>CM069231.1:8082724-8682724 GCA_035582765.1 Acer negundo | reverse complement strand
ACTCATACTCTCAACAACCTTCATGGAGGCCAAATTCAAGTTATGGTTAATCCAAACTAGTGTGCCAATTGTGTGATAAGATTGGTCATATTGCCAACGTCTGTCAATCTCGTTCAAAGCTGACTCATAACTCAAATTTGCTTCAGGCTAACTTTAATACATTTGCACCATCTAATCAAATTTCAAACCATGGTAATTGGATTATCGACTCTGTAGCTTCTCATCATATTACTTCAAATTTGTAAAACCTGAGTGTTCACTTAGAATATGGAGGCAATGAAGATGTTATGATTGGCGACGACAATGGTATTCTTATTTCTCATACTGGTTCTGCTAGTCTTAATTATTCTAATATTCATTTTATACTTGATAATGTTCTATGTGCACAACATATTAAACACAATCTCCTTTTAGTCTCTCAATTCTATAAACAAAATCACACTTCTATTGAGTTTTTCCCTAACATGTTTCTTGTGAAGGATTTTAACACAAGGGCATCCTTGTTATGAGGAATAAAGACAGTATTTATGAGTGTCCATCCTCATCGTCTCATGTTGCCTCTCCCACTGTCTTTATGAGTTCCATGGATGTTCCCTCTGATTTATGGCATCGTTGTCTTGGTCATCCGTCCTTGCTAGTTCAACTAAAATTAGTCACAAAACACTCTCTTCCAGTTTTGAATTATGTTAAATCTCACCGTGAGCCACATCTTTGTAATAAAAGCCATAGACTTCCCTTCAGACTTTCATCTGTGCAATGTAATTCTCCTTTAGAAATTATATATACAGATGTGTGGGGTCCTTCTCCTATTACTTCATTTGACAATTTTTGATATTACGTTGTTTTTGTGGATTATTATAACAAGTATACATGGTTGTATCCAATGAAACAAAAATATGAAGTTCTTCCTATCTTATCCCGTTTTAAAATTTTGGTCGAAAATTTCTTTCTAAAGACCATCAAAACGCTATATTCTGATAGAGGGGGTGAGTTTCAAAGTTTAGCAAATTATCTGTCAATGTTTGGGATTCAACGCCTAAATCACCTCCCTATACACCTTAACTTTTTGGTTCGGTTGAAAGATAGCACCGTCATCTTGTCGAAACAAGACTCACCTTACTTTAACAAGCTTCTATGCCTCTACGTTTTTGGTCAATTTCTTTTCAAACCGCTGCATTTATTATTAATCGCATGCCCACTCAAGCTTTAAACTTTGCAACTCTGTTTGAGAAAATATTTCAAAAGAGGCCAAATTATCTTATACTCAAAGTTTTCGGTTGTCTCTATTATTCATGGTTAAAACTATACACTTTGTATAAGTTGGAAGCAAGGTCTAAGCCATGTGTATTTTTTGGATATTCTCTAACACATAATTCCTATTTGTGTTTTGATCCATTGAATCAAAAGATTTTTACCACAAGACACGTTGTTTTTATTGACAATAAATTTCTATTTCAAAACATTTCTCTCTAAGATTTTAAGATATCAATCGACTAGTTTTCTAAATGGATTCCCTTAAATCTCTCCCATTCCCATTAATTCAAAACCTCAAATCTGGCTCCACTTAATGCACGAAATTCTTATAATTTGAATATTTTAAATTCCCCACTATCCTAAACAATTCGATCCATTCCATTACCTCCTCAAATCAAGTCCAATACATATCTCTTGTCTCAAATCAAGGTCAATCACTAGAAATTTCCTTTAATAATTATGTTGACCCTCTCTTTACGTGTTCAGTTGATAAAGATGTCTCTCATTCATTCTTGCCTCAATCCTCTCCCTCAACTATGGATGCCACCAACCCAAACACTGACAAGGTAACTAGTCCTACATATTTACCTCCATCTCCCTTGCCTACATTGCCTTCATCATCTTTACCCAAACCACATATTATTAAACGTTCTCAAAACAATATCTTTAAACCCAAAAAAAATTATTGACCTTCATACTACACTATCTGAACCAATTAAACATTCTACATTTATCCAAGCTCAAAAATCGCTTCATTGGCGAAAGGTTATGAGTGAGAAATATGATGCCCTTATACACAACTCTACTTGGACCCTTGTTCCCCCCAAACACATACAAAATGTTGTCAACTGTAAATGGGTATTTAAAATTAAACGGAATCTTGATGACACCATTGCTCCTTACAAGGCACGCTTAGTTGCCAAATGGTTTCATCAACGCCTTGGTATGGACTTTACTGATACTTTTAGCCTAGTTGTTATGCCAACGACAATTCGTCTCATCCTTAGTATTGCAGTGTCTCGTGGGTGGCAATTACGACAATTGGATTTTAAAGATGTTTTTTTGTAAGGTACTCTTTCTGACCAAGTTTTTATGCAACAACCTCAAGGGTTTGTTCAGTCCCAATTTCTGAATCATGTATGCCAACTTCGAAGAGCTATCTATGGTCTTCGTCAAGCACCGAGGGCATGGTACCGAGAACTATGTTCCTTTTTACTTGTTCATGGATTTCAAAACTCTCACTCTGACAACTCTTTGTTCATACCGCGCCAAGGTCATAATATTATTTATTTGCTTGTCTACGTCGACGACATTATTATTACAGACAATCAGTCCTCGGCAATAACCAGTTTTACTAGGGCTTTGGCATCTCAATTTTTGCTTAAGAATCTTGGTTCTCTACATTATTTTTTGGGTGTTGAAGCCACAACTATGTAAGTCACGTAGCGGAAAAAAGATAGGTTTTTAAAAAATTATCTTGGACCTTTTCGATATACACGAATATGAGGAAGAATTTGTTTTCACACCTTTGAAGATCTCTCCTTCGTTTCTTTTCGATCAGTCACCATTAAGTCTTCTAAGCTATGACCCGAGATCTAGCAACTGTGTATGGGCACGTTACAGATTTTGGGAGTTCTTGAATGGAGGCTACCGATATGGAGAAGACAACACATTGTCCTCTTGCTAGGGTTCGGTCAAGTCTTGAGCCAAAAAAAAATAATTCTTTTCTTTTTCTTCTTCTCCTTGTCACACCTCTCTCTTTCAGGATCCTATGGTTTAGTTAACCAAGTCAAAATAGGATTATAAATCCTTTTTAATTCGGTTACCACTAGGACTTGAACCTTTGACCTATAGGATTTAAAATAATCCTTATTATTTTTAATCCTTTTGTTTTAGTCATGGTTCGAACCTGTAATCTCTAATTAACAATTAATAATTCTTAATTATTAATTTGTCAAGTAAATAATCATATTATTTAATTATATTTAATTAATCAATTAAATAATTTATTAATTAATTAAATAGTTTATTAATTAAATAATCATATAATTTAATTAATTCCCAAAAGATATCCAAGTTACTTTCGTAACATAATTAATTGGACCATCCAATTCACCGTGAGCCTTGTTACCAAGAATCGTAAAAGGGTTAGCACGGGGAACTAATAGACCCACTGTTATGAATTACAACAATACTTAGTAAAATTAATTAAACTCTTTAATTAATATTTAATGATTATTAACCTCGGAGTTATTCCACTAAAAACCCGAGGTTGCGCTCTCGTAACTGTAGATGTTTTACACAACCAAAATATCAGTATCCATGATATAACTATTTCATATGGTATGATCATTCACAAGCAGTTCATAATTAGAACTAAGTCATAAAGTCCGTTGTACCTCTTTAATTATATCTTTTCCTTTAAGTACCATTGATTTACTAATGAACAATTATATCCTTCCTTCCTTCGTTTGTGGAAGAAGGAGAGTGATCTTAATCGTTCAAGTCTCGAATCAACCCTTAAGGGGACTATTTCTCTACTTCTCGCAAGAAAGAATGGATTCTTCTATTGTGTACATACCTTCCCTGCCACAAGCCAAACTGTGATTCCAAGATACATAATTATTAATCAAGAATGCTACTCTGATCTTACCCATGGTATGTCAAGAAACACGATATTCCTCTATTGTGTACATACCTTCCCAGCCACAAGCCTAATTGTGATTCCAAGATACATAATTATTAATCGGGAATGCTACTCAAATCTCACCCATGGTATGTCAAGAAACACGATATAACTTGAAGGAGTAAGTAAGACACTCAGGATTTAGATCACCCATATACATCCATCATTTGTCGATATATATGAATCTTTACATGAAACAAATCTTGGTGATAGATTCATATAGATCGTGGCCTAGTTATATATGATCACATCATATAAGGTGTCTTCATTCTCATATCACCATATGAGTGGTCTAGGATAAGACCATTGTACATTACAAAATAGATCGCAGCTGTAGATTAACTACAAATGAAGTACCTAGCTTTATTTACTTTCTGCGGACTCTTCATATTACAAGTCTCAAACTGAATTCCTCTATATATGGCATTCATATACTCAGTTTGATATTTATATGTAGCGATCTTTGATGTTTAGCACATATGATATAAACATATGAGTCATATTTATTGAATGAAAATACTACTTCTTTTATTAATGGATTTATAACATTTACAAATTACAAGCTTTAAGGCATAAATCCCAACAAATTATGCCTCATGGTCTTTTCCTATCTCAATCAAAGTATTTTCGGGATCTCCCATTCAGTAATAATATGATTTATGCCAAACTAGTGACTACGCCACTATCTCACACTGAGACTCTCAAGTTTCATGATAGTAGTCCAGTGACAGACTCTACATAGTATCATCGTGTGTTAGGCTCCATGCAATATCTTTCCATGACTCAACCCAACATCTCCTTCGTGGTTAACAAATTATCCCAATTTATGCATTGTCCCTCAACTGTGCACTGGTCCGTTGTTAAACGCTTGTTATGTTACCTCAAAGGCACAAGTTCACATGGCATACTCTTTCATAATCAGCCCTCTGCTCAGCTTCATGCTTTCTTGGATTCAGACTGGGCAGGGAACTATGATGATCGCACTTCTACATCAGCGTATGTTGTCTTCCTTGGGTCTACTTTGATAAGTTAGAGTTTCAAAAAGCAAAAACCAATTGCTCGCTCATCTACTGAGGCTGAGCATTGTGCATTAGCATCAATTGTTGTTGAGTTGAACTAGGTCACTAATCTGCTTCACGAGCTCGGCCTTCCCTTTCTCCACTGCTTCAACAATTTTCTGTGACAACATTGGCGCCACCAACTAGAGCAAAAACCTTGTATTTCATTCCCGCATGAACCATATCGCTATTGACTTCCATTTTGTCCGTGATCAAGTTCTTCACAATTACTTTCGTGTGTCTCATGTCCATACCAGTAATCAACTAGCAAATTCTCTTACCAAGGCCCTACATCGAAAATCATTCCTTTCTTATCGTTCCAAGATTGGCATCCATGATGGAAGCTCAATCTTGCGGGGACATGATAGATCGAACTTGTAGAGTCCAATTAAGGATATTATTATGTGAATAATTCCTTGTAATTGGTTGATTATTGCTATGTATACTTCCCTGATATATGCCCATTTCTACCCTAAAAGGGCATGATTATAAGACATTTATTCTTAATAGTTATTGTATATATAGTTGTTGTATATATACTTGTTATGACTAATAAGTATTCACAACATTATTCATCAAAACAGCAACTCTATATTAAGTACTTGATACCTATAAATTTTATTATAACAAAATTAACGAGGTTCTCCCAATGATTTGCATCTCACACCTACACCAAAAGGTTCTGGGTTTGAGTCTCTCCCCCTCCCTTAAATCCCAAATTATTATAATATTTCAATATATAACAAACATAGATGGAGAGAGCATATATTTACCGATAGATGTAGAAAATAACATGCCTTTTAGTGCTTCTCATCGTATATTCATCTTTACTGCACTACTACAAAAAAGTTGAAAGACATCGGTTATTTTACATGTTTTACATCGGTTTTTCAAGATTTTGTAACCGATGTAGATTTGAGTGATATAGAAACGCGATAACGACATCGGTTTATAACCGATGTAAATGATTTTAAAACACATCGGTTATATATAAAACCGACGACATATAACTGATGTACAATAAAACCCCTATAAAATAATATTGTTGAGACCAGGGGAAAATTTTATTTTAGGGAAGTTATTTATTTATCGATAAATGAATAATTTATTAATTTATAGATAAATTAATATTTATTAATTTAAAAAGGAGTTTTATGTTTTGACTACTTTTTTTGTTTTAAGTTTTATGTTTTTACTTATACATGTATTATACATATATTCAACTAAGATACATAAGTATATAGAAGTTAATAAGTACTTACATATTAAAGGTTATTGAATGTTTGACAAATATTGAACTATTTTTCTTGCCTCCTAAAACAACATCAAAGATATCGTGCGATGCTAGGATTATTCGAGCACTAAAAATTCATTACCGACGTTGTTTCTACTCAAGCATCTTGGAGGGCTACAAGGTAGGAGCAACAAATCCCAAAAAAATTAACATATTGAATGCTATGAAATTTATTAATATGGCTTCGATCATTGATATGAAGACAACAGCCTTTACAAATTGTTTTTGATATTGCAAGATCCGTTCAGTTGAAGATATGCCACTAATTTGGCTTCTGAACCACAAGTTGGTGAAGCCGAAGGCATCGATGGATTACGTGAAGCCATTTTTGGTATACACTATAGAAATGTGGTGGATGTTGATCACATTTTGAATTATCCTAGTGAAAATGATATAGTGATGGAATCGCCTACTAATGAAGAAATTATTCAATGGGTAATGAATACGCCTACCGATGATCATGATCCTGATGACAACAATGTTTTTACCAAGCGTTTCTCCAAAAGAGGTCTTTCAAGCAATAGTAACATTAAATAACTTCTTACTACATAATGAAAAATATACATTTATACCAATATGGTGTATGATTTGCAAAAAAATAAAGGATCGAATTGAGTTCGGTTTCAGTACAAAAGCAAACGACTTTAAATGCATATTTTAAAAAAGATTTGAATTGAGAAAATTGAAATTGTTAAACGTTTTTTTTTTTTTTAATTTATTTATGTGTATTATGAAATTTTATGTGTTATATTATTTAGGGTAAAAATGTTTTTAGTCCCCCTAATTTCAGGATTGTCAATGCAGGTCCCCATAGTTTAAGTTTATAGTTGGTTAGGTCCCTACCGTCCAATTCCGTTAGGGTTTTTAAAAATTCCGTCAATAGTGTGAGAGTAAAATGGTAAAGCTGTCTTGCATGTTTCTAGAAGGTTTTTTAATAAAGGGCAAACCGGTAACTTTCAAAAAAAAAAAAAACAAATAAATATTATTTAAATATTAATATTGAAAACAAATAAATATTTTCAGATCTTGTTTAATAAAATATTAATATTAAAAATAATTAAAAACTAGTATTAAATGTATTTAAATTAAATAACTTAAACAATTAAAATAAATAAATAAATAAATAATCAACCACCACACACATCAAAATATTCCACCATCGTCATTTCACTCTATTCCCTAACCCTTTTCTTCAATAACTGATCCAAATCTGGGTTCATCACTTGAGCACCAACAATTCCCAATATCATCAAAAACCCTTCTTCAGCTGCAAACAACAATCAGGTTTTTACTCAAATGATAAACCAACCTCAAAACATTCACAATTCAGACACAACATATTGTTCATCAAACAACAGCCCACCTTTCATGGCTAGCGATTCAACACAGATGTACAACAACAACATGTATTTTTCTAGTGATCATCATCATCAGACCATTCCATCTGATGAGAAGTTTCCAGAAGCTACAGATATGAAAGCTGGGCAGATTAATGAGCAGGGGACAAATGGATTTTGGGAGAATTTGAATGTGAACTTGCCTGTATTTGATGAATCTATATGGGCAGAAGCAGCAATGTCTATTGATTATCCTATAATGTGAGAACAGGGGATGTATGGAAGCAACTTTGTTGATAGGACGGGTTGGGACATGTTGCAGACCCCCTGGTGCATGTGAGCAATTTCGATTGGGTTCGATTCCAGATCAATTGGATCGGTTCGATTCCAGATCAATGTTTACGAACAAATCTGGGTTCGATTCCATATCTGGGTTGGGTCGAACCCAGCTGTTTGTGTGTGTGAGAGAGAGAGAGAGTGGGTGTTGATTTTTGGTTTTGTGTTTGTGTTTGTGTTTGATTTTTGGGATTGTGTCTGAGTTTCTGGAAAACTGATGATGGTGGTGTGGTTGAGTTTGTGTTTGAGTTTCTGGAAATCTGATTATGGTGGTGTGTTGTTGTGATTTCTGGAATTTATTTTTTTCTTTGGATGGAGATTCCATCATCCAAAGAACAAAGTTTTGTTAAAACTTTGAATTTTAAGATCTAGTTTTGTTAAAAAAAATAAATTCCAGATTTTGTTTACTTAAAAAAAAATTGATGGGAGATTTTAAATTTTATTTGTTTTTTAGATTTAGTTTAAAATTTTAATTTTCTTTTTTAATATTTGACGGAGATCCAAATATTTGAAGGGCAAAATTGTCTTTGTATGTCCCTTAGGCATTTTAAGGGGCAACGAGGTAATTTTGCCCTCTAATTATGTTAGTAATCCACTGATCCTTGAAATATAAAGTTAAAGTGTTAAACTTTTACCGTACGACTATAAGATTTGATTTGCTAACAATTTCATAATATTTATATATACTATATATGAGTCGTTCGAAGGACAAGAAAAAAAAAAAGAAAAAAAATTTGTTAGATACATTTAAATTTGTTCAACTAGTCAAAATTCTAATTTCTACGACATATATATATTAAAAAATATTTATTTGAATATTTAATAAAATTATATTTTTTAAAATATATATAATCGAGTTATGAGTTTATACTTTATAGGAGACAAGTGACTTCAATTGTAATAAGTATGATTTGGAATACAACTCTCATCACATAGGAGATATTTCTTTGCATCTTACAATTTAATGAACAAATATAAGACTCATATTCATAATTTATATAGTAATTGAATTATTAACGTGTCTATTAGTATGAAACAAGAGAATGTAAAATAAATAAACAATTTTTTAAAAATTATTTTTTTGAAAAATTTTAAAATAAATGATTTAAAAGTAAATATATTAAATTTAAAAATTTATTTATCCAAAACAAATAATAATTTTAATAATATAACTACCGGTAATTAAATTTATTATTTTAAAATTAATTATATTTGACAACGTAAAAAAACTGGTTATTTAAAAAAATATATAACAAATTAAAACTTATACATGTCGATTTATCATTAGCCGATTTCGTAATTTTTAACTTATTTAAGAGATGAGTTTTAAGGAAAACCGATATTTTATTGTAAAATAAATCCATATCAGTTTATTTAAAAACTGTTATCCTTACAAACCACGACATTTAACACATCATTTTTCTATGAACCGATATATAAAAGTTTTTTTTTTTTTTTTTTTTAATATCGGTTTACCCAAAACCGTTATCCTTTCAAACCGTAATATTTAAGACATCATTTTTATATATCTAAAAGTTTTTTTTTTTAATCGGTTAGCTAAAACCGATATATACCGATTCTCTCAACATTTTTGTAGCAGTGCCGATAATACTAACCGGAGCTCATTAGGCCATCCATAATGCCACCAAGCACTTTGTATGAAGCCAAATTGTGGTTAGCTTCCACGTGTGAGACACCCATATCAAAGAGGAGTCTATTTTTGCTCATTTCTCTTCAAAGGGGTGATTATTACTCTCATCCTAAAAACATAAAATATATCTATGGAAAGATAAAATTGTCTAAAAAAATAACAAGGTTTGAACAATTTTATCCTTCCATAGACATATGTTATATTTTTAAGAGGGAGGTAATGCTCACCCCCTTTGAAGAAGAGTGAACAAAAGTAAACTCTACCAAGAGAGTGGAAAAGGTGAAAAATCCACACTCATCCACAACAATGGTTTATTATTTCAAGAATTTTATTCGATCCTACTATGTCAAGTGTCAAGTGGCATGCAAATAGGTCAATCCATTTTTACTCACCCCGTAATATGGGGGTAAGGTCAAGTGTTGAGGAGGGGTAATGCTTACTCCATATTATGGGAATGAACAAAAGTAAACTCTAAATAGGACGTTGATTTGCCGTCTTTTTGTCTTCTATAATGGTAAACAGTTTCATCTGACATATCAATTTATAAACTTTTTTTTTCGTTTCTCTTTAACGATGGTTATCAATACGGATAATTTCGAACTTTAGTAATCCTATTAGGCTATTACCACTCTGAGCTTCAGAGATGAAACAATTCTTGATTATGAAATTAGTTAGCTGTTAATATTTTGGGATTGATTTTTGGTTAAAATCTAACTTGTATGTTCTTTTCTTTTTTTTTTTATTGCATCATTTTGATTGAATGCTTTTATTTTTTATTTATAATATTAGAACTTTGCACTTACATTTGGAAAAAAAGTTAGAATTTTTGATTAGGAATCAAATCAGCTATCAAATTTTGGTGTCCCAATTTGTGTTTAACCAACCAAATTGGGACATGTGTGCATATTTATGGAAACAGTTGAAAAATAATAATTAAATGTGCACAAATATCCCAATTTGGTTGGTTGAACACAAATTGAGACACCAAAATTTGACAGTTGATTTGAGTCTTTTTAATCAATGGGTGATGAGCTTAATTGGGGAATACTTCGAATGTAAAATTAAATTACAGGCAATAATACTCCACGCTTCAAAAGGAAATCTTCCTCTGCATAACAATGATAAGAAGAGGTTGTTATTCTCATTATACTTTTCGAATCGTGTTAGATTTTTGTACTGATGTATATTAAATTGTTAATTAAAATGACTTTTATAGCTTATCAAGGCACTTTCGATGCAAGTTTCTTCATTTTAGTTCCTGAATTAGTGCTCAAGTAATTTCAAGGAAAGTAGATATTCTTTTAATTAGCATGTCGCTTTGTTATGCAACTTTCCAAGAAATGTCTGAGCGAGTCATTAATACAACGTCGACTGGTCGCTATCACATCCATACATGAACTTGTGTTGTGGTTTGTTGGATGCATGTGTTGTTAGTTGGTCAGCCAGCTTCAAGGTGAAAGCCTTCCATATGTTTTGAGTTTAGGTCCAACACTCCAACCCAAATGCTCCACGGCTCCTCCAAGACTAGACTTCTATTTTTCCTTGCCTTTTTTTTTTTTTTCCTCAGCAGCCAATGTTAGGAATCTGTAACGGTTGTTGTAACTTGCGGCTGTTGTCGAGTGAACACACTGCACGTAAGGGCGCAGCCAAAAATTCAAGATTGGGGGTCCACTTATATAAAAACAAAAAAAAATTAGAATAATGTTAAACATCTTATCTAAAATCTCATCTTTTTCATCTAAACACATATAGCATACGAGGTGTCAAATTGTGAATGGATAGTGGATACACAATAATTTTGTTTTATCTCACCTACCACATATATCCACTTATCATTTGATATTTCAAGTGCCACATGTGTTGGGATAAAAAATGTGTGATTTTAGGTGGGATATATAGAATTACTAATTTTTTTAATATGAATTTTAGAGGTTTTTTTTTTTTTTTTTTGTTTGGAGGGGGCCATCAATGCTCATGAGGAAGGGTATGAATCATAATCCCACGTCGCTTTAACATTAAGGGGAAGTGCAATGTATAGGTGTGGGGGCAACCATCACAAAATTGCCTTTCAATGTGATTGTAGCTTTGTGAAGACAACGTGTAAGTAAATAACCCATCCGTTTTTCTTAATTTAGGAACTCCTTTTATTGGAGGACTTGACAACAATTGTGGTTGTCAACAAGGGCGTAGCTCAGTTGGTAGATGAACGAACTTGAAGTTTGGGTAAATGAATCCTATCAATGGTAAAAGTTTTTGAAAAAATACCTGGTCCCGAATTAATAGATATTGTAAAAAAATAAAAAATAAAAAATAAATAAAATTTTAAAAATTTTAAAAAAATAAAAACAATGGTGGGTTCTAGGAATAATCATTGATAAAATTTCCACAAGAAAAAATGTGTTTACATTTGGTGGTAGTGTGGAAATTAATTAATGGTAACAAACTTCAGCTGAAAGAAGTACTGAAGCATCCTTGACCTTATTTCACATTGTAGTCAACTCTTGTTGCTCATGCAATCCTATTTAAAGAGTCCCAGGCTGCAAAAATGTTTTAGGGAACATTGTGGTGTGTATCAAAAATATCCGAGCACATACAGTGTATTCATCTTATATATCGTCTCTTTAAGAATTCTGACAAAGCAAAAAATCTGAAACAAATCATATATTATTCTCCAATGTCATCGTGCATCTGCATACCGCACGCCATCTTGTTACAGCCTAAAACAAATTGGAACAGGTTATTGTTAATAGATTGATATATACAGTCCTTACATGTCTATTTTTCTGTTTCTTTTATACATCATGTCTTATTTAAAGTACTTACTTTTATATATTCATGTGTGTTGGGTGATTTACAGTTCGAAGTCCAACAATGGAAGGAGACTTGGTAAGTTACTGGGAATGTATCAGTAGAATGATCTTCCACTAATTTGGAAAAAACTATTTTTATATGATATGAATGTGATCACATGCAGGTCATTGCACAGAAGTCCCACGCAATGTCAATATGGAGAACCTGCAAAGTGGATATTTGTTTCCTGAGGTCAGCAACTTCTAAAATCATCTAGGGCTGCAATTTGTGCCTTGTTTTTTTACTTTTACTTTGTTGATTAATACCTAATCTTCATGTGTGAGTGAGATCACCTTATTCGGGTGATGTCTTGGCTTACTTAGAAGTTTAACTGGATTAGATGGCCATCCTGGACCATTTGATATTAATATTATTTACTTTTTTTAGTTATTCAAGTTAAGTATGTTGTTGCTAATTTTTTTTGTTTATATTAATCAGATATTCAAGCGCGAGTCTGAACACATCCGGAAGTATCCAGATGCAAGTTTGATACGGCTTGGTATCGGTGACACTACAGAGCCTATTCCCGACATCATAACGTTGGCTATGGCTGAGGTAACTAAGGGGCTCATTTCAAATAAAACAGTTCACAAATGTTACTTAAAACTTATCACTTGTGGAAATTACTTAATTTCGCTATGTTTGATAGGAGGGATGAAGAAGATAGCATTTATTCTTCATATTGTTTGGTATTGAAAAGATAGTTGAATGGATGGATTGATATATAATTTATAAATTTACTATATTACCCTTTTATAAATTAGAGGGTAATAAAAAATTGAAGGATATTATTGTCATTTTCCTCCCATTATACCCCTCTTTTCTGTCCAATGATAGGAGGATTGCTTTTGGTGGGCCTAGAAGGAGGAGAGAAGGGATGAAGAAGATAGCATCTATTTTTCATATTGTTTGGTATTGAAAAGAGAGTTGAATGGATGAATTTATATATAATTTATAAATTTACTATATTACCCTTTTATAAATTAGAGGGTAATAAAAAATTGAAGTGTATTATTGTCATTTTCCTCCCATTATACCCCTCTTTTCTGTCCAATGATGGGAGGATTGCTTTTGGTGAGCCCGAAAGGAGGAGAGATCCATCCTCTTCTCCTCTCCTCTCTCTTGTCTCTCCAACCAAACAAGAGATTGGAGTTCTCCTCCCACCCCTCTCCCTCCCTTGATCTCTCCCTCTAACAAAATAAAGCATAATGTCTTCAGCATATTGGTTTATTCTTGAGAAAATAGATACATTCATACAAATGGCCAAATAATAATAATAATAATAATACGTTTTTCTATTTTTATGCACCTCTCAAAAAAAAAAAACGTGGTTTCAACTTTAGCCCTAAAGTGACAAAAATACCCCTCTATTTTGTTTTAAATCATTTAACTTTAATTTTGGTTTATATATGATGATGTAAGAGGTTTTTAATATTTGTCATCGTTTCTATATTTGTATTTTCATTTGTTAACTTAGCTTTGCTTTTGTTATTTGTACAATCGTTGGACCTTAGTGGTAATTTGTGTTGTCGTTTTATGAGTGGGCTATAAATACCCCTCTTTGTTATTGTATTAGACTATTAGGGAGACTATTTGATATTGAGAATTAAAATAGAGATTATTTCCTCTCATTTGGAGATTTGCCCTTGTTTGCTATGGATTTGGCTCTTCTCTAGCTTCCTATCTGTTGGTGGTGTAAAAACAATTTGCTAGATAATAACTTAAAACTATTATAAGCTTGATACTATTATATTCTCAATTGCACCAAGTTCTTCCTCTGTTTTTCTATTATAGTTAGTAAATAATTTGTCACGCTATGTTTTTTGTTTTGCAGCATGCATTTGCTCTATCTACAGTTAAAGGTTATAAAGGGTATGGAGAAGAGCAAGGCAACACGGTACATTGGCTCTTTTGGTTGCTTAAACATTCTGAATTTGTGTTGTACTTTTGGTCTTCTGCCCTTAACATTTAATAATTCTAATGCCAATGCCACCTAACTCCAACCCCTCTCCATGCCATGCGATATCTAGTTGCCACTCTCTGGATGAAATAATGGACCCCTTTAATAATTCATCTTGGGGTTTATCTGGTTGATATCTTCATCTTTTTGTCAATCTCTGTGGGATCTCTTTCTGCATACTTTTCTATTGTGAGTTTGTGACCCTAACAAATTTAAAGGGACACTTGTCAAAATTAGAGAGACCTAGTACACAAGGACCCCCGAAACAAGGGTGGTGGATAATGCTATTTTGCATACATTTGTATGTTTTATTTTGTTGAACCGGCCATCTTTATCAATGATGAAAACACACCATATCAGTGCTAGTGTGCTACCGGCTGGGCCAGTCCATGAGAGCATCAAACCCAATAAAATACTGGGGCTCTCAAAACATTCAATCTACTTCTTCATCTTTTATAAAATTAAGAGCTCCAAATGGTTCAATCTACTTCTTCATGTTTTATAAAATTAGAGGTCACAGATCCAATATATTTAAGTTTAAGAAAGCCTAATCTCAAACATTTCTTTACTTTTTTTTTTTTTAAATAAAGCTTAATTATCTATATCTAGTTCAATTTAATAAAAATAAACATTAAAATTCAATTGAATTATAATATATCAGACTTAGTTTAACATCGTCTGAGTCAAAATTGTCTAAGTCCAATTGAATTCTTTTTTCTTTTGAAAGGGAGTCCAATTGCTAACCTAGTTTGACATCGTCTGAGTTAAAATCGTCGCCCTCTCTCTCCGTCGACTAACCTCCTTTCCCATTTCGATTTGCTTCCAGAAAGGTGTTTGTCTCACATCTTAATGTCTTCTTTTTTCTTTTATTTCTGAAAACAGTCCATCATTTCTTGTAATTTACAAAATCAGTTACTTTTATTTTTGAACTTTTAAAGTATCTGTTGAATTTAGTTGAAATTGGACTTGACGCAATTTTTTTGGTTTTCTTAGTAATGTTGAATTTTTATGTTAGTGATAATAATTTTATATAGGACCCCGATTTTTGTTAATATCATAAAATCACTCAAGTCCCAAAATGTCTAGAGACGGCCCTGGGCCTACCGGGCAAGTGGATAGCTTCCCGGCATATCTTGAGGGACCAATATGCTTCATGAAGCTTAGTTGATCTATTTGGATTACTTTCAGAATCATTTACATCATTAAGAAATCAAATAGCCAGGGTTAGCAAATGCATTTTGATAATGACAACAACGAGAAGACTACGAGTGAAAATTTTTGTTTGATAGCTAGAAAGCTTGCAATAAAATCTAATCCTTCTCACTCTTTAAATAAGCAATAGATATGTTAGTTTTTTTATATACCATGTACGGGATATTGCCATACTGAATGAGGGCTCTTTACCACTAAGTCACATTGGGTGGTGGTGTAATAGACATGGTCTTTGCTATGCTATTACAATTTATATTGAGATACTGAAGGCTCTTTTCCTTTTCGTAGGCATTGAGAAAGGCGATTGCTGAAAATTTTTATAAAGATATGGGACTAAAAGGCAATGAAATTTTTATATCAGATGGTGCCCAGTGTGACATTTCTCGTTTACAGGTACAGGAAATTGGTCCCTATATCAAATCTTGTACTTATTGTTTACTGATCTAGCTTGCAAAAAGCTTCAAATATGTTGTAAATTAAAAAACTTTTGCATTCCTTGCAACAGATGCTTTTGGGATCCAATATGACAGTGGCTGTGCAGGACCCATCATTTCCGGTAATATTTGGAAGGGTGGTCTTTAATTACTCTTTAATTAGCTTTTTAATGAACTGTACTTAACAGATGATAACATCATATTAATATGGCTTAATGCTTAATTGAAACAACCCTCACTAGGGGCAACATGATTACATAAATTGCTTTTACTATTGAATGATCTGAAGCTATATTCCATTTCAGTTTCTCCGTCAATGTTTTTCATACGCTTAGTAGTATAATTTCTAGCAAGATAACAGGTGTGCTTGAAACAGGCCTATATAGATTCTAGTGTCATTGTTGGCCAAGCTGGCAAATTCCAACCGGAAACTGAGAAGTACAAGAACATTGTGTACATGAACTGCACAAATGAGAACGGATTTTTCCCCGACTTATCAACTACTTCAAGGACAAATATCATTTTCTTTTGTTCTCCCAACAATCCAACTGGTCATGCTGCATCATGGAAGCAATTGAAGCAACTTGTGGAATTCGCAAAGGCAAATGGGTCGATAATAATTTATGACTCTGCATATGCTGCTTATATTTCTGATGCAAGTCCAAGATCAATCTATGAAATTCCTGGTGCCAGAGAGGTTTGTCAATAATGACCACCATTTGATCACTGCCACATGTGATCAAAAATATTCCTGTTTCTTCCTGACAGTTTACTTGCCTTCTTATGATATAGGTTGCCATTGAAATTTCATCCTTCTCCAAATTCGCTGGGTTCACAGGTGTCCGCCTTGGCTGGACAGTGGTACCCGAAGAGCTTGTTTACTCCGATGGGTATCCGGTCATAAAGGATTTTGACCGCATCGTGTGCACCTGCTTCAATGGTGCATCAAATATTGCTCAGGCTGGAGGTCTAGCGTGCCTTTCTCCGGATGGCTATCAGGTAGCATTTTCTGTCAAAATTCGCAGATTAACTTCAAATTTCCGGTTGATCCAAATGATATGAACAATAAAGGAAATGGGTTGTCATTTGTATTTGTTTCAGGCCCTGAACAGTGTGGTTGGCTACTACAAGGAAAATGCCAAGATAATTGTTGATACATTTGAATCACTTGGGTTGAAAGTTTATGGTGGAAAGAATGCTCCCTATGCATGGGTACATTTTCCAGGGAAGAGTTCCTGGAATACATTTGCAGAAATTCTTGAGAAAACACACATTGTCACTGTTCCAGGCAGCGGATTCGGTCCAGGAGGAGAAGAATATATTAGAGTCAGTGCATTTGGACACAGAGAATGTATATTAGAAGCTTCCAGGAGGCTTAAGAATTTTTACACATGAATTATATCACCACAATTTCCAATTCCATGACCCACATTGTGAGATGTTCATCAATAACCCAGTACCTCAGATTTTTGTTGTTAAAAAATCAATGAAACTTTATAGTTATCTTATAAAATCTCATTTCCCATGTCGAAAACTTATTGAAAATTAAAATAAACAATCATGATGGCTTATATATTAAATCATAACTTTAAAAAAAAAAAAAAAAATGAAATTCATAGATACCTTATTCTTAATTTGTAATAAATCGGATCTTGATCAACATGACCTATATCTAAAATCTGGTTGGGGTAAGGTGTCTCATACCTGACCGTACCCTAGAAGGGTTTTGATCTCCGTGTCATTTCAAAACCTATTTGAGACGGATCGAATATTCTGACCCATAAATTTAGTTTGCTCTAAAAATAATAATAATAAAAGGCACATGATGCAAACCCTTTAGGCTCATAGCTGGCTATAGCTATGAGACAAAAACAGATATGAAAAGAATCTTTTTTTCTTTTAATATTTGACACAGGTAAAGGGTTCTAATGAGAATAATGAGATCCCGTGTTGCGTGATTTAGATATTTACTCTTCTGATCAAGAGAAATCTATTCTCACATACTCTCCACACATGTTTATAAAGAGATTTTCTCTTTATAATTTATTTTACTTCATTTAAAACCAAATTCTTGGTTTCGCTCGATTACACAAGAGTGATATGAAACCTCTAATACATGGCATGGTACGTGGGTGACTGGAAGTCTTGAGTGGAGAAGTGCACTAGTTGAATAAGTAGTTGTTGAAGTAGTCAGTATTATTTTATTTGTTATTGCAGTTTGATTTAGTCAAGTAATAAATTAGTTGCTGGAAGCTCTCCTAGTTTTGAGGTTCCACGAGTGGAGTCCCGAATTGTAGGATTCTCGTTGTTTGTTGTGGCCTATTTAGGCTCACGTTGGATATTGAATAGGGGGAGATAAATAATACACAATATTTTTCCAACCTCTGCTTCTTCCCTCTCTGTTTCTTCTTCGATATTTCTTCCCTAAATTCTAATTCTTATCAGTGGTATCAGAGTCATTTCGGTTCATGGATAGTCGCAGCAAAACCCACGCGGAGTTTCGTGTCGAGGTCACTGACGCCCTTGCCCGACATGATACAAACTTCGATGAATTGAACCAAAATTTTGGCCGAGTCAGTGACGCCCTACAGGGAGTCATGGCTGAGTTGCAGGCAATGAGACTCGCCCAATCCAATCGCACATCTGACCCGTCCAACCGCACACCTGATCAAGTCCATCGCACACCTGACAGGGAAGTGAATCCATTTGCAGCTGTTGACAATTTTCCGGACAGGCCGTCCGCATCAAACCCAACCATGACAGACCGAAATCACACCAACCTCAAGTTGAATTTTCCAACATATGCAGGTGAAGGCGAGGATCCCACAGGTTGGATCTTTAAGGCGGAGCAGTACTTCGAATTCAAGAATATTGACGCTTCTCAACAGGTACAATTGGCATCGTTTCATTTGTCGAATGCAGCACTTCAATGGTATCGTTGGTTCACCAAAAAACAAGGGTCTGTTGCGTTGGAATGTATTCGTCAAAGCCCTCCTACATCGTTTTGGTCCGACAGATTACGATGATCCATCCGAAGCATTGTCGTGACTCAAACAATCGACGACTGTTAAGGCGTACCAAGAAGAGTTCGAGAAATTGTCCCACAAGGTAGATGACCTTCCGGAGAATTTTTTGGTTGGTTGCTTTATTGCAGGGTTGAAGGACGATATACGTTGGGATGTACGTGTTAAGCAACCAAAATCACTATCCGAAACCATCAGTATAGCCCTCCTCATTGAAGAGAGAAATCAGTTCCAACGGAAGCCGAGTAATACAATTCGGTCTGCAGCTCCTTCATATTATCCAAGACCTCAGCAGAATTCCAAAGTGGGACTTCTTGGAGCCTCCCCTGCTCAACGGACACCTCAGGCCAGCAGTAATTTCAGTGAACCTGTTCGTCGTATCACAGCTCAGGAAGCGAGGGAGAGGAAAGAGAAGGGGTTATGTTTCTATTGTGATGATAGGTTCGTACCAGGACACCGTTGTGCACGTCCACAGCTATTTATGATGGTAGATGTACATCCGGATGAAGAGAAAGATGATGTGGACATAGACATCGAACCAGCCGAGGAAACCAAGCCAGAAATATCCTTCCATGCATTGGCTGGAACCGCCCATCCACAGACCTTTCGGGTTATCGGGAAGGTCAGAAACCATGAATTGATAGTGCTCATTGATGGGGGTAGTACCCACAATTTTATCGAACAATCAGTCGTTACCAGATTGGGGCTACAGGTGGTTCGAGGTAAAACATTTCAGGTAACTATGGGGAACAAAGAAATTATTGAATGTACTAGTCGATGTATGGGACTCTCCCTCTCAATCCAAGGGTTCACAATACGGGCTGATTTTTACGTACTTCCCGTGGCAGCCTGTCAAGCCGTCCTAGGGGTACAATGGTTGGAAACATTAGGTCCCATTGAAACTGACTACAAGAGGCTCAGCATGTCGACGAACTCATGTCTTGCGAGGAATGGACAGTTCGGAAATCACTCCCATGAGTGAAAAAGAATTACTGCACTTATCAGGTATGGGATTTTTTGTTCATATGGTGACAGATGTGGCTTCAATTCAAGAAGAAAAAATTCCGCCAGACCTCAGTCATATTCTCTCAGAATTTGCTCATGTGTTTAAAGAGCCCACCAAGTTGCCACCTATGCGCAGCCACGACCATCAAATTCCGTTACTACCTAACCAGCCACCAGTTAACGTGAGACCTTACAGGTATCCGTTTTACCAAAAAAATGAGATTGAAAATCTGGTCAAAGAATTTCTCAAAACCGGAATCATTCGTCCTAGTCGGAGCCCCTTTTCGTCACCAGTTTTGCTAATCAAAAAGTCAGATGGGTCTTGGCGCTTTTGCGTCGATTACAGGGCACTCAATGAAATCACCATAAAAGATAAATTCCCGATACCAGTCATCGACGAGTTACTTGATGAGTTATATGGCGCAAAAATTTTTTCGAAGCTAGACTTACGCTCCGAGTACCACCAAATCAGAGTCCATCATGAGGATATCCCAAAAACCGCCTTTCGAACTCACGATGGACACTACGAATTCCTAGTAATGCCGTTTGGATTGACAAACGCCCCGGCATCTTTTCAAAGTCTCATGAACGACATATTTCGGCCGCATTTACGAAGGTTTATTCTTGTTTTTTTTTATGACATTTTGGTGTATAGCAGGTCTTGGGAGGATCATCTGCAGCACCTATCTGAAGTACTTCGAATTTTATCGGAGCATCACTTATTTGTCAAGCGCTCCAAGTGCCAGTTCGGTGTAATGACCGTAGGGTATTTAAGCCACCTTATCTCTGTCAACGGGGTGGCAGTGGATCCGGCAAAGATACATTCGGTTCAGCATTGGCCAGTTCCAACATCGGCTAAGGGGGTTCGCGGGTTCCTTGGTTTGGCTGGGTATTATCGGAAATTTGTGAGGGGTTTTGGGGTGATAGCTGCACCGTTAACAAGGCTTCTCACCAAGGACGGATTCAGCTGGTCAGAAGATTCTCAGGAGGCCTTCAACAAGTTGAAACGAGCTCTGATTTCACCACCAGTATTGCGGCTGCCCAACTTTGCACAACAGTTTGTGGTGGAATGTGATGCATGTGGAGATGGTTTGGGTGCTATTTTGTCTCAGCAAAACCAACCCATAGCATATTACAGTGAAGCATTGAAGGGGAAGGCCAAGTTACTGTCGACTTATGACAAGGAAATGCTGGCTGTAGTAAAGGCTGTCCGCAAATGGCGATCGTATCTCTTAGGTAAGCCATTTGTAATCAAGACGGACCATCGAAGTTTGAAATACCTCCTAGAGCAGAGAATCACTACACCTTCACAAGCTAGATGGTTACCAAAGATTATGGGATTTGATTACTCTATTCAGTACAGGAAAGGTAAAGAAAATCAGTGGGCCGACGCTCTCTCGCGTATTGCCGCTTTCCAATTTCAGGCCTTGTCCTTGCCGGTTGCGGATTGGTGGACGACTCTACAAGAGGAGGTAAAACAACAACCTTATTATGCTACATTTTCTACTAATCAGTCCTTAAACTGTGTGCAAAGATATGGAGTATGGATGCGAGGTGGGAAGATCCTCTTGAGCCCGGCATCCTCCTTGTTACCTGTTGTCTTGGTTGATGGCCACTCTTCTCCAGCTGGGGGCCATTTTGGTTACGTGAAGACTCTCACTCGAATTTCTTCGAGCTTTCTTTGGCCTGGCATCCGCACCTCTGTCAAGGATTTTATTCGCAATTGCGAAGTGTGTCAACGATGTAAACATGAGACATTGCGGCAGGCAGGATTGCTTCAACCCCTTCCCATTCCGCAGCGAATTTGGATGGAAATATCCATGGACTTTGTCTAAGGATTACCAAAGTCACAAGGGTACGATGTAATTATGGTGGTGGTAGATCGACTCTCAAAGTATGCACACTTTGTGCCCTTGAAACATCCCTACACGACCGCTTCAGTAGCTAAATGCTTTATGGATAATGTTGTGAAATTACATAGAATGCCTCTTTCAATTGTCAGCGATCGAGACAGAATCTTCATTAGTACCTTTTGGAAAACGCTGTTCAGGTTACACGGAACATCACTTTGTTTCAGTTCCAGTTATCACCCTCAATCCGACGGTCAAACCGAGGTGGTCAATCGAACCCTTGAGCAATATTTACGTTGTTTCTCTTTTGACCAGCCCAAAAGGTGGATGGAGTGGCTTGCTTGGGCAGTGTATGGGTATAATACAACAGTTCATTCATCTACCAAATTGTCACCATTCGAAGCGGTTTATGCGGTCCCTCCTCCATCGATGGTTTCTTATATTCCGGGCACAACAAAAGTGCAGGCTGTAGACGAATTACTGCGTACAAGGGAGGTAATACTTCGAGACTTGAGGAAAAATTTGTTGGAAGCACAAGTTCGCATGAAAAATCAAACAGACCTGCATCGCCGCGAAGTCACTTTTGAAGTCGGCGATTATGTTTTCCTTAAGCTGCAGCCTTACCGCCAAAAATCAGTGGCATTCCGTAGTTCGTTGAAATTGTCTCCAAGGTTTTTTGGGCCCTTCAAGGTACTGGCTCGTATTGGGACAGTAGCTTACAAATTAGACCTTCCTTCAGAGGCCCCGGATACATGATGTTTTTCACGTCAGCTTGCTCAAAAAGAAGTGGGGACCTGTCGTGGATACTACGGTGGTGACTCTCCCTCCCGTTTCAGCCGAAGAAGTCTTGCTTCAGGAGCCTGAATGTATTTTTGACAGCCGAGTGATTCAAAAAGGGAAATACCGTCCGAAAACGGAAATTCTGGTACAATGGAAAGGAGCTCCTCCTGAAGATGCTTCATGGGAGAACTTGTGGCGTTTTTCTAAATCTTATCCCAATTTCGGCCTTGAGGACAAGGTCCTTCTTAGGGGGATGGATTGATATGAAACCTCTAATACATGGCATGGTATGTGGGTGACTGGAAGTCTTGAGTGGAGAAGTGCACTGGTTGAATAAGTAGTTGTTGAAGTAGTCAGTATTATTTTATTTGTTATTGCAGTTTGATTTAGTTAAGTAATAAATTAGTTGCTAGAAGCTCTCCTAGTTTTGAGGTTCCACGAGTGGAGTCCCGAATTGTAGGATTCTAGTTGTTTGTTGTGGCCTATTTAGGCTCACGTTGGATATTGAATAGGGGGAGATAAATAATACACAATATTTTTCCAACCTCTGCTTCTTCCCTCTCTTTTTCTTCTTCGATATTTCTTCCCTAAATTCTAATTCTTATCAAAGAGCTTAACGTTTCTTTCGACTCTCTTCTTGAAGAGTTGAATAACAGTAATATTTTAAAAAATTTAAGACACTTCGATTTACTCTAAAATACCATTTTTATCTTTTAAAACTTTATTCTTAAGTGGAAATTGTCAAAAATAACCACTCTAATTATGGGAAATTCGTTTTTAACTATATACGAAATTTTAATTGTTGCTAACCAATTAACCATATTTTGAAAAAAAATTCAATGGGTGTCCATAAATTACCAAGATGCCCCTAAACTAATATTTCTATTTTGTTTTGTTTATTTTTCTGTTTCTCACCGTCTTCTTCGCTGTTCTCTGTTCATTCTTCACCCCTTGTATTCATTCTTCATC
Source organism: Acer negundo (assembly GCA_035582765.1). Lineage (NCBI taxonomy): Eukaryota > Viridiplantae > Streptophyta > Magnoliopsida > Sapindales > Sapindaceae > Acer > Acer negundo. The sequence goes on along the minus strand of CM069231.1, from coordinate 8,659,025 downwards.
ACTGTCCTGCAAATCGAACACCAATGGTCGTACTATTGTTGGCCTGAAGAAAATTTCACGAAGGTTTGATGTCATAATCACTATGAAGATTTCACGAAGTCTCCTAAAGAAAATATCATTCACCTCATAATCTAGTTTGCTCTAAATCGGTATTCATTTGTTCATTAACTAAGTTACAAATAATTACTTTAACATGGGTTTAGCTTTAATGCATGAGTTTATGTGTGTTTTGGTGAAGAATCGATTTCAATAAAATTTCAATTTTTTTCAGAAGATTTCAAGTTTCGCGGGTTTGAAAACTTGAAATATAATATAAGAACTTGGAATGTTGATAAAACTTGAGATCTGTTTTAAAGCATGATTTCAAGTTTTATACCACAAAAAACGTGAACTGTTTAGAAAAACTTGAACTTTTATGAAAAACTTGAAATTTTACAATTTCTTTTGGAAATTTTTTTTTTCCAGGTAAATGGATTACAGGTTGGTAATCAACTATGATGGGCAGTGGGATGATTTACGATATGTTGGTGGTGATACATTTGTTGAGGTGGTGTCGATTCATTTAAAATATTTAGAGTTAGAGAACTTGGTATACCAATTCACTAATTTTGATAGAACTTTGTATGATGTAATCATAACCAGTTTGGTTAAGACAGAGAGTGGTCAACGAAAGTACCGATTACAACGTGAAACTGATGTGAGATTCCTTTTACTTGGTCAAACGGTTGTTCTAGAGGTATATGTCGATTTGGTGGAAAAAGTTGCAAGAGATGTTAGGGATCAACCAGCAGTACCTCCACGGAGATCACAGATTCCCATTGGAGTCCCTGTTGCACATTTTCCTCCTCATTTGCAACTGAGTCGGATCCTACTACCCAACAATTTGGACTTAGATCGGAGGTTCCCATATGGGATAGTGACAATGGCATTCCAGATACATTTATTACCGATGAACAAGAGAGATTAGACGCCAATGATTCATATTCCTCAGATGGTGATAAGATTCATGAATTGTGAGAATTTTTCACCAGCCCTGAAGATGACAGTGATCTAGACGGGCAAGATGATGCAGACACAAACACTGAGTGGCAGAATCAGGGGCAGAATCAGTGGCAATATGGTGCATAGACAGACATATGATGTTATACCATCTCATTGGGTTGTTCCGCTTGCAAAACAATATTCCATTAGCTCGAGCAGTATTGCATGTTCTACCTCAATCCTAGGCCCTTTTTTCGAAAGACAGATTTTCAATATCAAACAAAAGTTGAAAAATAAGTTTAGTAAATATGCTATAAATGAGAAGTTTAATCAAAGAATTAGACGGTCGACAAAGTACCTATTTGAGGCTGGTTATAATGACATCAAATGTGATTTCACACTCAGATCCATATATAGGGATGGTTGCACATATTGGGTTGTTAGGAAATTCGCACATGGCCACACATACAATTTGGACACCTATGAGTCAGACTTTCGTAAAGTAAGTGCCATTGTTATCGGAGAGATGTATGCCCCAAAATTGAACAACAATGGCCGCACCATTAGACCAATTGATATAATTGCGAAAATATGCGAGCAGCACGGTGTGCAACTTTTGTACACCAAAGCATGGCGGGTAAAGGAATATGCTAAGAATATTTTGTACGGGAAACCTGAGGATTCATACTAGTTGTTGCCTGCTTACTTTCATTCGTTAAAAGTAACAAATCATGGCACTCTGACGGCAATTCACACAGATGCTAACAATAATTTCTTGTATGCTTTCTTTTCACTTACTCAATGTATTAAGGGGTTTCAGATAGTTATACGTCTGGTCATTGCCATTGATGCCACTCATTTAAAGGGTGCATTCAAGGGGGTTATATATATAGCATCGTGCAAAGATGGAGATGAGCATGCATACCTTATAGCTTTTGGTGTAGACGACAATGAGGCAGAAAGCTCTTAGATATGGTTCTTGGAACAACTACAAGAGGCAATTGGGGTAGTTGAGGGGATGTTATTGGTTTCCGATCGTCGTCCTAGCATTGTTAAAGCAGTGAGTATTGTATACCCCAATGTTCCTCACTGTATTTGTTTCTTCCATCTGAAACAGAACTTGAAGACTAAATTAAAGGGACGAAAAGAAGTGCTTGATATTTACTATAGGGCAGTATACTGTTCCACCTCCAGACAGTTCGACTTAGAAATGGATGAAATCAAAAAATGTCACTAGGGAACATATGACTATTTGATGTCCATTGCCCCTAAGTGATGGTCATGTTGCCATTGTCCTAGAAGAAGATATCACATAATGATCACGAACATTGCAGAGGTGTTGAATAATTGTATTCAGAAGGCTCGAAGGTTGCCTATTACAGCAATGATAGAGTTCTTGAGAGATATGTTGCAGCAATGGTTTAATGATAGACATGAGCAAGTAGGGAAGAACCTACTTACTTGGGCAAGGAAGCAGTTAGTCATTGCAAGAAGAGGAACGAATGGTCATTGATGTACCATGTATATCCCATTGAGTTGATCAGATATTTAGTTAAGGATTGTAAATATGGTGGGTTGGTCGATATCAAGCAGCGTACGTGCACATGTCGTAACTGGGACTTAGATCAGTTGCCTTGTGACCACGTCATAGCAGTGTCCAGGTACATTGTTCAATTCTCTAATTGTTATCGATTTCTCATTGGTTTTTTATTGACATTCTTCATTTAGCTTATTTATAGGTTTATAAAGACCAATTTCAACTCCCTATGTCACGAGTACTACAACACTTCATGGATACAGACAACTTATACCTCATCAATAAATCTAGTACCCCATCCAACTGTTTGGGAAGTACCCGATAAGGTGGCCTCTATAATTGTCCTTCCACCGGATAGTATGAGGCAAGTTGATAAACCAAAAAAAATAAGAACACCTTTCACGGGAGAGGTTCGTCGGAAAAATAATTGTGTTAACTGCGGTGAAGAAGGTCACAATAGGGTCAGATGCCCTAACCCAATGTGAAGATCAAATAATAGACAATTAAACATATCCGTAACTCAAGAGCCGCCAACAGAGCCGACACAATTGACGCGTAGACAATGTGTATACTCGGCGGACGTTGTAGGTGTATACCCGACGGACCATGTGGGTTGAGATGCAACTGGTACAGGTGGGACTGATGCAACTGGTACATGGACTCAATCAGCAAGAAGTTTTTCAATCTTCAAGTCAATCTGTTCAAAGCAAGACTCGATATAAGACCTCAAATCATTATCATGCCCCCCCCCCCGAACGAGTCTCACGGTGACCTGCCTCATTCTCCTGGTCATACCCCTATGCTTGTGCAACTCGGGTCCGACAACCGCAAGTGAATCGAATCACCTATAGTACTCATGAAGCCACTCCTTAACCTTAGGAGTCAAAGTTGTATAAGCCTCCAACTGCAGTAAAGTGATAATTTCTGAAGTTCGGCATATACACAATTCTAAAAAAAAAGTTCCTCATATACGCAACTCTAATATATATATATATATATGTGCTAACCTCGTAGTGAATTTTTGTTCTAAATATGGTGGTTTCTTTCGAGAGTACTATCTCGTTAATCGTAAAAATCCATGCTCATTTCTCCCCCTTCTCCGCTTTCCAACCAAACCAGTCAAAACATGGATGACCTCCAACGCCCAATAATGAAACAATAGCAAATGAAACAAATTAGGATTGTTACACATGTAAAACTCAAAAAATAAATAAACAAATATAAATCAATGTACAAGATAGCTAATGCCCACGGAAATCCATACACATTGTAACCCAAATCCTGTTATATACTGTAATTTCTATTTTGTCTCTTCCCATTTCTCCTATCGTTGAGGGCTTTACCAAGCCAATATATGGTAACACTGTAAATGTAAGTTCCCCAAGGGAACGCCTCAAACACTGTGATATCCTTAACCAAACCCCAGATCCAATCAGGCACATTCCACCGATACTCATGGTCAAGTATAATGTGGGACAGAAAATACACATATCCCAACTTAATAACGTCATCAACCTCATCAAACCCCTCTCTGCTTAATCTACCTAAAACATCATTTAGGGGAGTGGGGGATCCTCCAAAGTATCGGTGTTGTACGCTGCCTTATGTAGCTTTAGGCAGGGAGTTAACACTCTCTGGCATCGGTCCGAACATCAATCCCGTGACAAGGAGGAACTCCTCCTTCCCAAACCTGACTACACGTTGACCGACCCGAAACCACATCTCGACAGGGCGCGCACTAGGATAATTTAACTCTCTGCATAACAATATGTGGCAAAGCTTACCACTAAAAAACTCCTTTCTCATTGTCAAAAACTGTCTGAAAATACCCTGCTCCCACCGTCGTAACATGTCAACCCTATCCATAGCATCTCTAATAACTATCAAATTAGAAAATCTACAATAAATTTTCACTCGAGCATCAAACCAATTATCCTCTGGATACTTGTAAACCAAATTCTCTCCGTCGTTGGCCATCTACATTATATTTAAAAAATTACTCAATGTTTATAGTTAATAAGTTTATTTACCATAAGATTCCTTTTTTTTTTTTCCTTTTTGGAATAGCCACACTTTATTCTACAAGCCAAAAAGGTCACAAACGAGGAACAAAGAACAGAAACATGATTTGCAAGTTTTTTTTCAAAGATAAAGTATGATTTCAAATTTTATGCTACAAATTTAAAACAACATTTCAAGTTTAATACTACAAATTTAAAGTAAGATTTCAAGTTTATGCTACATATTTAAAGCAAAATTTCAAGTCTTAACAACACATTTTAGTTTAGCAACACATTTCGGTTTGAGCAACACATTTCAGTTTTAACAATACATTTCAATATGATAAAGTACGAAGATTTTTTTTTTGAAACTGTAAAATTTATTAAAAGAAAGCCACAGAAAGCACAAAACAACCCGCTATTACAAACTTAAAGTATGATATCAAGTTTTAGCAACACATTTCAGTTTAACAACACATTTCAATTTTAACAACATATTTTAGTATGATAAAGTACGAAATTTTTTTTTTTTTTCTGAAACTACAAAGTTTATTAAAAAAAAGTCATAAAAAGCACAAAACAACCAGCTATTACAAGCCATAAACCCAACATACTGCTATTCGAAGCAAACCAGCATACACAAGCCGAAAAAAAACTAATCAAATAAAAAAGAAACAAGCTAAAAAAACGCATACAAACAGGTACACAAACAACAGCAGAATAGCACCAGAAAGAAAAACACAAGAAAAAACTTCACCAGCAAGCAATCACCAGGCAAAACACCAAGTCAAAACTCACTTCATTCTATTCTATCACCACATAAACTTGACCCCCTTTTCGTTAAACTATCTGCCTAAGAATTAGATCCCCTAGTCAGAAAACAAATGTAGACGCCAACAGGAATAAAGTACGAAGATTTCAAGTGTTTTTTTTATAACATTTTAAGTTTTATATTTATTTAAGGAAAATTTTCAAGTATTAAGCAAAGATTTTAAGTTTAGGGTTAAATCATTCAACATTTTGGTTAGGTTTTCAAGTTTGTATTCAAACGAAACTCCAAAATCCAGTCTCAATTTAAATGTTGAAATCGAAACTCTATCAGCCAATTTCAGCAAAGTTCTTAACATGTTCTTAACATGAAATTGATGCGAAGAGAAAATCATACCCAATAAACAATCTTCTCCAGCGACTGGTGGGGTTTTCTCCGGAATGCGACGGCAACTGGTGGGGTTTTCTCTGGCTATTGGTGGGGTCGCTTCTGGCGACGAATGGGGTCTCTCTTCTCTCTCGCTAAAAACGACTCTCTTTTCTGGTGGGGTTTCTCTCCTCTCTTGCTAAAAACGAGTCTTTGCTATTGTTTTTGGTTTTTAAGGTTTATATATATGTGGGTATTGAGGTAATTTCTAACAATTATAATTTCAAAAGTGGTTATAAACAAAAGTTTAATGTTTTGGATGGTTACTTTTGGTTTTCTCTCCTATTTCTAAAGACATTTTATTTTATTTTGGCATTTTAGCAAAATACCCTTTTAGAGAGGTTGAATTGTAAATATACCCTCCAGAAACAAAAGTGGTAAAATTGTCCCTAAAATACTAAAATGCCCTTAATGAAACAATTGTCTTCAATTGGAGAAATCCCCCAAATCCCATGCCATAACAAACCTGATTCCACCGCACCACATTTTTGTAGATAGGAAATGAAGAAAATCAAACTTGCCGCGTTTTTAAGTTGAATTCAGTTGGATTTATTAAGTTGAGGTTTTTCAGGATTTTTTCAAACTAGGCATATTTTCTTGTTTTTATGATGTTTTAATCTGGTTATTGGAACTAGTTTTAAAGAAAGACAATGATAATATAAACTCAAATTATGAAGACACCACTAGTTCTGGTGGAATTGAGTTTGTCTTCTACTTGATTTTTTTGGAAAGTTCGGGGTATTTTTGTAACTTTATGCCTAGATGAGTTAATTATGCAAATTTAACTCTAAATAGTGGTATTTTTTTTTTATAAAAATCCATTTAAAAAAAAATTATTATTATTTGGAAAGCCTGTTTTGGTATTCATATATATATATATATTAAGATTATATAGAGTTTATTGTCGAGACTTGTATATTATAAATAAATAAATTTTAAATTTTTTTCACACTTCTTTTCTGAATAAATTCCATATTAAGGAAATTAAATTCAATTCCAAAAGTTCTTTAATTTCCTTTTTGATAAAAAAAAAATTACAAGTTTAAATTTAATTAATAACTTACTTCATAAAAATTAATAAAAATTTGTGTGCAAGTGTCTTTATAATATTTTTTGTTTTATTTAATAATTTAATTAAGGATAAAATTGTCATTAGTAAAAAGTTATTGCAAATGGCAATTGGAATATGAATATGATGAATAGATATCAGGTGGATTGTGAATAGGCATAAACTTAGGCATTTATGTAGAATTAACCCTTTAATTTGTGAATTTATACCAGTCAACTAATAAAACACTCCTTTGAGAAAAATACTAATAAAATACGAAGTGCTGCGAATCTTTCAAGAAGTCCTCGGGTCATTGTTTATTAATGGAGAGCTTTCATTGCAGCTTTCTTGTTCGACAAAATGCCTGAATGAATCAACCAACTTAAATCACATCTCTAGCAACCTAATAGAGAGATTTAAAGACATGGACGATCTTGAAGGAAGGAGATCACGTCGTCGCGGAATCAACCAGGTAAAAAAATCACTCTTTTGATAATTGAAATATACCTAGATTTCGTTTATGTTAGATAATTGGAAAAAAATTGAATATAATATCAACAGGGCCATGTTAGTCATATATTTGGATGCTTCCATGACTCGTTAACAAAAAACAAAAACCCATTTCAGGTTTCAATCAAAAACCATGTAAATTGATAATTAACCATCGTATATGTATAATAATAGTAGTACAGAGTAGACTAAGATTGAAGTCACTTTTTATTAGAATTTGTTGAGGATTTGATTTGTTGTGATGAACAGGTTATTGGTGAGAATGGTTCTGATCAGCCCTGTTCTTCTAATCATTTGGTTGGTACAAGATTGTTATATGTTGATTTCTTGATTACATTTGACTGAATTTAATGAGCATTTGGTTTTGTAGATTGATTAGTTTGTTTATTGTTGCTGAACTTGATTTTATCTCTGTAATCGGAAGCCTAATTATCAAGGTGGAGAATCTAGCATGGATGTGCATGATTGGAGAACTCAATTGCTGCCTGATTCACGAGAAAGAATTGTCAACAAGATAATGGGTACATTAGAAAAGCATCTTCCATACTCTGGCCGAGAGGGATTCAACGAACTGAGGAGAATTGCTATAGGGTTTGAGGATAAGATATGTTCTTCTGCCACAAGTCAGTCAGATTATTTACGCAAAATATCTTTGAAGATGCTCCCAATGGAGTCTAGGAATCAAGCTGTGAATCAAGAAGCAACACCTGATTCTGTGCCATTCAACAAAGTTGAAGAGGTTATTAAAGAGAGTGGTTCTCAGTTCAACTCCTCTATTCATTTGGTTGGATCAAATTCTCATCTATTTATTTTTTTTGGTTAATAAGCATTTATTTGTGTAGACTAATTCGTTTGTTTATTACTGCTGAACTTGTCCTATCTCTATTCAGCCTACTTCTCAAGGTGAACATTCTAGCATCAATGCAATTGATTGGAGAAATCAGTTGCTGTCTGATTCACGACAGAGAATAGTCAACAAGATAATGGAGACATTAGAAAGGCATGTTAATTTCTGTGGTCCTGAGGGGAAAGCTGAACTTAAGAAAATCGCTGGAAGGTTTGAGGAAAAGATATTTGCTGCCGCACACGATCAGTCTGATTATTTGGGCAGAATATCTCTGAAAATGCTGTCAATGGAGTCAAGGAATCAGGGCTTCAATCAAAACGTGAAAACTGATTCTGTGCCAAATAACAACTATTCTGAGCCCATGTTTTCTAATGATACGGTTGGTATATATTTACATCTATCTATTTTTTGGTTAACAACCATTAATTAGTTTGTTTATTTACATCTATCTATTACTGATTCAAGATTAATTAGTTAGTTTATTACTGCTACTGAACTTTTCCTATCTCTATAACTGGAAGCCTACTCCTCGCGATTGGAGAACTGAAGTGCTGCCTGGTTCTCGAGAAACAATCGTCAACAATATAAGGGATACATTAGCAATGAATCTACCGTTCTCTGGCCCAGAGGGATCCAAGGAAGTTAAGAGAATGGCTATAAGGTTTGAGGAAAAGATATTTTCTTCCGCCTCAAGTCATTCGGATTATTTGCACATAATATCTTCGAAGCTGCTCTCACTGGTGTCAAAGTGTCAAAATGTGATGCCTGATTTTGTGCAATTCAACTATGTTTATGATGGCAACCAACGTTCTGATTCAGCTTAAACACAGAACTAATTGTTGTTGGTAGTAACTGGGATTTCAGTACCATGATTTGAGTTTCAAAATTTGGTTAAAATTGTATACGTAAGTGGGTGTGATTTTGAAAACCTTCAATTGTGTTAAGGTTGTTCTTTGAATTTTCAAAGAAAAAGGAACCTTCAATACTTTTTTTAAGTAGATGCTGGACAGCTGAAATTGGTAGTCTAACTCTCTGGAAGATACTGAAGATTTTAAGCTACTGATGATGATCTTCCTTCATGTTGCAGTAAAATTTGTATGATCTGTTATTAATTTGAATTTCCTTCTTTCGTTTTTGTATGATTACATTTCCTACCTGGTACTTTAACAACGGGCATTGATCCAATGGATTGAATCCGATCTAATGGATCGGATTGGATCATGCACACCCTATTACTCTTCACACACACATGTTTATATATCACTTATAAGTAAATTCACCTTGGACCCTTGGCCACCAAGTTAACACGGTACACGGCATTTCAATTTTGAAGATGACGTCAACCAGAAGGACCACTTTATTACATGACACCGCTTTCAACCTTTGTGCGTGTCTGAAAACCGAAATATTTCTAGCGTTCCAAGCCGCCGTGACAATATATTCAACAAAATAAAAAGTAAAATACACGTACAGCTATTAGTCCCTATCAAACTTGCTTGCTCATCAAGTAAAAAATCTCCTATAAATGAACCTCTACTGTCATTTACACAAATCACATATAACTTATAATAGCTTATTTTTCGAGGCCAGATATGGCAACCCCTGGATACTGTCTTGCAGAGGCATATGTGTTGCGGAAGATGCACAAGGAGAAAATGAAGAGAATCGAACAAGATCAAAAAGCCAACTTTGAAGAGATTGGTTTAGATCAAGATCAAAGGTCTACAACAACTGGTGGCTGTTGTTTCTTATGGAAGGTTAACAAGAAACGTCATACGAAACGCGTTTCGTCTACGGATCAAGCTGGGAAAATAATTAGCAACAGGGAGATGGGATAGATAATAAGGGTGGCCAATTTGGATTTGAATGTTAATTGGTTGTATCTTATATATATACATTTTTTTTTTTTTTTTATACTCTTGCAAGTTGCAAATGTATAATTTATAGTCAATTTGTAATTTATACATTCTGCTATGGTATCTAGCAAATCTTGGACACAGAGAATGTATATTAGAAGCTTCCAGGAGGCTTAAGAATTTTTACACATGAATTATATCACCACAATTTCCAATTCCATGAGCCAAATTGATCTATTCATATATAACCCTTAACCCACCTCAGAATTATTATTATTTTTTTCGTTGAAAAATCTATAAAATTTTATAATTATCATATAAACTCTCATATTCCATGTCGAAAAGAAAACTAGTTAAAATTAAAATAAAACAATGATGTTGACATATAAATTAAATCATAATTACTCAAAAAATAATAATAATGAAATTCGTAGATATCTTGTCCTAACCCAAAAAATTCCTATAAAACATAATTAATTTTGTTTTAAATTAAAAAATTACTGTGTTCCTATAAAACTATAAGAATACACAGATGCAACCCATATAGCTATGAGACAAAAAAACAGAAACGAAAAGAATTTTTTTTTTTTTCTTTTACTTTTTTGGAAATTTGACACAAGTGAAAGGGTACGTAGAGACAGAAGTTAAGTCAGAAATTCAAGTTTGGGGGGGTCATTATACAAAAACCAACAAATTAAGGCAAATTTACAAAATTATTATAATTATTATACTAAGTTTCAATTAGTATAATAATTATAATAATTTTGTAATTTGTATATGTAAATTTTAGAGGTTTTTCGTGTAAGTTTCAATTAGTATAATAATTATAATAAATTTTTGAGGTTTTTCAAGGTTTTTCGTGTGTGTGTGTGAGGGCCATTATACAAAAACCAACAAATTAAGGCAAATTTACAAAATTATTATAATTATTATACTAAGTTTCAATTAGTATAATAATTATAATAATTTTGTAATTTTTATATGTAAATTTTAGAGGTTTTTCGTGTAAGTTTCAATTAGTATAATAATTATAATAAATTGCAAAGGTTTTTCAAGGTTTTTCTCGTGTGTGTATGTTTTTCATGTAAGTTTCAATTAGTATAATAATTATAATAAATTGTAGAGGTTTTTCAAGGTTTTTCGTGTGTGTGAGGGCCATTATACAAAAACCAACAAATTAAGGCAAATTTACAAAATTATTACAATTATTATACTAGGTTTCAATTAGTATAATAATTATAATAATTTTGTAATTTTTATATGTAAATTTTATAGGTTTTTCGTGTAAGTTTCAATTAGTATAATAATTATAATAAATTGCAGAGGTTTTTCAAGGTTTTTCGTGTGTGTTTGTGTTTTTCGTGTAAGTTTCAATTAGTATAATAATTATAATAAATTGTAGAGGTTTTTCAAGGTTTTTCGTGTGTGTGTATGTTTCAATTAGTATAATTATAATAAATTGTAAACCGTAGAGGTTTTTCAAGGTTTTTCGTTCTCTTCTTTCACATTAATTTTAATAAAAAAAAAATCCATATCAATTTTAGATGAAACCACCCAAAAAAATTCAAGCTACATCCCTTACTCCTTCAAGGCTACAACACCAGAAATGATACTATCCACACATATTTGTAAATCACATATAAATAAATTAAGGATTATGTTAAAACTTAAAATTTGACTTAAATTTGTGATTTCAATATTCATTGAACGTTGAAATCACATATTTTAAGTTTATTTAGTCTCATTGATATATTAATTATCACCCGTATGTACCTTGACCACCAAGCTAAACATGCAGGATGACCACTTGATTACATATAGCCACACTTTCAACATTGTCCATATGTCTGAAAACTGAAATATTCAACAAAATTAAAAGAAACACTTTTATTAGTCCCTATCAAACTTGCTTCCTCTTCAAGTAAAATCTCCTATAAATGAACCTCTAAAACCTGTGTCATTTACACAAATCACATAACTTAATTACTTTATTTTTCGAAGCCATGACAACCCCTGGATACTATCTTGCAGAGGCATATGTGTTACGGAAGATGCATAAGGAGAAAATGAAGAAAATCGACCAAGAAAAAGCCAAGATCGAAGGGATTGATTTAGATCAAGATAAAAGATCATCTAGATCCGGTGGTTGTTTCTTATGGAAGTTACGTCCGAAACGCATTTCATCAACAGATTATGATGCTGGGAAATTAACTAGCAACGGAGAGATGGGATAATAAGGGTTAATTTGGATCGATTTCGATTTGAATGTTAATATAATTGTTGGTAAATGTATCAAGATTGAATCTTTGGAGTTTTAGTAGTTATGATAAATTATTATATTGTATTCTATCAACCCTTTTGTTTTTTTAATACTCTCGCAAATGTATATCTAGCTCAACAAAATATAGGATTGTTAAATACAATTTATCAACCTCTACATTTATGTATCTATTCGAATCTCAAAATTTTTGTACAAAAAATAGAATAGTTATTTATTTTATTTTATTTTAGAAAAGAATAGTTATTTATAGACTATAGTCAATTTGTAATTTATATATTCTTCTATGGTATATCTAGCAAATCTTCTTTTTTCTACTTTTAATAGAAAGGTCTATCTATAATACCCAGAATTCTTTAAAGTGATCGAATCGGATTCATCATTCACGGGAGGCTGCTGCTAATCAATTTATTCTTGGTTATACCAAGCTGGCTAGTTTTCACTTATGCTGCTGCCTACTGCCTTCCACAAACACAAACGACAAAACGTCCGCCAACCCAAGAAATTTAACACAACTACTACTCCATCTTCCCACTCTTTGACTCTCAAGAAAAAAACTCGTGTTCAATGTTGACACACCCGGTGGGCTCTCCGGCTCTCCACTTGGGTTCCTCTCATAATCTCATAATCTTATTTTTCCTAATTTCGCCACAACTAATCATAAAAGACAGTATATGGATTTTTTTTTTCTCTCTCGAGCAAATGTTTGAATTTATTTATTTAAAAAAAAAAAAGTAAGGAAAAAACAAGGCTTTTATATATATATATATATATATACTTCGAACACTTACCACCATAAAAAAAAATTAAGTATTTGGATTTTAGATAATATAATATATGATAAAACTCTAGGCATTAAAGGTGGGCAAGTTATTTAATTAAGTGGGTAACACCGTACACACATAGAGAACATATAGAGACACAGAAATGCCACATCTTTGCTTACGTACTTGAGAACCCCATATAAAGTTTAGACACATATTTGCTGACGCATCAATTCACACTTTGTAAAAGATATGGTCCACATACAAACATAATACTTTGCTTGACCACCAAGGCGGCCAAGTCATCCATACGCTGTTTTCTCTGTCCTGCGTACAGACCAACTCTATAAATATATTCGCAACTCTCACAACTTTCCCATATAATCTAAATATCCAAATTTCGTTGAAAGAAGAATAATAATATAAGATGGCAATGGCTGGAGCTGGTTTAGGAGGAGTTAGTTTAGCAGAAGCATACGCCATGCGAGTCATATACAAGAAAAACTTGAAGAAAGCTGATGATCATGATCAACGGACCTGTGTGGTTGCAGACGATCATCGTGATGATGATCATCATGAAGTGAAACTCCCCAGTGGATGTTTCTTCCAGATTTTCAAGAACCAGACTCGTTCTTCAAAGGTTTCGTCGGCCGACTCTCGTCAACAAAATCTACTAAATGGCCGCTTTGATAGCAAAAGTTAGCTACCATTTTATTTATTTATTTATTTTTCATTAGGATTTTCATAGCTTCAGTGCTTATAAGGCTGGATTGGTTTTTTTTTTTTTTCCTTATATTTTCCTCCTCAATATGTGAAGTGAGGTTATCAAATATCAATCACGTTATCATTTAGTTTGGGTTTATAAAACAGAAAAGCAAATATATATATATATATATATATATATATATACAGAAATGAAGAAGAAGAAGAAGAAGAAAAGACTAGTTACTTACTTGTACTTGTATTTCTATTTTTTTGTTTGTTGTAAATGGAGAAAGACTAGTGGTTCTGTTCTAGTATGGCCTCTTTCTTTATTTGTTGTAATTTTTTCTTTTTCTTTTTGAAATACCACATGAGATGGCGCTTATTGGTTATAATAATAGAAAAAAATAATAATAAAAAAATAATAATAAAAAAAAATGATGCAGATCCTAACCTAACGTCGCCTCTTCTAAGGGAACGAAAAAAAAAAGCAAAAAAGTGTCACCTGTTTTTGTTTGCCAGAGCCCAGAGGCCAGACCCATTTGGAATTGGGCTTACAACAAGTTTTAAGTTTACACACAAGCAAGTATTCTATACATTTTTGCCCATGACCCGTGTCAAATGAGTCGGACAGACCATAAATTTTAGGCTCAAACCGTGTTAGAGCCAAGTACGGGCAGTACCATTAATGGATTCATTACTTGTTAGGTTCTATCCTTCCGTAATCGAATCTGCTGCATCATGATATAGGTGTGAAGGGTAAATAAGTTGACCAACGTCCTTGTGTCCACCTATATAGCCTTTGCTCTTTCATATGTACACTTTTTAAAAATTTTATATTTTTTGAGTTTGTCTCTATCGTCAAACTCAACTCTCGGGACCCTTAATTTGAGGGTCGAGTTCAGGTCACCTAATCCATTTGACATATTTACCCATTATGGGGCAAAAAAAATAATACATCTAATTCTTGTGGATACTAGCTAGCTAAAATCAACCCCACCCACATCAGGATAAAAAGGAGTTTTTAATTTTTTAATTTTTAATTTTATTTAAATCAAAAAAACATGCGGCAAGTATTGTATTAAATTCACTTCTCATCGAAATGAAAACATATATAAATGCAATAATAAAATGCCATAAATTATGTTACCACACATAAATAACTCTAAAAGTCCCAGCTAAATTATAGTAAAGTATGAAAAGTAAATATGTTAATAACTGTAATTACATCAAAATTAAATCCTAATGGCTAATACTAAAGGTAGCTTTGTATTACTTTGACAACAGTCACAATGCTAATTCAACTGATACATGTGATGAAGATTCATTTGGAGATGATGCTAAAGTGGATTAGATTAAAACTTTGAAAGAGAGAAATGTTAATATGTTAATCTTATCAAATTCACTTTTGATCAAGGTAGGACCCATCTACATCACTTTTGGTTAATATCAAATCCGGACCTCCTCCATAAGATACATTTCACAATCCCTCTTTTTGGTCACTAGCTATCAACTGCCCTTTTTTTTTTTTTTTTTTTTTAATTTTATTTTTTTTTAAGATTATATTTAAACTAAGAGTAATGCTAGACTGTCTAAAAAAATTTATCCAAATTCATACTCAAATGACATGACATGTGAATTGTCAATATTATATCACTTATCACATAATCTCATAATTTCATAATTTACAATATATTAGATAACTCATATGCTACGTCATTTGGACAACCTAATATTATACTTAAAATAACATTTGAAAACAGAATAATATTATTGAATAGTTAATATCCAATAAATTAAAATTTTAAAAGTTTTAAAATTGAAATAAATTAGTGAACTCTCTATTAGTCGATTATATAAATTTAAAGCTAGTATTAATTAAAAATAAATAAATAAAGTATTTTCTATTATTTCAAAATATAATGTTCTTGTTAAATTTATTATAAAAACAATTATTTTACCATGGTATATTGAAATCATCGTTTAAACTTGAATATAAAATAAACAAAAAAATTCTGCCAAAAAAAATTAAACAAAATAAATTTTCATCTTTATTTTGTGAAAAAAAAAAAATTATAAAATAATTTACTGAAGAGACCCTTTTAACTTTTTTCTTTTCATTTCTTTTACAAAAGGGGTTCATAAATCTTGATGCACGTGCTTCCCGCGTGCTGTCACATGAAAGGTGCACGTGATGGTGGAAGTATAATCACGTGATAGATGAACAAAAGGGACCATTAGCTGTGGCGACTGGCGAGAGAGAGAGAGAGTGATGGCCATGGGTGATCCTGTGATAATTTTTTTTTTTTGGAAAACTATACAAACATCCCGAACTTTAGTATAATTGCACACATGTGAGATGTTTACATCGCATGAACCACCTCTGCCTTACTTTAGTTGACTTCCATTTAGCTTAACAATTAATTAAGGGTGGGTGTTTAATGGATCGGTTCATTTTTCAATAGAACTGATAAAAAACCGACAAAGCTCGGTTTTCGAAAATATGATTCGATCCAATAAAATTTACAAATATCAACCGATCAAAAACCAATCGAATTGGACCGATTCAGTTCGATTCGGTTTTGTTCCTACTAGGCCAAATTCATAGGCTTTAATTACTATACATATTTTTATATTGAGTTGAAATAATGACACCCCTCAAAAATTATATCTACACCCATTTTTGTAATCACACCCATCAAAAAAAATTTTAATTATCTAATCTGTAAATAAACCCCACTTAAGGCCAAAAATGTCCTTTCTTTAATTATACTGTATTGTATTTTTGTAAGTACACACCACCTATGACTATTATTATGTTATCTAATCAATTTTATTAATCTTTCTAATTTTGTTGTTACCTTTAATTCTCTTACTATTTTTTCTCTTCCCTACTTCTTTTCTCTTCTTGGTTTTTTCAAAATCAAACTCCTTTTTTCGTCAAAAATCTATTTGAAGATTTTTTTTTTTTTTTAATTGGAGAACCATTTTTTGTTTGAAAAAGTTATAAGGATGCAAGATTTGTGTCAATTCCCAAGTGAAGTGGAAGCAAATAGATGCTAAATGAAAAAAATAAATAAATAAATAAATATTGGTGTTCAATGAAATTGAAGAACATCTTCTTCTTTTTTTTGACAAGAAAAAACATATAATATTGATAAAAAAAAAATAGTGTGTTTGAAAGAAATAAAAATATATAGATAATATAGTTAATTTAAAAGTCTGTTTATATACATAAAGATTTTGTTTTTCTAATAAAAATTAATTTAAAACTTTACTTTTTCACAACTAAAATAGTCTCATGATTTTGATTCATTTTCCAAACTTAGCAATCAATTTGTATTTCCTTAAAAGAGATTGAAAATATATTTAAAAGATAATCTAGGGTTTATTAAAATGGAAAGAGTTTTTATGATATATGTTAATATCAAATCATTAATAGGAAAAACAAAATTACAAAAAATTAAAATAGGAAACTAATTAATAATTATTTGTGGATGTACTAACAAACAATTAGTCCTTTTACTAATTTTACTCAAGGGTATTATTGGATTTTTAAAAACATACAAATTTCTGGTGGTGGAATTGGTGGAAAATGTTATCTTTTTGAACTGATGTGGTGACAAAGTCACTACTTTAATAAGTTAAGTTTAAAAGGCACCTATTATGGTGAACTACAAAAATTGCACTTACTTTACATATTCTTTTTCTTACTTTGAAGTTTTCTGAGATTTTATTATTTCATGCTCCTCTATAACAGACCTCCAATGGAAGTTGAATATCATAACATTATCAATGCATCTTTATTGGATAATTAGTATTGTGGCGCTACGCAAACGCATTCTAGGGTCGAGCTTTTTTTTCAATTTAAAACCTTAACTAGGTTCCTTTTTATTTGTTCTCTGAGTCTTTTGTAAGCATTTCTCTGGTTGTATGAATTTTGAATCTAATTGAAAAGGCTCAGAGAAGAAATGAAAGTCTCGGAAAAAAATGAAAAGGTTCGGAGAACAAATGGAAAGTCTCGAGACTAATTGAAAAGTCTCGGGGAACAATTGAAAAGGCTCAAGCCTTTTCCAGCTTTTTTCGAGCCTTTTTAACCATTAATTTTTTTGGTAAATTTTGTATCTTTGAGACTTTTCTATTAGTGTCTGAGTATTTTCAAGCCTTTTCGAGCCTTTTTAACAATCAGCTTTTTTTTGTTAATTTTGTATCTATGAGACTTTCTATATAGTTCTTGCTTCCTCAGCATTTTTGTTCGTCGATTGGTCAGTGTACGTGTTTTCATCGATTCATCAGTTCCACTTCCATTTATGGAGGTCCTCCATTGATGGAGGATTTTGAAAGGAAAAAAAAATTGGTGAAGAAGGTTACTGTGGAGGTCATTTTTGTCCGTTCACCATAATATGTGTCTTTTAAATTTAAGTTATTAAACTGGTGACTTTCTTACAAAACCCGGTCCAAATAGTGACAAAAAAATTTTGAGCCTAGTTGGGGTGTATATACGGTTTTTAAGAGGTGCAAATATCGTTACTCTTTTATATTTTAATCATTTTGGGCCTTCGACCAAATTAAATTATGGGTTTGAACAAATATAAAATACTAGTTTAAAATAATATTCAGCAAAAAAATACAAAGAAAAAAATATATTGTGACACACTTTCATAGTTTTATAGTTTTATGAAATGTTGAATATTAAACTAGGTTTTTATATATATATGTTGGATCTCGCTTCGGTTTTCCAGTTTGAGATAGCAAACTGGGAAAAAAATCGATCCAATAGGTTTTCAAAAAAATAAACCGAACTGAGCCGGCCAATATAAAAAAACCGAAAAAAAAAAAACGATCTGATCGACTCAGTTTGGTTTATTGGTTTTTTACCCACCCCTACAATTAATCATCTTTTAAAAGTGAAAACTGAAAAGTTTAAAATCTGAGTTATTTTATCGTTATTTAATAATTAAAAAAAAAAAGGTCAAAATCAAACAAAAGTAAGTAAAAACAATGAAAACTCAACCGCTAGTTGAGTTGTCTATCTTTTTTTTAAAGACAATTATGCCTTTATGTTGTTAATGGCAGGGATGATTTGTTCAATTTTAGGCAAAATAATTCATCTATATACAATTGTTTTAAATATCGGGATGTTTATGAGATTTACCTTTTTGTGTTGATTTTGAGATTTGAAAAATAACGCGGCATCAGAAGTACCACTCACCAGAAGCAGAACGAAGACATGTGCAGTGAGGCCATTGAAGTTTAAGCAGACCCCACGGTATCGATTTTCCGTCACTACATTCATGCAATCTTCAACCTAACTTATAACTAATCAACCAACATTATCTTCTTGTCTAAATTTTATTTGTCTGTTTTCCTGCAACCATCGTTTTTGCCAAATTTTTTATTTTAGTATTATATAAATTAGGGGTTTTTTAGGAGGTGGAGGACTCTAATCCGCAACCTCTTAGTGTATGTGTGAGAGATATATGGTATACCACCGAACCAATTTCATATCGTCATTTTTATACCTATATCATATTGGCTATATGGCTATATTTCCTCATATCTAACGTTATTTTTATGTGTTAACAAAAAAATATAAGCATATACGTACTGGATCAAGTTTTTATTTTGCAAGAACTAGAAATACCGTTTTCTTAATATTATTTCTACAAGTATTTTGTTTTAATATTTATTGACTCTTTAACATGTATATGATACAATGAATTATCTTATGTTTTTTAAAAAAAAAATTATCATCCTGTAAAGATCAAACAATACATATGCGATCCGTACATACTTCTACGGATAATGGGACTCGAACCCCTGACCAACAATGTGGAAAAGAGATGCACAACCACTTGCGTTAGGAGGTGATTATCTAATGGTTTTCTTGTATATTATTTTTATCATTTTAGATCGTTCTTCTATTGAACATAGGTTTCACAAACCGGAAATGAATTCTTGCTCGTTTAATTTTCTACGTTTATAATGAAATGAGTAATGTCAGACCACCCAAAAATTTAGCTAAAATGATGTGGCAAATGAGTTTTCTATTACCACACACAACATGGGATGATGTGGTTAATGAAAAAAACCACTTGCCATATCATTTAGGTTGAAATTAGGGCTAAATTTTTGGGTGATCTAGCATTAGTGTAATGAAATCGATTAGAATTCAATCTAGCATGTTTTTATTATTTATTTATTTTGTATTTGATAACAACAAGCTTTGTTATTTTTATTTTTATTTTTTTAACTATGAGATATAGTTTTATGATGATTTTATTGTTTTTAACCATTAGATGTTTTTCTATATGTTTCTTCTCTTCTATCGGTTGATGATTTGTGCAGTTTTTGCATGACAGCCTTGGCAATATGGGATAACAAAAATTTTCTCTTTAATAAGGGGAAAGGAAAGCCTCCAGAGATGGTCGTTTCGGGTGCTATGTCTCTCTTGGCAAAATTTCAGAAATAAAGATTGCCTTCTCTTCTCAGTGTGCCTCAGTTGATTCTAGGTGTAGTTCGGATTGGTTAGCCCCCCCTCATGGCAGATTGAAGCTAAATACGGCTGTGGCGAATCATAAGAATGGTATGACAATTGGTGTCGGAGTAGCTATTAGAGATGATAAGGGCTTGGTGTTAGCTGCTAGATCAAACCAACTTCTAGGTATTTTTAATGCAGAAAAAAGAGAGTTGATTGCTTTTAGGGAAGGACTACTTCTAGCCCATTTCTATAATCTGAAAGTTGATTATGTTGAGGTGATATCTCCCTCAGTGATTTTTATTCTCAACGATTTCATACCTCTTATAGGAGAATCTAAGTTCTTAGTGCATGATATTAAAGTGATGTTCTTTGATGTAGGCATTCTTAATTGTTTAACGGTTTCTAAATCATGAAATTCTTTAGCTCTTAAGCTTTCATTTTCAGCTTTTACCTCTTTTAGAGAGCATATTTGGCTGGACAATAGTTCTTCTCATTGTGCCCCTGCTTGTAATGTTTTGTGTTTTTCTATCTATAAAAAAAAAAAAAAAAAATCTAAATTTGAAAGTTTTATTTCATCCCATGGGCAAATAATTACAAAAATGCCTCTTATCTTCTCTCTATCTTTTCTCTATAGAAATAAAGATTCTACACAATTTATCTCTCAAATATATCAACATTTCTCTATGGGTATGTGTCAAGTGTCAAACACGAACACAGTAGGATTTGGTCACAAAAAATCATTGAAAAGCTTGAGGAAAAAATGAGTTTGAAAAAGATTTTCGAAGTTGAGGAAAACAGAGGCAAATTTCGTCATTGTTCTTCAAGGGGTGTGAAACTCTTATTTTAATTGTATTATTTCTTTTGTTACATCATTTGCTTGATGAGTTTTGGTTATTTGTTGCAAATTGTAATGGATGAAGATCTTGAGAAAATAATCGAAAAACACAATTTGGGGAAGAAGTTGCTCTTTCACACTATAAACATTGACCTACAATGTGAAATACACGTCTATTTCAATGTAATGTAAAAGAACGAATTTCAATGATTTTTTTAAAAATACCCGATCTACAAATAAACAAAGTAGAATGTACACGGTAAACATTCTTACATTCTTTGTAACAATGTCTTTTCAAAATACTATCACCTTAGTCTATTTGATTAAATACCCACAGTCAACTATGACATAATTTATTAAAATACAATTTTACCCTTATATCAT
Source organism: Acer negundo (assembly GCA_035582765.1). Lineage (NCBI taxonomy): Eukaryota > Viridiplantae > Streptophyta > Magnoliopsida > Sapindales > Sapindaceae > Acer > Acer negundo. Next base: position 8,637,607 of record CM069231.1, on the reverse strand, counting down.
TTTAATTAAATTAAAATGACAATTTTATCCTCAAATTTATTACAATATTACACCTTAATCTATATATGTGTTATGGATGACCATTTTCCCCCGGAGTTCCAAAACCCCACTCCCCCATCCCCATTTAAGGGAAAATTTTTGGTGGGAAATGGGGTATTAGGGGGGGGGGGGATGGGGGAGCTTTTTAACCCCAAATTTAAATGGGGTTGAGGTTGGGGGTAGATGCCCCCATCCCCATTTCCCCCATAAAAATCTAGAAATGGGGATGGGGTTGGGGGTAGGTGCCCATTTCCCTATTTTCCCATTTCCCCCAAATAATATAATATTATAATATATTAATATATATATGTATATATATTTCAATATTTTTATTATTTATATTTTACTAACTATATACACATCTTTATAACTTAAAACCTAACCCTAAATCATATTCTTTATTTCCTTCCCTAAAACTTTTCTCACTTTTTATGTTATTACGATGAAAGAACAATTTAGCTTTCATTTAAATTTGTATGGGATGTTATTTTGTATTTGAATTTAATTGATTGTGTATTTGTGTGTTTTTTTTTTTTAATATATAATTTTTACAGATACAAGAAAAACATGGGACACGAGAAAACAAGGACATAGGAAAATGGGGGAATGGGGATGGGATAGCCTCCAAAACTACCCCATCCCCATTTCCCCCAGATGGGAAATTGGGGGGTGTGGGAACCTAGGGTGGGGGGACCTATATCCGCCCCCATTCCTCCATTGGCCATCCCTAATAAGTGTTGTCTAAAATATCCGCAAACATTATGTGATTTTTACACATTTACGAATAAATATATATGTATATACATATATATTTATTCGTAAATGTGTAAAAATCACATAATGTTTGCCCCCATTCCTCCATTGGCCATCCCTAATAAGTGTTGTCTAAAATATCTTCAAACATTATGTGATTTTTACACATTTACCAATAAATATATATGTGTATATATATATATATATATAACAAAACAAAAACTTCCGTAAGAACTAAAATAAAATATAAAACAAAATAAACAAAATAAACAAAATTGCAGTAATGAACTAACTAAACTAATCTTAATATCAAAACTATTTTAATAATAACCTATTAAACTAATTCATTAAATAACCGATGGCCTCTTGCCCTGGTAGTTGGAATCTCCCAAGTGTGGTTCCAACGCCAAGGTTCAATACCTTGGTATGTAAATAATTATTGTCACACTTTTGACTATTAATTCCCAAAGTGTAGGTAGCCTTAACCCGATATTATGGGATCAGTCATCTCTCCAGTTCACTGTGAGAATTGTAATCCAGTTGTAATCTCTCCCTGATAGTGGAAGTAGTATTCATCGTCACGTCCCGGCTGTTATTGTACTTTCAAAACAAAAAAAAAAAAAAAACTAATTCATCAAAAATATATTTTAAACATGTTACAGAACTGGAGAAGGCTTCCTTCGGTTTTTACATTTTTTTTAAATTATAATTTATATATAATTATTAATGTTAGTACATTTTATAATTAAATAATAACCAGAAGAAAAAAAAAAAAAAAAAAAACCTAAAAAATGTGAAACAAAATAAAGAAACACTAGAGATCTCCGCCTACACCATCATTCCATATTTCCATATCCATCTCTAACATCATTATCAACCACAGGTCCACAACCACAACACCATCAAATATCCCCATCTCCAATATCATCTTCAACTACATCTCCAACTCAATCCTCATTTCCAACTTCATCCATCTTTTATATAAGGGTAGTTTAGTCATTGCATCTTTCACGTGGTTAAAAACGAAAAAATCATCGTATGTGATTAAAATGTAATTTTATAAGATTTTGTTTGCAAAATTTTCTAATTAATAAGTTGAATGATAACTTTAAATAATTTATATTATGTTTGGTTTGATGGAATATAAGATGAACGAAAGGAAAGAAACTGATTTCTTATCTCTTGTTTGGATTATTAAAAGAGAATGAAAGAAAAGGATAAGGATGAAATAGTTTATTTTTCTCACCAAAATTAGACGGAAAATGAGAGAAAGAAATAAAAAGTTAATAAATTTTTTTAATATCCCAAAACTAACCTGATTAATATTGTATTTGTTTCCTTTTATTTCATTTATATTCATAATCATCCAAAAAACAATCATTAAAAATATAATATTTTATCCTTTCCTCTAATCTCCTTTATTTTCCTATAATTTCCTTTTTTTTCATTTCCATCAACACAAACACAATGTTAACAACCACGTGAGCCTAAAACACAAATATAGGTCAAAAATGGATAATTTCAAATAACCTAAAAGCAAAATGATTTTCACCCTACATCCTTTGTTCTAGGCTTCTAGCAATCAACATGGGAACCATTCAAGGTTAAATTTAGAAACCACTTGGATATTTTGGAACCACTTTCACGTTAAAATCAATCAAAAAGTGGTTTCCAGTTTTTGGTGCTACCATACAAATGTAGGTATAGAAGCCGGACCCTAAAATAATTAATCCGAAAATATTATTATTATTATTTTTTATAAAAAATTGAAAAATCCTTGTCCGACACATCTTAAATTATTTGCAGAATTTAGGGAGCTGGTTTAGGCCAAACAAACAAACAATAGAATGAAATACATCCCATTATGGAAACCAGTTGGTTTTGTTAAGACTTAAGACAAATGCTACCTCTACTCTACACGGCTCCACTTAACTTAAAAAAAAAGAAAAAGAAAAAGAAAAAAAAGTGGACTTTTCAGTAAAATCCCAAAGGACCCCACGTCATCATCTACACACTTTCTTGATGTTGATTAATTTAATTTAATAAAATAATTAATTAATTAATTAAACAATGACATGATTTGGCGGGATGTTCTTATCTAATCTCTCTATGAAACCTGATATTTCACCTTCTTATCAATCTTAATCACTCACTATGTATTAAATATTATTAATTAAGCACCCTATAAGGCTATAATCTAACAATTTTTAATTTCCATAGCCTCTAATTTTACTGATTAATTACGCTACCCAACAAAAAACAAAACATAAACGATAAATCACAAAACACTCCTTAAAATAACAACTCCTCCTCTACTCTCTCTCTCAATTCTCTCAACACAGCCTTCACAGTAAAGATTCTCTACTCTTTCTTCCGCCTTAAGCACCTGTAGATCCGCAACTAGCTACCTACCTACCTCATTATTGTAATATCATTTTCACTCTTCTTTTTTTTTTTTTTTCCTGGATTTTTAAATTTGTTCAAGATCTCGTAGTAGCAGTAGCTGTAGTTAATAGTAATTCTCAAGTGTCAACTTTCCTTTCTGGTTTTGACATTTTGAGTCTCCTGTGCAGTAACGTTTGTTTGTAATTTTTCTTCCTTCTTTCCTTTCGTGTCAAATCTGGTAGAGGTTTCTTATGGTTTTTTTTCTTTTTCTTTTGGCGTTTTGTTGAAGAAATACCGCTGCATTATTATTATTATTATTATTATTATTATTATTTTACTTTTTAAAAAAATTGAAAAAAAAAAAAAGCTTTTGATAGGAGTTTGCATTAATTTCCACATTTGGCTAGGCACTTGATTTTGGATTCTCTTTTACTGATTCTCTCTTGTGTGTCAGACAGAGTGTTTTGCCTCTTCCTTCTTCGTCTAAGATTATTTTAGTGTTGAAAACAGTGTGCATTGTTTTTGGTTCTTCTTCTTTGTCGTTTTCTGTGGGTGAAACTTTTGAATTTCACCGTTTCGTTTCTCTTTCTTTTGAGTTGCTTAAGATTTGGATCCAACCAGAGTTTTCAATTTCAGGTGGGCATTTCGGATTCTTTCTGGGTTCTGCGTTTTGCCAAAATCTTTGCTCCCTTCAAGGTACTGCTTTGATTTAGTCTCTAAATCGTTTCCTTTTTTATTTTCAGTTGAGGTTTCTTCTTGCATTGCTCTTTGTTTGGTTACTCGTAAAATGGAGGAGAAATGTTTATTGGATCTTGAGTTCTTTTTATTGTGAAGTCAAACTGAGTTGACTAATTAGATGAGTTAATAAGCTTAGCACGATTTCAGATATTTTGTTGTATAACTTGAGGATCTGAGTTTCAGTACATCTGCATTTTGAGTTTTACATGTTGGGTCAATTTGCTTTTTGTTTTTAGTTTTGATATTTACTGCTATTTTTACTTGATTATGTGACTTCTATTGAAGAATTCACCCATTTATTCAATCTCCATTTTGTATTTTGTTAGTCATAGAATGAATGATGTGATCATTTTCTGGTTAATTTGGTACAAATGGGATGTGTAATGAAAGTGGAATCTTGATGATGCAGCTGATGAGACTTTGAGCTTTCAATAATGTCGAGGATTGCTAAGTGGAAGCTTGACAAGACCAAAGTAAAAGTAGTCTTCCGGTTACAATTTCATGCCACACATGTAAGTTTATACTTTTAACAATCTCATATTTTTGTTGCTACTGAATTTTCCATTTCCCCCGATTTTTAGTTATTTATAAATTTCATTCTCTTTACTTTTTTTGTTATTACACTAGTCATTTCCTTGAGGATATTATTAATTTTGTTGGTTGATAAATTTGAGCTACAAGAAGTTTCACTCAATCTATATCTTCTAATTATCTCACAACATCTACAAGACTGTGGCATACATGGGGATAGAAAATCCTATTAAAGTACATTGATCATGAGTTCAGTTCCATCCTGTAAATGTTCTAAGATGCTAATTTAGCTTATCATCAATTTTTAGGGAGTACATTTTTTTTTTAATTTCTATATTGCTTTTGCCAGCGCATAATTAAATTCACAGTATTGTCTATGTATCTAGTTAGTGCAATGTCTTCATGCAATATTTCTTTCTGCTTGAATCAGATTCCACAAAGTGGATGGGATAAACTCTTTATATCCCTCATTCCTGCTGATTCTGGAAAAGCAACAGCAAAAACCACCAAAGCAAATGTTAGAAATGGGACATGCAAATGGGGAGATCCAATCTATGAGACTACAAGACTTCTCCTAGACGTTAAAACTAAACAATACGATGAAAAGCTCTATAAGCTTGTTGTGGCAATGGTAGTGTTTTAATTCTTTCATTGTAATTCTTATATGTAAATGCTTCTACATGGTGCAAAGTAAATGTGAATTTTGACTTACACTGATTTGTTAACAACCTGTTCCGTCAACCTTTTCACCCCTAGTATAAATATTTCCTACTATCATCTTGTGATAACTAAGATTAAATATGTCTGTGACTTGAATTGGATTGATAACAGGGTTCTTCTCGGTCTAGCCTTCTTGGTGAGGCTACCATTGACCTTGCTGACTATGCTGATGCATCAAAGCCTTCTGCTGTTGCTCTGTCTCTTCATGGTTCTGATTCTGGAGCTATTCTACATGTGAGGATTTTTGAATTTCTTATTCTCTGACATACTACAATCTTTGGCAAGTTAATTTATCCGTGAATAAAAGCTAACTGACCTGATAACTTTAATTCTTCCCGGCTTGTTTTCAATTTTTATTTTTATTAGTACATGTTTATGTGGCAGTATTGTATATAATATTTATGCGGTTGTTTTGTTCAATAACAGGTCACCGTGCAGCTGCTAACGTCTAAAACTGGTTTCAGGTATCTCAATTAAATTATATAAAGTCCATGTGTTGGTTATTTTAACCATTTTATATATAATTAGACTTCTTTCAGGGAGTTTGAGCAGCAGAGGGAACTAAGAGAGAGGGGATTGCAGACAGCCAATGATCAAACCAGTCCTGATGAATCTAGTGGTGGAATCAATAATCAGATGGAAAAGGTGTGGTCATTTGTATTACTGAGGTCTATGAGCAATCGTTAATAATTTTCATCGAAAGATTATATTTTTCTCCTTTGTTTTCTTTAAGTATAGGTCAATGCTAGAGTTAGACTGAAAGAAAAATTCAAAGAGCTCCCTGCGCTTGTAGAAGAGGTGGGAATAATTGAAGACTATGCAGACTCAGCTGCTGGGTTTGATGGCTCTTCTAATACTTCAGAAAGTTTACATGCCGAGAAGCACGATACGTCCAGCACACATGAAATTGACAGTCTTAAGAGTACAACCTCTGGCGATTTAGCAGGACTCAGTCAAAGTCCTCAGCAAGAGAAAGGAGACCCACCTGATCATCGGTTCTTAGCGCAGGGAACTAATGATTGGGTTCCGGGATGGGGTTCAGACTACTCTGCAGATAATGATTTGGCAATTGCTTATGAAGAAAACAGTAGACTCAGAGGCTGCTTGGAAGTTGCAGAGTTGTCTATTCATGATCTGAAGCTAGAAGTAAGCTCCTTGCAAAGTCATGCTGATGAAATAGGCAATGAAGCACAAAAATTTGCGCAGAAACTTGATGGTGAGATTGCATCCGGAGAACAGCTGGCGAAAGAGGTTTCCATGCTAAAATCAGAGTGTTCAAAGTTGAAAGATGATCTTGAGACACTCTCAAAATTTAAATCATGCTCTCCATTTACCACTAGAGAAGCTATTGAGAAAGACCAGGATCATAAATTTCAAAACTCACAGTTCAGATGGCTTAAGGGGATTGTGGTTGTGGAGGATAAGATACAGGAATTTCACAAAAAGGCATGCCTCGGATTCCATGAAAGGGACTTTAGGACCCTTCAGACAGACTTAGAGGCATTGCTTAGTCTTCTGCAGGATCTCAAGCAAGGAGCAGGAGGGGCAAATTCTAATTACTACTTAGTAGCAGGTGAACAGGAAAACATATCGGAGATCAAAGAAAGGAGTTTAAGTAAATGCGAGCAATTTGTATCAGGAACTGGATTTGATCCAGAATTTTATCAACCGGAGATAGACATGCTTCATTGTGTTAGCATACCTGGTCTGGTGTCTCATGATCCTAATTCTGCAAATGCTTCAAATGCAATGGGAGGAAAAATATTTGAACTTCTGAGGGAGTTGGATGAAACAAAAGCTGAACGGGAAAGCCTTGCAAAGAAAATGGACCAGATGGAGTGCTACTACGAAGCGCTCATTCAGGAGCTTGAGGAAAACCAGAGGCAGATGCTGGGAGAGTTGCAGAATCTCAGAAATGAGCATTCTACTTGCCTGTATACAATTTCATCTGCCAAGGCTGAGATGGATACCATGCGTCGAGGCCTGAGTGAGCAAATAATCAGATTTTCTGAAGAAAAAAGTGAGTTAGATTCCCTCAACAAGGAGTTGGAAAGAAGAGCTCTTAGTGCAGAAGCAGCCCTTAAGAGGGCACGCTTGAATTACTCTATTGCTGTCAGCCAGTTACAGAAGGACCTTGAGCATTTATCTCTCCAAGTTTTGTCTATGTATGAGAGTAATGAGAACCTCATCAGGCAAGCTTTAGTTGATTCGTCACAACCAAGCTATCACGAATATGCAGATATTGTACAAAATCAGTTACTCAATTCAGGGGAATCTCGTGCCTCCAGACTCTCAGAGGGCCAGAGTCAGTATATTGGGTTAAAGAAACAAAACATGGGTGGGGATAATCTTTTAGAGGACTTGAAGAGATCGCTTCATTTGCAGGAAGGGCTCTACAGAAAGCTAGAAGAAGAAGCTTGTGAAATGCATTTTCAGAATATATACTTGGATGTGTTTTCAAAGTCTCTTCAGGAAACATTGCTTGAAGCAAGTGCTGACATCAGACTGATGAAGGAGAAAGTGGATGAACTTACACGGCAGCTAGAGCTTTCAAATGAGTCCAACGAGCTATTGATGCAAAGGCTGCAGACTGCTATGGATGATATTCACTTCCTAAATGAGTCCAAGGCCACTTGCTTTGCCAAGTGTAGTGACATGGCTCTGCAAAACCAAATTTTAGAAGCTGATCTACAAAATGTCACCTTTGAAAAAGATCATCTTAGGCAGAAGATAACTGAATGGGAATCTGTGATGGTGGAATTCAAAAATTTCCAAAGCAAATATGAGGCCACTGCTGCGGAGAAAACAGAGTTGGTAAATTTATTGGAGAAGGAATCCCAGGAAAATGGCAATCTTCGACATGATATTTCCACTTTACAGGAAGAGTTGAAAACCATCAAAACTGAGTTTGACGAGCTGACTTCTGTAAACAAAAACATTCAAAATACTATCAACTTTCAGCAAAACAAGATGCAGTACCTGCTGTCATCTTATGTAGATAGTTTCAATGATTTGTCTCTCTGCCGTGACTCTGTAGGTCAGGAATTGGGGTCCAAGGACTTGACAGCAGTTGTATTACAATTAGAAGAGCTTCAGCGCAATGCCTTCGAGAAGATTCGCCAACTCAAGGAAGAGAAGAAGTCTCTAATAGATGAAAAAGATAGGGCTGAAGCATCCTTAGGCAAAGTGGAATCAGAGATTGTGCAGATGAGGCAGAAGTTTGAACATGATAAAAGAGAGATTGTTGATAAACTGGATGAGTTGGGTACCATCAAAACTGATTTTGATGAGCTGGCCTCTGTGAATGAAAACATGCAGAATACTATCAACTTTCTGCAAAACAAGATGCAGAACCTGCTGTCATCTTATGGAAATAGTTCTAATGAATTGATTCTCTGCAGTGAGTTCGTGGGTCAGGACTTGGAGTCCAAGGACTTAACATATATTGTATTGCAATTAGAAAAGCTCCAGCACAATACCTTTGAGAAGATTTGTCAACTCGTGGAAGAGAAGAGATCTCTAATATATGAAAAAGATATGGCTCAAGCATCCTTGAGCAAAACGGAATCTGATATTGTGCTGATGAAGCAGAAGTTTGAACATGATAAAAGAGAGATTGTTGATGAACTGGATAAGTTGGGAAGTATTAAAACTGAGTTTGATGAGCTGGCTTCTGTGAATCAAAACTTGCAGAATACTATCAACGTTTTACAAAACATGATGCAGAACCTGTTGTCATCTTATGGAGATAGTTCAGATGAATTAACTTTTTGTAATGAGTCTGTGGGTCGGGACTTTGGGCCCAAGGACTTAAAAGGTGCTGTATTGCAATTAGAAAAGCTCCAGCACAATGCCACTGAGAAGATTTGCCAACTCACGGAAGAAAAGAAAGCTCTAATAGATGAAAAAGATGTGGTTCAAGTATCCTTAAGCAAAGCACAATCAGATATTGTGCTGATGAAGCAGAATTTTGAACATGATATAAGTGATATGCTTGATAAACTAGATGTGTCTAATGTCCTGATGCAGAAGCTTCAGTTAAAAGTTGAGGCTATTGCAGACAAACTCAAGGTTAGTTCTGAAGTCGAAGAGAACCATGCACAACACCACAGAGATCTTTTTTCTGATCTTGATCATCTGGAACTTGAGCTGCATCAAGTTAGTTCTAAGACCAGGGACCTTACTCAAGAAATTTTGGCACTGGAGACTCTAACTGAAGAAGTAGGAAGGAGTAAGCAGGCAATAGCAGAACTTACTGAGAAAAACCAGTCTTTGATGGTGTCTTTACAGAATAAAACCGAGGAGTCTGCTATGCTTGCATTGGAGGTCAGCATGTCCAAAGAAAGTTTGCAATCTCAGAATGATGAACTGCATGTTGAGAGAAGCTCAAGAGAAAAATTGGAGAGTACAGTTGCAGACCTTACTTCTCAACTAAATGAGAAGCACCGCCAGTTGATCGATTATGATCAGCATAAATCTGATCTGGTCCATCTCAAGCAATTTGTCTCAGGTCTAGAGTTGGAGAAATCAAGGGTCTGCCATCTTTTGTTGCAATATGAGAAAAACCATAAAATTGCTAGTGAAGAATCTTCTTCTGTTACTAGTCTGGAATCTCAGTTGTCCGAAATGCATGAACTTCTAATAGCTGCAGATGTTGAAGTCAGTTTCACAAGAATTCAGTATGAAGCCTGGTTTGAGGAGCTTGTTCAGCAAGTTCACTCCTCACGTAGGCTCCTTAATGAACTTCACACGAAGAATCTGGATGTAGAGACACTACTTAATAGTTGTCTTGCTCGTGAAGCACAGTGCAATGAAGAAAATGCCAGATTGTTGGCAGGTCTTGACACCCTTAGATCTGAGTTACATGCCTCAGTAGCTGAAAAGAGAGTACTGCTTGATAAAAATAGCATTTTAACAGCTGAGCTTGAGGAATGCAAAAATCAAGCTGAAGGTATGGCGGTCAGCTATTGCAAGGATAATAGTCAGCTTGCTGTTGAAGTTGAAAGGCTGAAGCACTTGTTGGTGAGTTCTGAAGAAGCGATTGATGATCTGATGCTGTCCAAAGAGGATCTGGAAGTGAAAGCTTTAGTACTCAAAGCCAAATTGGATGAACAGAGTGCTCAAGTAACCTTGTTAGAAGGATATGATGATGAAATCTTGATGCTCCAGAACCAGTGCAGTGAGCTTTCTCGGAAGCTCTCTGAGCAGATCTTGAAGACAGAGGAGTTCAAAAACTTGACAATCCATTTGAAGGAGCTTAAAGATAAGTCTGAGTCAGAATGCATTCAGCTTCGTCAAAAACGAGAGTCAGAAGGACCCCCAACTGCTGTGCAGGAGTCCTTGAGGATTGCTTTTATTAAAGAACAATACGAGACAAAGTTGCAGGAACTAAAACACCAACTGTCTATATCCAAAAAGCATGGTGAGGAATTGCTCTGGAAATTACAAGATGCTATTGATGAAATTGAGAATAGGAAGAAGTCTGAAGCTTCTCACTTAAAGAAAAACGAAGAGCTGGGAGTGAAGCTTTTGGAATTGGAGGCTGAGTTACAAGCACTAATATTTGACAAGCGTGAAAAAGCAAATGCTTATGACCTGTTAAAGGCTGAACTGGAATGTTCATTAATGAGCCTTGATTGCTGTAAGGAGGAAAAACAAGAACTTGAATCTTCGTTGCAAGAATGCAATGAAGAAAAACTTAAAATTTCTGCTGATCTTACCATGATGAAAGAATTGCTCGACAGTTCTATAATGCCCATTCAGAACGAAGGAAGTGGGGAATTATGTAAACAGCTGATTGGCAGAAATGTTCATCAGAAAAATCCAACTGCAGGCACTTCAAGCCGTGGAAAGATCAGTGATGATGTGGTTTCTAGTAACGGTCCAATGGGCAATGTGAATTCTAAGTATTTGGAACATGATAGTACAATGACTTGTGAAGATGCTACAAACACATGCTTGGTTCCTATTGACGAAGGTAGCTGTTCAAGAGCGCTAATGAAAATACAACCAGAACAGGTAATCAATGACCTTTTTGTTTTGAAACTTTGCCTCCCAATTGTTCTTTTGTCTCATCATCATCTCTAAACTGGTGCACATAGATAGTAAATTTCTATGGACCCCATATTTATTTTACTTCCACAGCAATTGACTTCAAATAATCTTACAATAGTTGTTTTGTTGAACTGTATACTACCATAAGTTAAGATTTAGTGCACTTGTCTTTTTTTTTTTTTTTTCTTATAGTGCACTTGTTGTCACTTGTGAAGATGCATAGCCGATGCTCAATATTGAAGCTTTCAATTATAAAGCCTATAAAATTTTTCTCATTAATGTTATTCAGTTTGTGTAAAGGACTAAATTGATATAATTGTTTGTTAATCTAGTCAGTGATTTCTTCTGCCACCCCATTATGTCCCTCTCTTATATTATATAATAAATCATTTTTCAGTCCTTAAATGGTTATTTAAGAGTTCTTGAGTCAAAAGGAGGAATAAGGTCTCCTTGGCAAGCTGCTGCTTTCTCATTTCACTGGAGTAGCTATGGTTGATAATTGGGTTGCTCCCCATAAGTTTACTGAAGTTGAGTTTTAATAATATGTTAGTATGTAGCTGGGTTGAATGATAACCTTTTCTTTTGGCCAGAAACAGAAACTTTGTAGGGTTGAATGTTAATTTTGCTCTCCTGCTGAGATCATGATTGTGATCTTGAACTTATTTTTTTATTTAGCTTGTAAACTGAGTGATTAATTTATGTTCATTACTTAGAAATTATCTTAAAATTTATGTGATTTCCTTTGACAAGAGCACCATGAATGTAAACTATATTCTACTTTGATTTGTCATTAAATGTTTTGTCTACCCCGCTTAATTTACATGGAGACATTTTTTTTTAACAATTATTTGTATAATAATTTACAGGGTGTTCTTGTATCTGGTGAAGTAAATGGAATTCCAAGTGTTGCCCTTGTAAACTCAGAGAGCTTGCATCATGGTGACACAAAGCATCTAGCTTTTGTCAATGACCATTTCAGAGCCCAAAGTTTGAAGTCCAGCATGGAACACTTGAATGAGGAGGTGTGTATACTGCAGAGAGGATAAGTAACAATATGTCTGTTTTTTAGGCTTATTTGTCATTTGTTGGACATGGGTGATACTTAACAAAAGTTTTATTTTCATTGCTCACAGCCTTTGGGTCTATTCATAAAATTTGCTTGAATCATGCATGGTAGCAATTTAATTTACTGTCTCCTGCCTGCAGTTGGAAAGGATGAAAAATGAGAATTCACTTGTTTCACACGATGATCAACATATCGACCCCAAATTTCCAGGTTTACAGAGAGAGCTGATGCAGTTACATAAGGTAAATTGCATCTTTTATAACCTCAAAAGTATATTTCCGCTTCTAGGCTCTCATTCTGCTAGTTGTTCAGGTAAATGAAGAATTGGGAAGTATATGTCCCGTGTTTAATCAATGTTCAAGCAGTGGAAACGCCATAGAAAGGGTACTTGCATTGGAAATTGAGCTTGCCGAATCATTGCAAGCAAAGAAGAAATCAAGCATTCAGTTTCAGAGGTATGGCATCTCTTGGACTTATTAATGTTAGGAAACTTGACTTATTAGTTGCTAAATCTTTGGTTAATCAAATTTATCCAATTAACCAGTCTTACATAAAATACTGTGAAATCTGTGTGTTCCAGTTCTTTCTTGAAACAACACAGTGATGAGGAAGCCATTTTCCAAAGCTTTAGAGACATCAATGAGCTAATCAAAGACACATTGGAAATAAAGGGAAGGTTTTCAGCTGTGGAGACAGAACTAAAAGATATGCACGACCGTTACTCTCAGCTGAGTCTTCAATTTGCAGAAGTTGAGGGAGAGAGACAGAAACTCATGATGACTCTCAAGAACATTCGCACATACAAGAATGCACAACAGTTATCTCGCTCCTCTACACTCACATAACGAACCTACATTAATCTCTTGTTTTCCCAGTCCTCGCATGCCCGTGTTAGTAATTCATTAGCCGACAGTGACTGAATATCCTGGACTACTGAGATACTGCAAGGGTCAAAATTTTCAAGCTTGGTTGGGGTGCCTATAACCGAGAAGCTGCATTTTGTGTAAATAAAAAAAATATATATATGTTTCTGTTTTATTTCACTGTTTATTAGTATCATAAGGTATAGAATTATAAATCCCTGTAACATTTTGACCTATCTTTTTGCAGTCTTGGTATACTTTGTTGTGTTGTATAGTTAATCAAATTCTTAAATTAACAAAATTATTTCTATTTAATTCACTGATAGTAGCAACAAAGCATTATTGCTGCTGTTATTTTTTTTTATTTTTTATTTTTTATTTTTGTAACTTTTTGTTCTATTTTGTTGAGTACTACTTTCTTGAATTAGCTATCTTCAATCTATGAAAAAAAAAAAAAAAAACAAAAACAAAATGGTGTGTCAATAATAATTTTTATATCTTATAAGAAAGCAATCTAATTACAGCAAACCCCACCTAATAATACAAAACAAATCATTCTTCTATAATTCCTTTTTTCTTCTTCATTCTCTCCTCCATCCTAATATTTTTTCACAAAGAAAGTAGGAGATACAAGCAAGATACTTCCAATCTCCTCCTTTCTGCAACCCCTTTAAATTTGGATTCCACAAATACTGGTTCTCTGAAATGCATCTTCAAGATAGTCCAAGTCAGACATCTAACAGCAATAGGAAAGCTTTTGACAATCACAATAGTTGCAGCTACAAGATTGTGCACAAACACCTGGACTTGTTCGGAGAATGATTCTGCAGTTTGCCTGAGAAAAAAAAAAAGAAGTCAATTGGATGTTAGTTTGAAGTTACAGAATTGCAATTTACAAATCTTTTGCATGACTATTGTCAAGTCACTCAAGTTTCTTCTAGCAAGAGATGAAGCTCCATTTCATGCTTTTCGTTGTAACTTTCAGGAAATAAAAAGGATTATCAGAGGTATGCATCCTCACATGTTTGTCGAATATGCAACAAAATTTCTTAGGTAAATGCCATGGTGTATGTAGATTACAATAAAAATATAAAGAATAGAAGTTGCATTGTAAAAATGTGAAAACGGACTAGATATCAAGATAACAAACAAGAATTTTATGAAATTAAGAAACCGGTTTTGACCCAAACAAATTAGCGTCTCTGAGCACCAATGCGTTGTGATATAAACATAAGCTAGGATGTAAGACTTACATCTTGGAAGATGTCCAATATTTACAACAATCTGGTAAACGAGGGTCAAGATATTATCGGTCAACCAATTAATGTGACTTGCAAGGCACAACAATTATTAGAGAATAGTTGATTTAGAGTTGTAGGCATGAGTGCTCCAGATGGTTTATTGAGAGGAATGGAAGTGATTGGCTACTCTAAGTGTTTCAGCTGCGGGAACAATCTTAAGATGGTTGTAATTGTATCGTGAATTCATAGAGAAAAAGTGGGGCGTGCAACATTGGTCACTTGGCAGTGATATACCAGCTACAAAAGACGGTTCAAAGATGCAAGTAAATGCAAAACTTCTAGTTTATTGAGAATTTTTTCTCACAGGATCAGAAACGAAACAAGCAATCACGGACACAAGCACAGATAGTTATAGACGTATGTTCAGCGAGTATTAAAATATCAATGCAACATATATTACCACTGTTTTTGTCAGGTAAAGTTGGACGAAGAACGACATGCATAGTGATGACACCTCCTGGAAGTTCACCAACTGGGACTCTGGACTCAGCAATTGTCCTATGGTTTTCCAGTATCTTTCCGGCATTAATGAGTTGCACGCTGTTTACTGTCTTTGGACCGTTTTCTTTGTCTACAATACAGAATCAACAATTCACCAGTAATTCAAGTTAATTCTCATTACCAACAAAGAAATAGATTTTAAATCCATGAGCACAAGATTCAGAACAAGGAATCAACACACTAGAATTGAAAGAAGTGGAAATCAATTAAACACACAAACAACAACACTTCTAAGCTTACGTTTTCAAGCTTGAAATTGTGCCACAGTTTCCATGAATCATTTAAAATGTGTCATAGTATTTAAACATATATGCAGGTGCCACCAATGCCACCAATGACGATGAATTGATTGTTGTTTCTTCTTCATTCAGAGACGTAAAGCGATCAAAACAATCCTATCACTATCTTTTGTGCAACAAATTAAGCAAGAATCTGAGAAATCACTCTAAGGCAAGAAGACAAACAATCAAACAAACAAATGAAAAACCACCTGGTGTTTGTGAAACAACTAATACAGAAATGAAATGAAATCATATCAAATTGCAAAGAACAAAAAGTTGAAGAAAACAAAACCATCATATGTCTAAAGAAGACAAGAAAGATTAACATAAAAGTTTCCAAACAATCAAACCAATATTATTCATCTAAATTTAGGGTCAATAATGAATCAAAAACAAGTGTAACAACAAAACAATCTGAATCAAAGAGAAATATGAATGACCTTTTGGCCATTGTGCAATTATTTTCTCTTTGAGAGAAACCACAGTGATTGCTGAATTATACTTGCTAGGACCTATGTCGGTGCCATCTGCAAGCCTGAATTTGAGCTCTATCAAATCTTCACCCTCCATTGATGAATCAATCTCTTATCAGAAACCCTCCTCAACTTCTCATAATACTCTCCACCAACCAGCTTAAATTCTTTAACAGAATCAACAATCCTCCACTACAAAACATTTTTTTTCAGAAGGAAAGAAAAAAAAAAGTCAGCAATCATCAATGAATTCAGTACAAAAGAAGAAGATATCAAGAACCCAGATCAGGTTACACTAAGATTTACCAATGATATGTGAAAGATACTATTTTGAATCAAGAATCAACGGCTATTGATGCTGAGTCCGCTTAGAAATCCATGGATTCAAATACAGAGAATAAAGAGGTTGGACAACAGACAACTTCTTCTTAGATTGCTTGCTTGATGTGGAAAGAAAGAATCAGTAAACTAAACAGATGTCAACTATTTAAAAGAGATTTTTACATTAATTTAACAGCAAATATTGACATTTTCACTAGATTGTTCACACAGATATTTACCGTTACCCTACACTTGTATACATATCTTATCTTAAGACATATTTACTATGATTAGCTAGATTTTTCACGACCAAATATATCGTAAAATATTCTCCCCCCACCCCCAAAAAAAAAAAAACCTAACTGTATCCTAAAATATACCACATATATTATTTATGATTTATCATACGGTATAATATTAAGTTATGGTCGAGAGCAATAATCCAATGGTAACCGGTAACCACACCTTTCAATTAAGTTGAGGATTTAAGTTCAAATTTCTTGTCTAAAAAAAACAAAACAAAACAAAACAAAACAATTATTGTCCAATATGGTTGCCAATTGGACAGCGACAATAATGTTAGCTATCTTAACTCATCGTATTTGTATTCTATTTCATGATGTGACTATGTGATAATTTAATTCATATAAGATAAGTCGCATAATTTGTATCTATTTGATAGACTTATTTAATAAATATTAATTTAATTCAACTTTTTTTACAATGTAAAAATGATTTCATATGCATTAAATTAATTAATTTAGTTAATATATAGTTGTTTCGGTCTTATGTTATTCGATTCAATTCTTATTCGAATAAGGGAATTGAAATGAATCAAGTTTATTTCAGGATCGTGAAATGGGGTACAACTCAAAACTCAAAACTTATTGAATGTACTAAACCAACTTCATATATTAAGAATTAAGTTGATATTTATTGTAATGATTATATAGTATTATATGTTTCATCGAAAACATAGGATAAAGAGATGTAAAGTGGACTTTCAAAGGTGAGCTAATGGCTCACGTAAATGGCAAGACTCAAAACTAAAAGAGGAGGTGGTGAGGAGTGGATATCACGTTTAATTAAGAATAATAATAATTTATTCATCACCAAGTGAGTGATTACTGATTACATTAATGGTTTCTTGGTTTTGTTAGTTACAATTTCCAAATTGCAAGTTGAAGTTAGTGACACCACTTTCCATATAAAATATAAATGTTTCAACTCCTTAATTAGTTTTATAAAATTGCATTTTAAAATCCAGTTGCATATTATTATTATGGGATATTATCATTTTAGTCCCTAGGTTTTGGCCCTTGATGAATTTTTTAACTGTCTTTCCCTTTTTAGCTGATTGATCCCTATGTTTTCAAAAACTCATCATTTTGGTCCCTTTGACCAGATTTTTAACGATCAACCCTCACGTAAAAAGAAAATGACTATTTTACCCGTGGGTTCCATTTGACAGCATAAAAATATCGTTTTGCCCTTTAAAAATTAAAAAAATAGTTAAAATATTAATGATATCAAAGGACATTTTAGTCTTTTAAACATGTGTAAATGAAATCAAAACTAAAAACTAAATTTTCAAAAAAAAAATCATACAAAATAAAAATAATATGAAAACAAATTAAAAATTTATATAATAATGAAATAATAATATTAAAAAATTGTTATTTTTAAATAGGTAGATGGATCTCCACCATCATCTTAGATATGAACGGCGGTGATCTAATAACGTAAAATAAAAAATAAAAAAAGAAAAAATAAATTAAAAAATAAAAACATTCACTATATAAAATAATTAAAAATTACAAGAAATTTTTTTTTTTCTGATGGGTGGAGATCCAAATTAAACACCGGTTCTTCTTGGATATTAGAGTTTGGAACTCCACCTATGGAGATCACAGTTTGGATCTCCATCCTCCAAATTCAAATTACAAATATTTTTAACACATGAACAACAACTTGTTAAAAAAAAAAAAAAAAAAGCGCATGAACAACAACAAAACTAAACCCAGAAAAAAAAAAAAAAGGTTCAAAATCGTTGAACTCTAAAACCAAGTCACCATGAAATTTTTTTATTTATAATTTTTAGTACTAAAAGTCATGAAAATTAACAAGAACCGATCATAAAATGAAAAGAAAATGAATAAAATAAAGCTACTTTAAATTCCAAAAACCAAGATGAAATATCTTGAGAAAATCCATTCTTGGTAGAACAGATGATCCTCTAGAAATCCTAGACCAAAGTGATAATATCCCTCTTCGTCAACCATCAACAACATTCAACCCCCAAAAAGTAAAAAGAAAACAAAAAATCATCTTAATCAACCTTCAAATGCATACATAGCAACACCAATACCATCGGCAAAAGCTTTCTGTTGGAAAAAATTGGTGTAAATTGCTATATATATAAATAAATAAACATGAAATAATATTAGAAACACAGTGAAGAAGTTGATAGAAAAACCTTCACAATTTGCAGTAGTTGTATCAATAATTCTTTTGAAGTCGAGGCTAGTGTTTGACACTATGTTTTTAAGACGATTTAAGCCCGCCCACCGATGCTATTAGTCAATCGGTGCTCGCCTTCTAGGATACAATGACTTCTCTGTCTTGTGGTAGTAGCACTTCAATTCCACAAGCACATAACAAATTGAATATGCAAAACTCTCTCTCAATGACCAAAAGACTCAATACTCAATACAGTAATTTTATGAAATTTTCTTGATATTTAGAATGAATGAATGACTTCTAATTTATAGATACAAAAAGTCTTTTGGAAAGGTCATGATTCAAAAGAATAGTTGCATCTGTTCATGGTTGTGTCTTTCCATTTTAAAAGACATTTCCATTTTAAAAGATGGATGATTCTGGGGGTGATGTTCAATCTGGGTTGGGGGTGATGTTGATTCTAGTGAATGGTGATTGAATCTAGATTGTGGGTTTTGTTAAATTAATTTTAATTAACTTATTATATAATTCTTTTTAAAAACTATTTTTTATTTAATTTAATAATATTTATTTGTTTTTTATAATTCCAATTATTAAAAATTTTAAGGAATAAAAAATAATTATTACCTTAAATAAAATAATAAAAAAGAAATTTAAACTTGGGATGAGTTTTGTTATATAAATATATAATTTTGTTTCTTTCAAAAAAAAAATATAATTTTGTTATATTAATAAATTATTTTACTTTTTTTCCTTTTTGTATTTTTTTTTTTAATTGTATCATAATGTTTTTATATTATAATACCAATATGTAATATAAATATATAATTTTTTTTGAATAATTCATTTTCTATTTTTGTGGTGTTGACACATGTCATGTTTATGGTTAAAAGACAAAATACCCTTAAGACCGTTAACTTCAACTAACGTTTGACTCACAGAGGGACCAAATTGATGGGTTTTTGAAAACATAGCTACCAACCAGCTAAAAAGGGAAAGACAGTTAAAAAAATTCATTAAGGCCAAAACCTGGGGACTAAAATGATAATATCCCTGTTATTATCATCATCTTAGGATTGCTTTACAATTTCTTATGGTTGTAAACAAGTCCACATTTCAACAAAATCAATGCACGCTAATCTGATAATGATATTGTTTATCAATGATTAAATGTGAACAAATAGGACATGAATATTTATTCATATGATGGCATGACTTGGCCTGCAGACTGCAAAGGAAAGGACCACTACAACTACAACTACAACTACAAGTGCCTCAAATATTAGTTTTCAATTACTTGTCTGATTATACATGACATTAATTGACATACCCACCTCAATATATTTATATATTTTACACTAATGTACACGAAAGTTCTCCCTCCATGTATTATATTAATGAAATTTTAGTTGTAAAATAATAAAAATTACTTTCTTCCGTTGATGCTCTTTCTATACTAGTGGGTAGTGTGGCAGTCTCATCTACATTCGAACCTGAAACATTGTCCAGTTAAATGAACTCGATCTTATCACCAAACCTAGTGGGTAGTGTGGCAGCTTTCACCTAGATGATTCATGAAGACAGCATATTCTTAATTTGAATAGAAAAGGTCATGGTCATGGAAGGCCATTTTCATGAATAATCAATAAGCCAAAAACAAAGATTTTTCAGCGGCAGCTAACAAAACCCATACGATATCACAAACCACCTAACGTTTTCAAACATTCAACATGAAAAATATGTGACAATGAAATTGTAAAATGAACTGTAACATTAGGTAGCCTCAGCAGCTTATTATGATCATCTGCTGTTGACACAGTACTGAGAATTCAAGATATGGTTTTGTAACAAAAACCAAAAGTCTACTTCTGTGAAGTTCTATTGAGAGGTCATTTTACAAATTCTAACTTTCATTTGAAAACACAAAAAGGAAAAAAAGTTCACAAATTATTAGAACTTGTAACTATATCATGAATTGTTATCATTCTCATTAAAACTCTCTATCTATCACACACTATTACAGTTATCATATCAGCATCATCTACTGTATTGATAAATGTACAATCAGCATCACCATTATATGGTCTCCACCACCACCACCACCACCACCACCATCAACAATCATCATCATTGTCACTGATTCTCCTATCATTATCAATTCACCATCATCATCACTACTTATATCTACTACAAACTTTTTCTTTTTTTGAAATAATATCTACTACATACTTGCTTTACATATTACTAAATTCATCACAAATTTCCATATTTCCCATTCCAATTAAAAACTACACTGTAAACTTGACAACTACATGCTTGTATTTGTTAAAAGAGTAGCATAAACCGGAGAATCCAAAATGGCTGTTTTCTACAGCAATTCTCCATTATCACCAGCCACACCCCACTATTGTTTTTCCTTCATCACTTTTCAATATAATGGAACCCACCAACAATTCAAGCAAACCAAACAAAATGTCCACCTAAAGTGACAGATTAATGATAACCCCATAAAAGAGTCAGCAGAGCATTACAACTCTACAAACAATGTATATCATGCAACTAAAAAAATTACTCCCAAAAATCAGCTCAACACAATAATATTACAGTTAACATTTGATGTGTGGATGGGTGAAATGAAGTTACTCATACCATGTAGCCCTGGGCAAAAGTCCTCCCCACCCCGGAAAGAGAATAACAACATTGGTACTACTACTACAAACAATGATAATGTTTCACAACCACAACTGAGAATCTGATCTACATCTGCTAGTTAGATTGATGCTTAAACATTTTTTTTTTTTTCTCAAAAAGAAGAAGAAAATGAATATTCAGAAGAAATTAGGAAGTGCTCAGTCGGTTATTGTGTCCAGTCCTACTAGACATGCATGTAAAAGATAGTGAGCTTATGAACTATGATTCATGCTGCTGTGAGAAAAGCAAACTGTAAGCTTTACCTTAGGCATGAAAATGTTAGAATTTAATTGCGCCATTATAATAAAAGTGTACCAGATATCTATTCTGTTTTTGACTACTTAAGTTTATTATTATGCAGTTGAATAAATACAGCATCGACATATTGTACCTTGTTCTACAAGAAGAAGAAAAAAATGATCCATATAAAGTTAAGATTGTCAGCAAGAGATTTACCACTGAAAGGTTAAGATTGGTCAAGCAGCAAACTGTCTCGTAGCCACTGTCAAGTTTGGTTGGGCACTGTGCATCCATATAATTAACCTGCCAAAACATCGTGCTCCACCTACATGCTAACAAAAACCTTTTGGTTAAAGTAAAGACATATATGAATGAGAATTCACCTCTGGATAGCTCTAAGAAGCAGAATTTCCCAAGGTGGAAATTGACCTGAGTTGCTGCAGCTGTCTACTGTGGTGAGCAAGAAATCTTTTCTGTCTAGGTATCCCAATCCACTAACAATTAAAGGCTTATTTTGAACCAATTTGTTCATAATATAAATAACGAATAAAATAACAAAAATTGGTGGTCCTCAATCACTCATAATCTTTGACTCCAACATATCTGATTTGGAGGACCAATTTCATTTGGAATCTAGAGATGTGACACTACAAAAATACAATGTCAACTAGACAATTTTTACATTATCTATCACAGCACTCCATGTCGTGAAATGATCTTCTGGTAGAGTTATTCATAATTACATGCTTGAATTACACAACCACTAAGATCAACTCAAGCAATAATAATTTATTTATTTCCTGATAAGAAGAGTACGTGAGAAAATGTAAAGCAGAAACTTCAGCCAGCAAAGAAAAATCACTTGCAACCAACATGGGAACGTAAATATATTACTAGTTATGTTTCCATTATTTTAAGCTTTCGTATGATTACACAACTTAATCCGGTTTCACGCAAGCTACCACATCTTGGTTTCTTAGTCAATTTTCCATGATTCTATTCAATCTATGGGATGAAAGTTTTATGAAGCTCAAGTGCACAAAAATTTCAGTTTCATGAAGCATCACAGCACATTCTATATCAGTAAGCATTTGCTCTGCTATCAGACATAGATAGAAGAAATAGATGCTTTTTTTCAGGCTGTTCCAATATTCCTGCATGTAAACAATTAATTTTACATCTTTGTAACTGGGCCAAAGCCTAATGTCAAAAGCTGAAAAGAAGGGTGTCACTAGCTTCCTAGGTGAAAAGGCTCCAAATGGAAGTTCCAAAGTTAATCCAAAATCTCCTACTCAGGTTTGCATAAAGGAGTAGCACCAACAACCCATTAATTAAATACTATGTGACATGATTTTAGTGTACTAAAAGATATATTAGGACAATAAAAAGAATTATAATTTCAAATAAATAAATAAAGGGGACTACCTCTGTCGTGAACTTGTGCCTCAGCTTTTATCCCATTAAGGAGAAGTTAGTTCAACTGCAGGCTGCAGCTTCTTCCCTCTCTCTTCAATCATCTTATATTGCTTTGTAATCAAGGAACACGGTAGAGTATTACAGACAGTTTACAAACTACAAAAGTAATTATATTGGAAAGACAAGCTTTTGTTTCCCTAATTACCTGATTCACTTCAAATGAGAAGCTAAATTGTAATTCTCTATGAATAGATTATATAATAATGAAGATGTGGGATTAGTTGGTATAGAAGGCACAAAAGTAACAAATAGAGAACATCTCCAAACAACAACAAAATTAAGCAGGTACAACATGCTATCTCTTTCATTTATTTATCTTCGGCCAACTTTCATTACATTTATAAATTACACTGATTTTCAATAGAATACAAATAATTAACAGGATAAATTCTAATTAAGAAAGCAATGCCATACCCGTCTTCGTTAGACAACATTGCCATGTTATTTCATCTTTAAACTGCTTATATCCTACATAACAGATCTGACAATCAACAGCATCTTCAATTTGTAAGCCAAAAGCACCATATCCAAAGATGCTAGCTAAGAATGCCAGAGGATAGCTAAGAATGTAGAGAAGCTTTATGACAGTCTTCTGGACATGATAACCTTAATTTGCAGCTTTCTAATCATGAATGATTATGAGTATATAAAAAGAACATAGTATTATGTAATGGTTGATGTGCTAAGACCCAACTGAGATATATTTTCAGCAGTTTCCACCAAAAAACCGACTTGTCTATATCCGAGACAGCCATGGTATCATGGATACTCAGCCATAATGCTTAACATATTGCTATATATCAATAACTTGACAACTGACAAGTTCAGCAAACCCAAAATCCTCAGAGGCAATGACCTTCCAAACAACGGTATCTAATTCTGCCAGTGTATCAGAGTGTTCATCTACAGAGTCAGCTGAAAGAGAAGTTGAGCTCGATGACGTAGAACTAAAATTATCACGAAGATCAGCCCGTAAAACAGCAATTTTATGATTGGCATCTTTTGTGATGACATGAAGCTTTCCATGAAACCCAGCAAGTAAATATGGAGACTCAGAATCGGTGAAATCACAAATAGGGACTTTTCCTATAACAACTTTCCAAGCATCTTCTTTTTGATCATACACCTTAATCTTACCACTATCCAGAGAACTAGAAGGATCAAATGCATATAATTCGCCATCTACGACAACACTCAGCTTTGTACCTGTCTGTCGTGCAGGCCAACCCTCTCCCATGCCGATTGGCATTTCAACCCACGAATTTGTATCAGGATCGTAGATCTCTCCCCCAACATCAACAAAAAAGGGCCAAGAATATAAACTTTGAGGCACACATAATCTCCCCATGTACGATGTTGTGCCAGTGGCAATAGGCTTAAGCATGTCGGCCACGAAAGGATTTGGAAGCACTTGAGCTCTTGAGAATGGCATGCTTGGAACTTCGGACCATGTACCAGTACAGGGATCAAAAACTTCAGCAGACTGGAGAGGATTCAATCCTCCTTGGCCCCGACTAACCCCTCCAACAACATACAGCTTATTGTTTAAAATGCCTGTCTTAGAATAGGCCCGACCTATAGACATGGAAGCCACTTCACTCCACGAATTTAAAATTGGATCAAATTGCCACACACATCTCACGGTTGATGTTCTTGAGAAGCCACCTAGCACATAGAGGCACCCATCAACAGCACCAATGGCACAACCGCAGAATGGCATTGGATCTGATGTGTCCTTCCACCCAAGCCATCCCCTTAGAATTTCGGCAATTTTGAAGCTTGGAGCCACCATGTTCCACATCCAAAGCCCGGATGAGCTGCTCCTTGGTTCTTCTTCGTCATTAATAACACTCGGAAGTGGAGGCAACCTCTGCCATTTTCTTGACAAAGGATCCAAAGCATGCCATAAAAGTTTATCGTCTTCAGCCTTAGTCAAGACATAAAGCCATTCTTCTCTCATTCCAAGTTCTTTTCTCACATTAAACAATTCAGGGTTCATAATCGTTGCCTTCCACTTTCGTGACACCAACCTTAGGTTGAAGTAGCAAATTCTAGGAAGTCTAGCAAGAATCTGGATTGATAATTCATCAGGAAGACTGGGGATCAATCGCGGGCCTTCCTCATCAACGCTCGGTGAGATTTTTTGCTTCTTGCAGCTTTCATTTGCTGAAGTCTCGACGTAATCCCTTGTCTTACACTTGGGACCAGCCAAGCTCAGAAGACCTCCCATCAAAAAATTCACAGAATCTGCAATATCAGGAAGTCCTGGATCATCCAACTTTTTGTTGGGCACAAATCAGAATTGTCCCAAAACTCACCTATCATACTAAAACTAATCAATGCACATGATTCACAGAAAAAAAAACTTGAAAATTTAATCCGATAATCAAACAATCAAAACAAATACATAGACTACGTAAGCTAATAACATTTCTTTCTCTGCAAACAAACTCATAACTTCCAACATCACACAAACAAAAAAGCAGAAAAATTAACTACAAATCACCGAAATTTAACAAGAAAATGAAAGAGCATGCATACACTGTTCAGATCATTGAATTTAAATAGAAATTAGGCAAAATATTTACCTGGGTAAGAGCTCAAATCGATTAAAAACACAATTGGAAGAGTCGGAAATGTTAGGTATAATGGGGTTCTCTGTATGTATCAGTGATTTAACTGTTCCGTTTCCATTTCAAAACTTTGACTACTTGACGTATCAAGAATGAAATGTAACAGCAGCAATTAAATCTCTGATATTTCTATATGGAAACTTCTTTGGATAATAACACGTGGACGGACGGATATTCTTGAGTCAACAAGAAATTGTCAGGAAATCAGAAAAAAATTAAAAAGGTTTGAGATTCTCGTTTTAAGAATCTAAGGTGGGTGCGCGAGAAAAACATGGGACGGTCTTATTGCACGAAACGAGATTGTCCAATGAAATCGTATCAAATCAGAGGTTAGAATTCAGATTATATTTATGTCGAACAATATCAATTTAAATTCATAATTCAATTGTTTTACTCTAATATCTCAATTATCCATTTACTCATATGTTTTTTAATAAAAAAATTTAAGTTAATATATTCTGAACCATTACAATTTTATGTTTATCATATAAATAGCACAATCTTATTGGACAATCTAACCACGTGATAATGAAACTGTTCTATATATGTTTTTCTAGGAGTACATTTTTGCTCACCCATATTTTTGTGAGTAAGCATTACCTCCTTTCCCAACACTTGACATGTGTTCGGGGAGGGGTGCTTTTGTTATATTACCTCTCTCCTCAACACTTGACATGTGTTCAGGGAGGGAGTGTTGGGGAGGGAGGTAATGTTTACCCACAAAAAGTGTGGGTGAGCAAATTCATTCTCTTTTCTAGTGTGATGTACCATGAATGCCTGCCAGCTCGTTTGGTTGCTTCAGAATTCAGACAAGGACATTTATCTGATTCCACCCAGTCACAGCCTGTAACTTTTAAGTGTTCACATGGGCTCATATGGCCCAACACTTCATTCGTCTCTCTCTCTCTTTTTCTAAGGACACCCGACTTATTGCCTAAAGTCTAAACATATCCCCACTTGTCATGAGCCAAACAGCTAAAACTTTTTTAAGAATTAAATAATGTTCAATTAAAGTAAAGTAAAGTAAGGTACACTTTTCCATCTCCCCCACTATCTCCATTATCACTTTAAATAAAAAATAAAAAAATAATAAAAAAGGTTATAATTTTTTTGGTACCAAAACATCCTTATATAACTTTATTAGGATACTGAATGTTAGTCACTCATTTATAAAAGTGATTTGACAAGTGTATACATACCAAGTCAAAGCATATAAAACAAGTGGTTCACATTCAATATCTTTATATAATTCCATCAGGGTATCCTCATATGAAAACTTCCGTTTATATATATATATATATATATATATATCATCAATTACTTATTGACTTAAAGAGTCTTCTAAAGAAACAGCCCATAGCGGGACATATAGTCGTAGACCGTAACAATTAATCATTTAATTGTCACAGGCTTTTGATGCAATTTAATGATCCATCGGTAAATCAAAACTCTGAAAACGTTGCAGTTGACTTAAGAGTCTTCTCCTCTATTATAAGGCCACACAATATGATCTATAAATTACAACATTCAACTGTGTTTAATAAAAAAATTACAATCAACGAAATTTTCTGTAACTTTCTTTAATTTATTTTTAAATGGATATTCAAATGGTTAAGTTAAGACATTATAAATCTATAAATACCATGCTAGCTCTTGATAACCGGCATTCTCATGCACTTGCATTTCCTTCTTCAAAAGCTAGCTTTTTTCTCTTTTCTAATTCCCTCGCTTTGCATTTTTCTTTATTTTCCCACCTGGGTATTTTAGTTTTGTTATGGTGACATTATTTAGTGTTTGTAAAGTAATAGAGTGAGAAAATGGTGTGTTGGTGATAAACACTTTAGAGGTTATAAAAGGAGTTGGAAGGGAGAAAGTTATAAGTTAGATAAAACTATTGAGAATTTAAAGAAAGAAAGAAAGTTAGAAGTTAGAGAAATAAACCGATGTAGTTGACTTAGAGTCTTCTCCACTATTACAAGGCTATACAATGTAACCTATAGCATTCAATTGTATTCGATAAAAAGTTACACTCAACGAAATTTCCTCCAACTTTCTCAAATTTGATTCCAAATAGATGTTCAAATGGTCATGTTAAGACACTATAAGTCTATAACTACCATGCTAGCTCTTGATAACCGGCCTTCTCATGCACTTGCATTTCCTTCTTCAAAAGCTAGCTCTTTCCTCTTTTTCTACTTCTCTCGCTTTGCATTTTTCTTTATTTTCACACCCCGGGCATTATAGTTTTGTCATGGTTTGTGACATTATTTAGTGTTTGTAGAGTACTAGAGTGAGAAAATGGTGTGTTGGTGATAAACACTTAAGAAGTTATAGAAGGAATTAGAAGAGAGAAAGTTAAAAGTTAGATAAAATTATTGAGAATTTAAAGAACGTTAGAAGTTATAGAGATAAACAGATGAAGTTAATGTTTATAAATATATATATCTCACCATTTATTCGAGTGTAGGGAGTTTTTTTTTTTTTTTTTTTTTTTTTTTCACTACCGACTTGAGTGTCGTCGAACCGGAAACGCCTATATTTTACTATTGAATTGGTGTTGAAGTGAAAACGCCGATATCTCATCACTTGATTATCGAGGTGGAGAGCAACGATACATATTAATTCCAACATCATCAACCTCATGGGCTTAGCTGGGCTGTAGCCCAGCCAAGCTTTGGGGAAAAAAGAATTATATATATCCCAAGTTTCGGAAAAATGAATATGGATTGATTTTGTTTATGAATTTTTTTTCTGAAAAAATTAAGAATTTAGGCTTAGTTGACACCGAATATTTGATTTAGTAATAAAAGTGAGTAATATTTAATATTGATGACATATTTATTCAATATATACATTTTAAAATAACTTTTTATTAGAGAAATGAATATTTACCATCGTTAAATGTTTTTAGGTGGTAAAGAGAGCTCGTTCAGCTTGATAATGCTTCCCATTTCTTTTTTAATTTTTTATATATTTCTTATTTTTAAAATGGTTTAGCTTAAAAAATTTAGATTAAATAGTCCCTAAACTCCAAAAAAATTTTGAATTTTTTTTTTCTAAAATTTTATTTCACTTTTTTGTAATGTTATTCATTAATTAATTTCAACATTTCATGATGGTGTCGGTGTTTTGGACATAAAATGGTTTCATATGAGAATTTTTTTTTTTTAATTTTAATTTTTGTAATGAAGTGAATTCTATTTTGTAAATAGAATTTGAATTTTTTTCGAACACTATAACTATTTTTTTTTTTTTTCAGTTTTCTATTATTTTTTTATCTCATTCTGATGCTCAAAGTTAAACAAAGTCAGAAAAAATAGTTACAATACTAAATAAAATTTCAAATTTTATTTACAAGAAAACTTTACTGAACCTATCAAACGTAAAAAATTACATAAAAATTCATATATATATATATATATATATATAATTATTTAGATAAACTTTTAATCGAATAAGAAAAATTAAATAGTCCAATCTGAAAAAATTCTCTGGCTATGCTCCTGAATTCAACCTTGAAGTTAGTGCATGCATTAGAGGCTCACAAGTCCTTCAAATGTTGTGGCTTCCATCAAATTCAATCTTTTAATACTATTAATAATATTTAATCGTCAACATCGTAATATCTTTTAAAATCAAGTAAAAACTCAAATAAGTAAAAGTATCCAAATATTAATCACGGTGATCTCACAAAATTTTAAATTCTGAATCCATAAATTATGTGATAATTCACCAGTAGGCTGTAACTGTCATAATCTCCATTGAATAACACTAATCAATCAAAATTTAAAATACTGATACCATCAATTGAAGTATAGCACGCGTCACCCTTCTATCGATGAAACTGGTCAGTATCTAAACACTGTTAAAAAAAAAATGGTGGTAAATGAATGGAATGTAGCAGTTGAATTAATTGGAAATAGAGTGATCAGAGAGTGAGGTGAGATCACATTGGTAGAAGCAATAGGCAGAGAGAGATCAGGCAGCTGCCAAATTAATTCAGACCCTGAGACAAACTGGTCAGTATCTAAACACTGTTAAAAAAAAAATGGTGGTAAATGAATGGAATGTAGCAGTTGAATTAATTGGAAATAGAGTGATCAGAGAGTGAGGTGAGATCACATTGGTAGAAGCAATAGGCAGAGAGAGATCAGGCAGCTGCCAAATTAATTCAGACCCTGAGACAGAAATTATCAAAGTACGTGGCAGAGACCAATCATGAGAACTCACATTACCTGAGACCAGACTGGATATTGGGAGGTAGCTGTACTACAATATTTGATTCTTTATTTAAATTTAGAATTAACATTTGATTTGATCATCAGCTTCAATTCTTTATCTCATAATATATATATAAACAACTAATCAAATCAAATGAATTGTATTGTTCCGGCCTCGGAAATTGCTCCTTCGCATGCATTGGTACACTACTTGGTTTCTTCAAATCCTTCTTCATACTTAATATTATTTTTAATGGTTGTTGTACCTGTGTACCACTGTACTATCTCATCATCTTGACATTATCAATTTAAATACACGAAATCTTATATAAAGAAATGATCAATAAGTCACTAATTAATTTGAATCATAAGTTAATATATATATAGCTTTGAAATCCCACTTGTACTGTACATATATAGGAACTTGTTGGACAATATTCCAATCATTTTCTGCATGTTGCATGCATCAAATTTCAAATCCATCCAAGTCAGGCTGGTGGCAGAATTGATATCATTTCCCTTGTTACCACTTACCATAAAAGGAAAAAAAAAAAAAAAAAATTAAGCATAAATAGCTAATTATCAATATTACTAGAAAAAACACACCATAAACAGGTAATATATGGAAGAGCCATTATCAAGGCTAAACATAAATTAAAGCCGAAACCCAGTTAACGGGAAATAATTCTCAGTTTCTCACCACCATCATGAGAGATTTTAATGTAAGATAAAAGGATTTGAATATTCAAAAATAAAATTAACAAAAATATATTATAAATAAAATAAAATAAAATAAAATAAAATAAAATAAAAACCCTAAAAGAAGAGCAGATAGACAATAAGACAATTCATTAATCTTCCCTATATATCCAAAACTAACCATGAATAGGTTTGATAGCTGGTACTGGCACGCCAAGAAAACACGAAGAGCTCATTCTAACACTGCTGTAATCTATGCACTTGTTGTTACCAGTATTACCACCTATTCCCACACTCTCATTCTCATCACCATTGTCGTTTTTCTCACCACAATCATCATCATCTTCATCTCCACTCTCCAACACTACTTCTTCTTCTTCTTCTTCTTTTTCTTCTTCTTCTTCGCCAGAATCATCAACATCCTCAGGAGAATCATCATGATCAAGAGGAACAAGCTGCAAAGTAAGATGACCGTTGGATCTATGAGCCTTGAAATACTCATGATGCTTAACTTTCTCTTCTCTAAGAATCAAACGACCATCACCAGTATAATATCTCTTCAAAACAAAAGGCATATGAGATGACAGATTCTCCGTACGAGCAAGCAACGAAATGGGTGGTGGAATATCTCTCTCCTTCTTCTTATTCTTCATTTCCCATCGTTGTTGTCTCTGCTTTGACGCTTCATCATCATCACTATCCATTGTTGAAGTCGTCAAATTCATAAACTCATCATTCTTCATCAAGTCAACGCAGCTTTCCATGCCCATGTAGTCACCAATATGAGAAAACGATGGAGAAGATGGTGGTGACATGAGGTTTGAAGTCATGATACAAGAATTGCAGTGTTTGTGGTCGTTATCAGAACAGATAGTGAGAGCTTTGAGACCACGTTCGAGGTTGCTGGTGCTGGTGGTGTTGGTGGTGCAGTTTCTTTTTTCTTCAGGTTTTTTTGGGGTCTCCATCTAATATTCTAATGATCAGAGATAGCTGTTTTGGCTTTGTACTTATAACTGGAAAAAAAAAAAAAAAAAAAAAAAAAGAGAGGTAGCAGAGACAGCTAATATCTTGACGTCACGATTGGATTTGTTTGTGGCTTGGAGATATCCTCAAATCCTATTTATTATTTACTTACCTGTACAAACCAAATGTTGAGAAATTAAGATTCAAATTTACAAAATCAAAAAAAAAAAAAAAAAAAAAAAAATCTTCTTTTTACAGCACCTAATTAATTTTTTTCAAAAAAAATTATCTCTATTTTTGATATCTTTACAATCCTTTTATGGCTCTATGGATTTGATAAGATCAAACTTAAATAATAGTTTGGTGTAGTATGGATTTGATTGGATTATATAAGATTGGATTAAATTAGTTGTTTCATGCAGTACGGATTGGATTAAAATATGATGAGGTTTTTGTTTAGTATAAGATGAGATTAGATAAAAAATAATTGAAAATAATTATCTTTTATAAAAGGCAAGTTTAAAATTTTATTAAATTAAATTTTAAATAAATAAAATCATTTTAATTAAATTAAAAAAATTAATTTAAATTTGGTTTGAAAAATTATTTAAATTATTTTTTTTAATAGAATAAATTAATTTTTAAAAATAAATAAAATTAATTTAAAATAAAATGACATTGATATAAAAAAAAATGTTAAATTAAGATATATTAATATTAACAAAGAATAAAATATATTAAATTAATTTTAAAATGGATTAAATAAATTTAACGTTTTAAATATAAATAATTTAATTAAAATAAGAAAAGAAAGTATAACAAAAATGGTAACAAAATATTGATCCAGTGGACTAAATAGTCTCACCATAGTGGGATTATTTGTTTACGCGGGATTGGGACTAATTTTATGGACTGTCCACGTGTACGGCTGGTTTTTGTAAGTTTAAAATCTTCCTATTTTGGATTTTGTGGACCCATAAGATACAAATCTCATGCATGATTATACAGATAATAAGCTATATAGAAAGTGGAGTCTTTTGTACTATTTTAATGGCCATATATAATAAATATTGTAGCAACCAAATTGACAATAGAATGGAAATCAGACACGACAATGATTATTGAAAATTTAATAAAAATAATAATAACTGGATTGCATGATGTATATATGAAAATATAATAATTAAAAATGATTGGAGAGATTCGAAAAAATGAAGATTAGAATTGGAGAGATTCGAAAAAAGAAGATTAGATTATAATAATTATATAACCCAAGTAAAGAAGAGTACAAAAATGAAGCGTTACGCTTCCAAAAAGATTGGCTGTGAATGCTGAAAAGAACACCTCTGGCATACAACAAACATTTATGCAGACACCCAATTCAGTCAAATTATTATTATAATTTTAATTTCTTTAAAAATAAAAAAAAACTAAAAAAAAAACAAGAAATCAACATCAATACAATCAAAATCAATCAATCAATCAATCAATCTATATATATATAAATATATTATATTTTTGCATTGATTTCGTGAGTTATTCGATTTCTGCAAAATAAAGGAATCAAAACAATGAAAATGCCGAAATCATTGATGGAAAAAACCATAATCGAAGGGAGTAGTCTTGATAATAACTTGATCATTAAAATTTATGAAGAATAAAAAAAAAAAAGAGGAATGAGTTGAGTATTCATAAACAAAATCAAGTGTAATTAAAAAGGGAGGCAGAGATAATTCCTCTTAAAAACATTTTCTTTATCGATCAAGTATATGTAATTGAATCAGTACTTGACATGAATGCAAAAGAAAGAGATCGAGAAGTATATATATAAAAAAGATGATGAACAAATAAATCAAACATAAACATACAATTAAAGAGAAATAAAGAGAGAACTTACAGGAGGAGGAGGAGGATGATGATGGAACAAAAAGAGAAGACATGGTGGTCAGGTAATGTGATAACTGATGATGACAATAACAAGTTGATGAAGAATAAAGATACGAGGTACGAGGATGACAACTCAAAACACAACGCACTCACAAAGACAGGCGGCCATTTCATCATTTCACTTACTATTTTTTTGTTTTTTTTAATCGTTTGGTTTTCACACTGTTTAATCTCAAAATTAATTAAAAAAATTATCTGTAATTAAGTCTCTTCTTGGGGTAATATTGCCTATAATTGAGCGGGGTTTCAGGGTTTAGCCATCTCTCGGTGGACTGCCAGCCTTACCGATTTCATGGTTATTTTTTCCTATTTTCGCTGTTGCGTCATACACTATTTTTTTAATGTTATATATTAATTTATACAAGTTTATAATATGTACTCAGTTTGTTTAAATAATTGGGATTTTTAATTAAAAATATATGGTTAATGAAGATATTTTAAAGATATTTTGAAAAAATAAAATCTTTAAGATACTGTTCTACGGTTTTTTTGCGATAGTTGTTACTGCTAAGAAAATTTAATTACCATTTACTGCCGCATCATTCACACATGCAAGTAATAATAATAGTAATAATCATCGCAAATAATATAAAATTCTCTTGTTATTCTTCTTTTTTCAAGCTCTTTTTTTATGAATGGATTGATCTCTCTTGTTATACTTCTAGTTAGAGTTGTCCATCCCCATTTGTGAGTGCAAGGTCTCCAAAAAGGAGATGGTGATAGGGACGAGTGAATTTCACCCCAAATCTAAATGGGGATGTGATAAGAATTGGTTTTCCATCCCCCATCTCCCAAAAATATTGTTTTCATTAAATTTATATACATCTTGATTGGATTAATATTTATTTTTTTAAATATAATTATTTTAAAATTTCAAGTTAAATGGGGTCAAACAAAATCAAGTAAGGATCGAGAGAAATTGAGAAAATAAAAGAAATTTGTGAGGTAGGATGGAGAAGGGAATACAAATAGAGATGGGGAACCTTCCTCGCCCTCATTCCCCCATTGACATATCTACTTATGGTTTCTACAATAATGTATAACTTAATCACGTATTAACGTAAGTAGGGCATTGACTCTAGATAAACTTATGTATTATATGGGTGTCGGTATTAACAATAAAATGAGGATCGATAGAAATGAAAGAAATGAGTGAGGGCGGGATGGGAAAGGGAATACAAATGGGGATGGGGGAACCTCCCCGCTTCCATTCCCCCATTGACATCTCTACTTCTAGTTTCTACAATAATGTATAACTTTAATCTAGGGACGAAACCAGAAATTTTTTGATGGGTGGGTTGTGGACACTTTTATATAGATAAAAAAAGTATACTATATAATAAAAACAAAACATTTTGATTGCGAATCTCGACGATACGGGGGAATTTTCATTAATTAAAATAAAAAAGTACACTTAGTTAGGGGACATAATAAACATTACTTTCAAGTACGTATTCTAACAAGAAAAAAACACAAGAAAATAAAAACGAAATACGCATGTAATGTAAATACAATAAGATCCTATTTAAATTTTGACTTCCAGACTTCAAAGATGTAAAAACATCTATTATCGAATCTGAATTAATTGTATCAGCCAATATACAAACTAATGAATTAATATACATTCGATATACTATATACAATTAGTTTGACCTGTTGCCATATTCAGTGTTCTTGATGTAGATATACTTAATTTTACAATTATAACAAAAATTGGGTTGTTCAAAAACCGGGTAACCTAGATTTTTTTTTTTTTTTTTAAACAAGTAGATACAAACAGGGGCACAATTGCACAAACACACAAAAAAACAAGAGTCAAGACTCTACTAAGTGCTAACACCACAACAAACCACAAGCACCCCACCAAAAAACAAAAAAACAAAACAAAAAAAAAAAAAAACAAAAAACAAAAACAAAAACAAAACATAGCAGAAAAAAACATTTAATTTTCATCAATCATCACAATTAATTAATCAACAACGTATTCACCTGGGTTGTTCAACATAATCACTAAATTAAAATCAAAATTATCATCACAGTCTACAATTAATTTTACAATATAAACTTAAAAATAAAAATAAAATATCTTACGGTTTTTTCTTGCTGACGTCTGTATATTTCAACAGATTCAAAAGCTATGAAATAAAATTGAAATTCTTAGAGAGTGGAGACCAAAGATAGTTAGAGACTTGGAGATTAAGTTATAACTTATATGGTAACTCTACTGCTTCTGCTTTTTCTTAATTGTTACTTGTTAAGGGTTTAAAATTTTCCATTTGATTTTTAAGTTATTAAAGGGTTAAAATTTCCAATTTGATTTTTCACTTGTTAAGGAAATCTAATGGGCTTGAATGAATTTGATATAATTTTTATATTATTGGGTTGTTAAGAAGACAAGGAAGGAAAAATATGATTAGTTAAGTTATAATTGGAATTAAGCTGGGGGTGTACTTAGAACTGAATGGGCTGAAAGTTATTTGCCAGTTTTATAAGGCATAATATCCTTAAGGTTTGCGAGCAGAAAAAAGAGCAGTAGAAAAATAACGAATTTAAGATTGGGTTGCTATACAAGACAGATAAACAGATAGATTTGTCTATCCGGTTAGATGATAGTTTGACTCTTGGATGTTCAGTTGAACGTCGTATTAAAAAAGAAAAACAATACTTTCTTTATACGGCTACTTGTTCCTTCGATTGGCATAGAAAAGCAATTTGGACTGCTTTTAAGGTCAGCCCGACCATCGTTTGGAAGGAGGAAGGGAGTGAAGGTAAATAGATGGAGGTGAATGAGGAAGTGAAAGAAAACCCGAGGAAGAAGTGAAGCAAAAAAGGGAGGAAGTGAAGCGAAAAAAGGACAATGCAAGTCTCTAGCTGTTATTCATGTTATTTGTAATTATAATTGGCTTTATGGTTTCATATTGGTCATTCTTTTTTATATGTTCAATAAATTCGTTGGCACAGAATAAGATGTTTCAAACTAATATTGTTACTGGATTCAAATCAGATTGTGGTGTTTAAAAAAAAAAAAAAAACCACAACGTGTATGATATGTGTATTGTGAAATATTAGATTTATAAACAACACGAATGTCAATAGTTGCTAAAAAGACTCCTATAAAAATGTCAATAATATATGTTCTGCAAAATAGTTACTTTTTAACAACATACACATTTGTATGTTGCTAAAAACATGCTTATAGCAATGTGTATTCGTTGTGTGTTGCCATATATTTTCGTTTATAACAATGTGCATCTATTGTGTGTTGTCATATATGCTCAATTATCGGCAACGTTCACTTGTACGTTGTCATAGACGGTTTTAACAATACGTATTTTGTGCGTGTTGTAATATATGACTTTATTATTGGCAGCATTCTTCTGTAAGTTACCATATGTGATTTTAACAACATACATTTTATACGTGTAGTGATAGATGACTTTATTATTAAAAACTTTAATATGTGTATTGCCAAAGGTAGTTTTAATTAACAACACATATTTTGTGCACGTTACGATAAATGACTGTATTATTGGAAACATTCATTTGTGCGTTGCCAAATGTGATTTTAACAAAACACATTTTGTACACGTTGTGATAAATGATTTTGTTATTGACAACATTTATCCGTGTGTTGACATATGTTGTTTTACAACACACATTTTTTGGCATGTTGCGATAGATGACATTATTATGGGCAACATTCATTTATACGTTGCTATAAGTGGTTTTAACAATACACATTTTGTACGCATTGCGATATATGACTTTATCATTGACAACATTCAAATGTGTGTTGTCATAGGTGGTTTTAACAACATATATTTTGTGTGCGTTGTAGTAGATGACTTTTGGCAACGTATATTACCTGCGCGTTGCGATAGATGTCTTTTAGTAACGTGCGCACTGTCTTTTGAATTTTGCTAAAACTCAAAATTCTTATAGTGAATTTATATATCCTTAATCACATTTTATATCACTAAAAAATGTGACCGAAAATGTGATTGAACTCTATTAATTATATAAAAACATAATGAAGACCACTTTTGAAGGTGACCTTCATGGGAGAAGTCGACTTTGTCTAGATTTGAGAAAAAAAATACACATATTCCCACTTTTGTTAGAATAATGGTTCAATTGACGAAAATAACTCTAAAATCGTTAAATTTGCCTAACATTTGTCCAATAAAAGAACAAAATTAATGTATTTTTTATTATTTAAGGACCAAGCAAATTAAAAAAAGAAAAGAAAAGAAAGTAAAAGTAGGTAAAAATGATATTTCAACAAAATGTAGAGACCGAAATGATAATTCGTTTCGGTCGGGCTGGATGCCGATGAAGATCTAACAAGTCGTGACTGGTAACGAAGCCACCTTTTGGTGATGTATTAAGATATGTTATTTTGCCTTTAATTAATTTAAGATTTTTTGTATGGTGATGTGTTAAGATATGATTGGTTAACTTTTTTTTTCCCTTTCATTATTTATTAATTGTCGTATACAAAATGATTGAATAGACGTCCCACCGTTCATTATAAAAAACGATTGAATTGAGTCATAAAGTTAGTCAACTGTTTGTCAACAGTTTTGAGGGGTTTTCTGTTTAAGTAATAATAAAGTGCATATACATGTAATATGACCAAAGTTGAGGAAAGTGTGTGCAATTCACCTTATATTTAACCCTTCTTTTTGTTGAAAAAAATTTAACTCTCTTGCCTTTGTTAAAGGGTAACTATATTGCCACCAAAAAAAAAAAAAAAATTCCTACAACCATATTTTAATGAAATATTTTTATTACAGAAATACCCTTACATATAATTACTTAAAATACAAACTATATAATTTAAAATTTAAAATTTAAATTTACTTTCTACACCCATAAGTTAAACACTCAATCAATCATTCAAGGAGTGTGTTTGCATGTGAGAACCATGAGCCCACATGTGCCAAACACATGCCCTCCACATCACCACCTAAGCTCACTATATAAGTGAAATCCATGGTCTCACTTAAGGGGGGCTGGACACACTCCTTCCTGTGGGATTTGGGCTCTTTTCTAATCTGTTTGAGGGTGTTCTCTAGCAACCTTACATCCATGGAAACCCCCTACCACATGGTGGAGGTACCTCTCCAAGGGTGAGCCCCTCATTCTTCTCTTCTTAGCAAAACGAAAATGCTACTTTGCTACTTGTCTTCTAGATCCCTCCCTCATTTGGTTCATGCTACTTGGCTACTTGTCTATTAAAGAGATAATCCTACTTGGCGACTAGTCTCCTATACACCACCTTCATTTAGTCATGCTACTTGGCTACTTGTGGAAGCTCTCTAGAGCACTTATGTTGTCTTAAAGCATCTCTCATTTGAGTATATAAAAGAGTTACTATTCTCCATTTTATCTCCGTTATTATGCACGTATAAGAGCTAGGCTCCGACTCTACTGGTCCTAGCTCTCATATTCCTCCTCCCTGCATGTCATTTGTATTGGGGAACTACAGAGGAGAACCAGGTATTAGGTACCAGGTACTGGGTATATGGTATCGGGTAGCAGGGACCGTGACCACTTGCTAGGTCCGATCTCGCCTACCTCGCTTATCTGGTCTGACTCGGTTTGATCCTGATTCCGACCTGGTCCGACCTGGTCCAACCCTGATTCCTACCCGATCCGACCTTGATTCATGCCTGGTCCAACCCGGTTCGACCTTGATTCATGCCTAGTCTGACCTTGCCCGCCTGACTATTGCCTAGTCCAATCTCACCTACATGGTCCTACCTTCTCCGCTTGGTCCGACCCCGATTCCTGTTTGGTCCAACCTCGCCAGCCTAATTCCTACCTTGTCATGCTTCGCCAGCCTAGTCCGACCTTTTGGGCTTGGTTCGACCTCTCCTACCTATCTACGAACCCGAACCTACCCTTTCTATCGGGTTTGACCATTGTGGGGCATGTACCCCGAGGTTGACCATTGTCCAGATAATCTCAACTGATTTTCTAGATAACAAATTATAAAACACAGTACATCGATTCTATACTCAATTGAACATTGAAAGATTCAATCGATTTAAATATGTCTCAAGTGTTATACAATGTGATATCGCAAATAGATCCAGTTATTACACCCTTCATTATACACATTTAAGTTTATGATCATCATTCTATTGGCAACAACAGAGTTTGTACACAATTGTTTTGGTTATTATGATGTATATACTCAATTTTTTTTTTAATGGATAGGAATTGGTATTTTATTATGATTAAATTTATAAATAATATTTAAATGATAGTTTTGGTACTTTAAAGGGTGTAGAGAGTAAAAATAACAATTTCATCTTTTTAATATTGATGTAGAAATTTTTTTTTTGGGGTAATAGACCCACCCTTTGTTAAAACATAAGAACTAGTTTGGAGTTTAAAAAAAAAAAAAAAAAAACCCAAATCAACCTTTTGGCTTTTGCTCTAGCTGTCAATTAAATAAAATTATAAATAAATTTAGAAATTTTAGCAAAAATGCCTTTTTACAGGGAGGGATTGCAAATGTATCTCTCAGATGAAAAAAAATTCCAGAGGAGATGACATTATTACCCTTAATAACAATACAGTACCCCCAAATTTTCTTCCTCACGTCCTACTCCTTAAGTCACCGTTCCTTCGCCAGCAGCCGTGGTCGTCTCCATTCCTCCTCCGTCGAATCGATATCGTCATAGTAAAGCTTCGTCGCCGAGATGCACGAAAGCCACCTAGCGTTCCAATTTTGAGTTAGACATGGAGGAGAAGTCGAATAAGTTGTTGATACTCTACGCTTCCCAAACCGGCAATGCATTGGACGCCGCCGAACGTATAGACCGCGAAGCTGAGCGCCGAGGCTGTCCTGTTGTTATTCGCTCTATGGATGACTATGACGTTGTGAGTCTTCTAATTCCTCTTTGGTTCCTGATAATGGCAGCAAAATAAGCACAAAAGTATTCGTGTTTTCAGTATTTAAATATTAAAAGCTACAATGATATTTTCTGGTATTTTCGTACATGAAGTTTCACTTCGATATGTTTACTTAAGTTGATGGCATGGATCGAATTATATCATCATTTATGTTACATAATTGTTCGAATTATGATAAAAGTTTTGTTAGGATATAATCTTTTATCGTGTTTTGACTTTTGATTAACCCTAACTAATAATCAAATAATTGGATTCTCTTTAATGATTTTAAATAATGGCTTGGTAGCAACTAGCAACGTTACTGTATGTGTTCATTGTCTCAGAAATGCTTGCCTCGGGAGGACACTGTAATATTTGTTGTTTCTACGACAGGCCAAGGAGATACACCAGATTCCATGAAGGTTCATTAATTTTTTATTTTTCATGAAATGTTATTGGGAGTTACCTAGATGTTTATGTTTAGTTCTTTATTTTCCTAATGTCTTCTCTTACACATGTAGGTCTTTTGGAGGTTTCTTCTGCAGAAAAAAATAAGCAAGCATTGGTTGAAAGGTGCTCACTATGCCGTGTTTGGATTGGGTGATTCTGGCTACCAGAAATTTAACGTAATAATTTTTAGAATTCTTTTTATCATCTGGAAGATTATTGTGATAAACTGTTTTGAGTTGTAGGGTGACCTACAGATAAGCTTGAACTGTGTTTTCTGTGGTTGAAAATCCCTTCTTTTGGCAAATCTATTAGTTTAATTTTCAACTGGGATGTAATGTGCTCATTAATTTTGTATGTTGTTTATTAATTATGATATATCATATGCCTGCATAGCTTGTGAAAGTTATTTGTCAATTTTTCTTTGTTATGTTAGTCATATGAAAAGAAGTGTCTTTGAGGTAGTGAATACTCTTAAAGAAGTCCTGTATGATGTTGATTTTTTTTTTTGTTTATTTGGCTACAATCCCTTTGTATCATCACTTTAAGCTGGGATGATTGCTTTATCCAAAGAGGTTTTTTGGGGCAGCTACCAAATAAAACGTATGTATCATTGGAATTTTCTAGCCTCAAAAAATTTAAGATTTCTTCAAATCTTTTCATGAAAACTGAAGGTTGTAACAGCTCAGTGCTTTCATACCATCTATATAACTATATATACATCTGCTTTTGAATGTTGAATTATTCAAAAAATGGATATATCTTGGCTAATTATAAACAGAATATTCATTAGTTTACCAATATTTCGTATCATTGTCTTTTCATGTTACTGATATTTAACCTTTTTAGGTGTTTGTTGATTCGGGTTTTTTACGTTATTAAAAAATGGATTGTGTTATAAGAATCATGTGACAGTGGCATGCGTGTAAGTCCATGGATTGCTTGTTTAACATTGAACTTCTTTTTAAAGGAACTCAATTGTTTTTGTTGATGGCTGCAGTTTGTTGCTAAAAAGCTTGACAATAGACTTTCAGATCTTGGGGCAACTGCTGTCCTTGAAAGAGGTTTAGGAGATGATCAGCATCCTTCTGGGTATGATTTATTAATTAACAAAAAATTACTTGATTTAAAACAGAGTTCAATTATTTTTCTATTCTTTCTGTAGGTATGAAGGTGCTTTAGATCCATGGTTGGTATCTTTGTGGAGTAGATTGTATAAAATCAATCCCTCATTCTTCCCACAAGGTCCAGGTTTTGTGATATCAAATATGAAACTGATTGAACAACCAAAAGTTCACATCACATATCATAAAGTTGAGACAACACATTCTCAAATGTCAAATGCTTCAGGTAACTAAAACTTTCTGGAATTATTTACACAGTGAATTTACATGGGAATTTGATGTCTGGATAATTGATCATATTATCTGTATTGTGTTTATTAATACTCCCTTGAAATATGAATAAGTTGAGGTCTATTGTTATGAGTTTGTGTATTTCATTTATTGCTTCTAGAAAAGGAGGTGGGGTTTACTCATTAAACATTTTAGGGTATGTTCGTATGCAGAAGGTCAAATAGGTGAAAACAAAGGCAAAAGTTATTGCATTCGTAGTGCTGTCTTTTTCAGTGTAGTGAGTGCTGGGTTCATCAATTTTATTTTGATGGTATCATGATGAGAATTTCGTGTACTTGTTTGTTGTAGACGATTTCTTTGTGATTGCAATAATAGGATTACTATCAAACAGCTTTTGCGTCTTTTTCTAGTTCTTATTTATTACCTGAATATTAGATCAGTCATTTGTTTTTAAATTTAAAAGTAACAGAAAAAAAGAAAAAGATCTGGACTCTAAGAAGTCCTTTTTATCTTCTAATTCCTTATTGGGTTAGCTAAGAGGAATGAACAGCATCTTGTTTTGCAAATGTTCAGTTGGGCAGTGACGTATAAGTCAAGGCCTTGTTCTAATAGTTCTTTATATCTGAAGCTTCTCTCAAATTTGCCAAGGTAATTTGGTTTGGAGTTTTGGACATATATATTTTTAGAAATTCTGATTGCATTGGAGTAATTTGCAAAGAATGTGTGTGTTTTTTTTTTCTCCCCACTGAAAACAAAATGTTTCCTTTGGTTTTTCAGATTTGAAAGGTATCCAGATGCAATTTGAGAGAGCTCGTTCAATGTCTCCTGTAAAATTTTCCAATTACAAGAATAAGCCTGATTGCTTTCTTAAAATGGTATTGGTAGCATGTTATTGCAATATGTGTGAAAGTATTGTTTTATTTAACAAAGTGCTTTTTCTTTCTGTCATTGATTGCATAAGCAAATATATTGTACCACGCTTCTTGATTTTGAGTCTCCATGATATTTAATGTAACAAAATAAATAGGACTATCAATACTCAAACATCTGGTTAAAGGCTCACTTTTTGTATGGGATGAGTTCTCTCTGAAAATTTTGTACCTAATCATGGTTATAGAATAAATGGAGCCATATGGAGCAACAAAATGATTGAAAGCATGTGTTTTTGGGTTTATTTTTGGAACTTCTATGTTTTCCACCTTCCTTCACTCTCTTCGTCTGTTCTTTCCCTTCTCTTTTCCTTTCTTAACACTAAAGCACCCAATTATAAATCTTGTATTCTTCAATTCATTCCGGCTTCCTCTTGTAGATAAAAAATCAACCATTGACTACAGCAGGCGGTGGAAAAGATGTGCGTCACTTCGAATTTGAATTTGTTTCATCTGTAAGTTGTTTACGTGAAGCCCATAATTTATTGCTTAATGTTGAATAATATGATATTCAATGTTGGTTGCATTGTGAGTGAAGCTACTTTCTGTGCTTTTCAGGCCA
The DNA here is from genome assembly GCA_035582765.1 of Acer negundo. Taxonomy (NCBI): domain Eukaryota; kingdom Viridiplantae; phylum Streptophyta; class Magnoliopsida; order Sapindales; family Sapindaceae; genus Acer; species Acer negundo. Next base: position 8,594,053 of record CM069231.1, on the reverse strand, counting down.
TCCAATATGAAGTTGGTGATGCCCTTGAGGTTCTCCCTAGTCAAGAGCCTGCTGCATTAGATGCTTTCCTACAGCGTTGTAACTTGAACCCAGAAGCATTTATCATCGTAAATAGTACTTCCTCTTGTTGATTGATTTCAGTTTTTCTTGTATATTTCTGTTTTTCACGTGTTATCAGATATTCCTTTTTTTGCCTTCTATGCGGAACCAAGTTTTATGGTGTTCTTGCTTTTCATGTGTATAAGAAACACGATTAAAATTATAGCTATGCGTAAGATTAACCTATTCATACTGAAATATGCTCATTTCAGGTTCATCGTAAAGATACAATGAAAAATTTTCCCGACACTTTTATGAATACTACAGAGGGCCCAATAAAGTTAAGAACTTTTGTGGAATTGACAATGGATGTTGCATCAGCTTCCCCACGCCGTTATTTCTTTGAGGCAAGAATCTCTTGTTTTAACTAATTTGTTCTATTGTGGGTTCTCAAACAAACTAGTTCTTCTATCACACGTCCAGTATTTAGTCAAATCTTAAAAAATTATTGGAATAGAAGCAAAGTTCTGCATTTTTAAACTGGTACCCATTACATTAATGGAAAACATATAAATTTATGCATAATTTTGATGATAACACAATTGTTTGCCTTTCCTTTTACAGGAAAAATGGAGAAGATTTACATTTTTAAAAAACATAAAGTATGGCTTCAAGTATAGTCTGGTTATGCTATTATGATAGAAAAATTCAGTACGCATCAATTTTGTGAAGTTTGCTTGGTGATCAGTAGAGTTTTTATAGAGTTTTTATGCTTTTGACCCATAGAATCTGGTTATGTATTAATGTATTATGATTGAAAAATTCAGTATGCATCACTTTGCAAAGTTTGCTTTGTGATTAGTAGAGTTTTATACTTTTGACCCCTATAGTATAAGTAAACCATTTTTTATAGAAAAGATGCAACTATTTCTTGGTTGCATGTTCGTAGCGATCTTACCTAATTTTTTAAATGGGATACTCAAATATGGCTTCTCGGTCCATAATAGCATTTTATGTGCAGGAACACCATTCACAATCTGGTACCATAGTGAACTAACCAATATACAACATACCATGAAAGAGTTTTAAGTGAATGCAAACATTGCTGTATATTTTGTTTTCTTTCAACCTTTTCCCATAGGACTGAAATGAACATGATCTTGAGGAACTAATCTCTTTACACAAGTAGATTACTATTTTATTGGTGAATTTGTTCTCTTCATGTTGCTTAGGAATCTCAATTCCCAATAATTGGTAATTAACACAGTAAGGAACTACTGAATATATGGAATTCATCCAATTTTGTTCTCCCTCCATTTCATTTAAATTAATTCATTGATGTGCTTTTATTGCTTTCTGACCTGAGACATTTCTTATAGGTCATGAGTTATTTTGCAAAAGCTCAACATGAAAGGGAAAGACTTCAATATTTTGCCTCACCAGAAGGAAGGGAAGACCTTTACCAATACAACCAGAAGGAGCGAAGAACTGTTCTGGAGGTAAAATCAAGAGAATGCAATAGATTATTTATGTTGTTTCCTACCTTTTTGCATCATTTATAAGCATCTTTCTGACTTTCTCTGTGTTCTGATTCTTCACAGATGAAGATTTTCTTCTGAATATGTTTTAAGACCATAAATTTCAATGGTTTATCATAGAGAACTGTTGGAATTGTTTAGGAGATAGAGAATTTGCATCTACGATTTATCAACTTATCTGCTTCTAATTGGTGGTCTGTAATTCAAATCAGACACTGACATACACGGCTATTTTCCTTTTCAGAATGTTTATTCAAGTGTGCTAAAAAAGAATTTTCCCATGTTTCTTTGTTTGTACATTAAAGATGAGTATAATGTACAAACAAAGAAACTTGGTCTTTTAAATATGGTGTTTTTTAATCCTATGTTAAGAGGCTACAGAGGATACCCCTCATGCTGCAACTTTCTTATTTTGCAGAATTCTCCAGATTGTCATTTCTCTCTTTTGCTTTCCCCAGTTTCTTCTTTCAAATATTTGATTTACTTTCTTTTTAAAATAGGTGCTTACTTATTTTGTTGCTTTCTCATATAGGTATTACAGGATTTTCCTTCCGTGCAAATGCCATTTGAATGGTTGGTGCAGTTGGTTCCACCAATGAAAACAAGGGCTTTCTCCATATCTTCTTCCCCTTTAGCCCACCCCAATCAAGTGCACTTAACTGTCAGTGTAGTATCATGGATGACACCTTATAAGAGGAAGCGAAATGGTCTTTGTTCAACGTGGCTTGCCAGACTTGATCCTCAGCTAAGTAAGAATGCAGTAAATAGTAATAATCTTATGATCTTATCGAAACTTATTGCAGTGAAATAACTATTTCGAATCTGTTGATGTGCAAAACTATTTGATTAAGCAGGCATATATATTCCAGCATGGTTTCATAAAGGCTCTCTTCCTCGCCCACCGCCATCACTTCCCCTCATTCTTGTTGGACCTGGAACTGGGTGTGCACCTTTCCGTGGATTTGTGGAGGAAAGAGCCATACAGAGTTTGTCTGGTCCAACTGCTCCGATTATCTTCTTCTTTGGTTGTCGTAATGAAGAGAGTGACTATTTATACAAAGAATTGTGGTTACGTCATTCACAAAACGAGGGGGTACTTTCAGAAGCAAAGGGTGGAGGGTTTTACGTTGCCTTCTCAAGAGACCAACCACAGAAGGTGTATGTGCAGCATAAGATGCTAGAACAAAGCCAGAGGATTTGGAATTTGCTGGTTGAAAAGGCCTCTATATATGTTGCAGGCTCCTCGACCAAAATGCCATCCGATGTTTATTCGACATTTGAGGAAATTGTAGCAAGAGAAGGTGGGATTTCAAGGGATTTTGCTGCAATCTGGCTCAAGGCTTTGAACAGGGATGGCAAATACCATGTTGAAGCATGGTCATGAATCTTGAGTGTGCTCAAGTCTTTTTGCTACAGCCGACAGGCAATCCTCATGGCTTACCTCAGATTCATTTTATTCAACTGTTAATTTGATTTTAACCACTTCTGATACAGAAAAAGGAGATTAATTAGGCATTGAAAACAGGCAAAGAGCTTCCTTAATAGTAATATAGAAGAGTAAATGCTTGATAGTTGAAATATATTCACTCACTTTCAGCCTTAAAAATCTTATGTTTAAATTGAAATTTATGTGGAAATTGGGTGAATTTTATTCATCGGCCATGAGACTTGGATTATTATTATTATTTTTTTAATTACCATTTACAGTATCAGTGACTTGAACTTTCTAACAGAGCAACATTGGGCGACTGCCTAATTTAAAAATAAAGATTTCCTCGAGGGCAGTACCATTTTGTTTTTTTTGATTATTTAATATTTAACTATTTATTTTAATTTTATTTTATGTAATAGTTATTTTTTAATTTGCTATGTGCTAACAAAATCTCATTAATTGCAAAGAAGATTAAAATCAGTTATCAAAAAATTATTTCTGTTTGTAAAAAAAATATAAATCAAACCTCACTAAAATTAATTCCTTTTATTAGCAGAATTTTTTTTTTTTGAATGTCTTCTCTTCAAATTTATTATTATTATTTTTTATTTATAAAAAAACGTTTTTTATCGGCAACACAACTATACGTATCTGTCCACTTACTTAGTTACTTCGGCAATCCCTCCCTCCCTTCTCAAAAAAAAAAAAAAAAGCAGAGCTTGATTCCGTGATTCGAAAAAGCGGACGCAACGTGTCAATTCATGAGAGAAAAAACCGCACTAGTTTCAGAGACACGTGGCAACATCTGGTTTGAGTATTCGTCAATCAGCCCTTAATTTTGAAATTTAAATAAGGATTTGGTCGTCCAGATTATGATTACTATTTGACTGGTACTAGGTTTTCACGTGACATATATAAAACATTATTGCCCGTAGCTGGTGCGCACTATACACCCCTCACTCCCCAACTCAGCGCATTTTAGCACTCTCACTCCGCTTTGTTTTTTAACACCTTCAGTAGAGAGAGCTCACACTTCCATTTCTATCTCTCTGAATCTTAAAAAACACAAAAACAAAAAACTCGAAGTTTCTATCTTCAGTGTCTCTATTCTAATTTGTATACATGAAATGGCGAATCGTTTGGTTATAGTGTTATTGTTAGGTTTGTTTACGTTGGAGGAAGGATCGGTTGCGCTCACATTTTCGTCGAAGCTGGTGCACAGATTTTCCGATGAAGCTAAGGAGAGATGGATGTCGAGAGGTGGAGACGTGTCGCTTGTCGATTCGTGGCCGGAGAAGAACAGCGTCGAGTACTTGGAATTGCTTTTGAGTAACGATTTGAAACGGAATAGAATCGACGTCGAGTCGCAGACTCAGTTGTTGTTTCCATCAGAAGGAAGCCAGACTCTCTTCTTCGGAAATCAGTTTTACTGGTAATTAATAAAATAAAACTATATTTTTTTAATTAACAGTGATTATAATTCTTTTTATTTTATTATTTTCAATTGCGTAATTTGTGCAAATGATTATTCAGGTTACATTACACGTGGATTGATATAGGGACACCGAATGTTTCATTTCTAGTTGCATTGGATGCTGGAAGCAATTGGTTATGGGTCCCATGTCAATGCATACAATGCGCTCCTATGTCTTCCACTTATTACCCTTCATTGGTAGGCAGGCCACTGTTCATACCCTTTGTTTTCTTCTTGTAACTTTAATTTAAGATGCTTAGTTCCATGCTAATCAAAACTTGAAGCTTAAATTATGAATTTGAATTGCAATTTAATGAACTATTTATTACTCTTGCCAAATTTGGCATCTTGGTGGGTGTGTAAGGATATGTGTTGTTTTACAATAATTGCTTAAACATTCTACTTGTCATTTGAATCAATCCCTGAATTTATATGGTAACTAAACTTATATGGTAAAAGCTGAGGATATTTGGTCTTCCCTAAGCAAATTTATAACAGAACTCGGAATGTAATTTCTGTAGTTGTGTTGTGGAGTGTGCCATGGATAGGAATTGGTAATAGTTTTAGCATTTTAATTTGAATGATTGATTGGCAGGTGCTCCCTCTCTATTTGGGGCATCCCTTGTGCAGGATAGAGAACTGAGTGAGTATGACCCATCTTTATCGAGGAGCAGCAAGAACCTATCTTGCAGCCATCAATTATGCAAGTCTCGGGCTAATTGCAAAACTTTGAATGATCCCTGTCCTTATATTGCTGAATATTCCACTGAAGACACCTCAAGTTCTGGATATCTGGTGGAAGACATCTTGCATTTGGCTTCAGTTAGCAAACATGCATCCAAAAATTTGGTGCAAGCATCAGTCGTTTTTGGGTATGTTTAGATGGTTTTGTTTCTCTAATGATGAATAACCTGATAATATGAAGTGACAATTCTGCTGACCATGCTTTGGTTATCCATTTATTTCAATGCAGCTGTGGTAGGAAGCAAAGTGGTACTTATTTGGATGGAGCTGCCCCTGATGGTCTGATGGGATTGGGACCAGGAGACAATTCAGTACCAAGTCTGCTTTCAAAAGCAGGATTAATTAAGAATTCTTTCTCAATTTGTTTTGATGATAATGCTTCAGGGAGGATTCTCTTTGGAGACCAAGGGCTTGCCTCCCAACAGTCTACTCCATTCTTACCTATAGGAGAAAAATAGTAAGCCATCTATACTTCTTTGCTAAGGCATTTCACTTATCTTATCTAAAAGAAACTAAGAAATCTTTTGAATGCCCTATCATTTTCGGTGAGTGTTCTGTAATCAGTTTGTTATTTGTTTCAGTGATGCCTATTTTGTCGGGGTGGAGTCTTACTGTGTTGGAAGTTCTTGTCTTCAGCAATCTGGGTTCCAAGCACTGGTTGATAGTGGTGCATCTTTCACATATCTTCCCACTGACATCTATAATAAAGTTGTTACGGAGGTGCTTCTTCTGTCATGTATTTGCATTTTATAATTGTTTTTCATGTTTATAGCCTTAAGGTTAATGTTCCCATATTGCAGTTTGACAAACATGTTAGTGCTAAAAGGGTTAGTCTCCAAGGAAATTCCTGGAAGTACTGCTATAATGCCAGGTGGGATACTAATTAAATGACTTTTTGGTGGCCCTTTTCTTTTATCTTCAGAACTCATTGTCAGATGTTTTGTGTGAACAGTTCTAAGGAGTTGCTGAATGTTCCTAGCATGAGGCTCATATTTAGCTCGAACCAAAGCTTTATTACCCATAATCACATATATACCTTTCCTGACGATCAGGTAATCCTAGTTCTTAACTTTTCTACTTTTGAGACTAAATTTATGGTTCTATTCATTTCAAAGAATAATAGGTCTACAAGAAAGGTAGAGTATATCAATACAGTGTTGTGAACTTCTTTTCTAGTTCACAACATGTGTCTTGGTATTGTTAGCAAAGTCAACTTCTAATACGTTGTTGAGAGTTTCACTTTCACCTATATATGGTCAGCATCAGCTGATTTTTGTATAGATATTTTCATGTTTTCTCTTAACCTTTGTAGCTGATGTAAAAACTTGTCATGTTTGTTATATTAATGGTCAAGACTTCATTGTGCAGGGATTTACTACATTCTGTTTAACTGTAATGTCTATGGATGGAGACTATGCTGTCATTGGACGTGAGTACACCTCTCCACCTATTAATCTGTTATTGAATGCCTAAATTTGATTTTCCTCTCTTCCTCTGTGTCCTCATTCACTCCCACTCTCATCTCTCAAGTTTTTTTATAAGTGGAATAATTTGTGCATTGCAGAAAACTTCATGACTGGCCATCACATGGTCTTTGATAGGGCGAATTTGAAGTTGGGTTGGTCAAATTCAAATTGTAAGTAGTTGAAGATTTTTTTTTCTTTCTTTCTTGCTTTCTGATAATTGTTTTCTCAACAATTTGTATATTTTGCAAAATATTTGCTTTTAGCAAATTGCTGGTAGATATATGTTTAAGATTGCCTCTCTCTAAAGTCTAACCTATTAAATGTCAACATTATAAGTGCAAAGCTAATGGCTAATAATTAAAGATCCTTTCAATCAAGGACCTGCTTAAAAAATTATATTATCGGTTCAAACTTCTCATGAATAATTGACAGGGGCTTTAAAACATGATTATATTTGCTAGGGTTGTCAAAAAGCTTTGGCTAACTTTTCCTCCCTCAGTTTGCTGTTCTAATTATGCATGACTTTAACCATCTAGAGGATATTATCAGGCTTTTCTGTTTTCTTATAAGAACATCTAAATTTCATGTGAAATCTGTTTGGCATCATCATTATCTTAATAAATGATATGAATCTACTATGCACAGTAGACAGTATTTAGCTCCTTTTTGGTTGAATAAAGAACAATGCCATGTAAATTAGATAGAGAGCCAAGCCAACAAAGAGAAGTATATATGTGGTCATTATTCTCCTATCTCTATCTGATTCTCTCTATTAATTTGGTATGGAAGTCAATGAAAAGGAAATTAATTGCACAATTATGTCTCAAAATGCTTAAATCGAGAAGCCATTTTGAAGCCTTTGTATTACTTTCTCCTGTCCTTTTAAGGAACCTAAAAAACCTTTTAACCTAGTGGATGCTTTCTCGTATTAGATAATTAGTTAGGGAATTATCTTTTTAATCCCATCATTCTATGTATGTTATCTACTTCCAGTGTGCTCTGTGATTGGATCTTTAACTGGGCTTCTCAATCTGTCGCTCTCTTTTCACAATATGATGGAAACTATACCAAATAAATGGTGTCTAGACTCTAATGCATACATATCAAAGTTCGAAAATTCAGTAATTATTATGCAATTACGCTGATGCATGTATTACTTTGTACTGTTTCTCTATAACTTATTTACTTCCCCAACTGGTTTATATTGTTCTCTTCTTTGGTGGTTTTTTGGGAGAAAAGCATTTTCAATTTATCCGCTCCGGCACTTTCTTTCAAGCTGTTGGGAGTCTGAAATATTTACTTGGTCTATGTCTGTTGCATGCTCTAATGATCTTAGTTCATTTTGCATCCGCAGGTGAAGATTTGAGTAACAAAACAAATGTAAATATTAGACCACCTCCTGATGTTGGATCTACAGCTCCATTGCCAACCACCCAGCAACAGAGCACCTCTAATACGCATGCAGTTGCACCCGCCGCTGCCAAAACAGCTCCCTCCAAGTCCTCTGCAGCCTCATTGCAGCAATTTCACTCCCTGCTGATCAGTTTGATGAGTTCATTGCTACTTTGCAATTTAATGGGTTTGCTTCAATCATCTGATTGATATTCTCTCGCTCCCCTCCCTCTTGTAAAGCTTGTTTATTCTTGTCAACCTCTTTTCCCGACTTAACTAAGGTTCATTTTTTTTTTAATAGGTCATTGTATTGATCGGGGTTGGTAGGACGGGTTCCCTTTTTTGTATGTCAAACTCTCAGTTTATATTTGGTTTTGTTTATGTATTTCAATCGCCTTTGTTAGGTTCCTCGTTTAGATTAATCTGAGAAGATTCCATGACGTACGTTTGGGGTCAATTTGGTATTACTTTTGAAAAGTGAAAATCAGATTATTTTATAATTTTAAAATAAAATGATTTTGGTAAAACTTCCAAAAATGATTAATTGATAATCTTTCAAGTTTTGATAGTGATTCTAAGAAATAGGTGAGAGTTATTTTTTGAAAGTATATTTCAATATTTAATGAATCTTTTAAAATATAAATATTAACTTTATGAAATTAAATTAAAATCATTTATTTATCTTATTTTATCTTAAAATTAAATATTATATTTAAATATTGATTTGACTTATAAAATCTTTTTAAAATGTTTTTATTGTTCTTATAACTTTTTTTTATGATTTAAATATTCTATTTAAATATTGATTTAATATATATAATTAATGAAAAAAAAAAAGGATTCTAAACTTATATATATTTTAATCATCGTAATTGATCTCAGTATTTTTATTATAAAATTATTAAATATATGTATACTGTTTTTGAGCTATACAATGCTGATTAACTTTACAGCCGATTATTCCTTTAGCACGTTAATTATTATAAAAATGACAGTAATACACAACTGACTCTTAGATTGCCATTTTGTTTGAAAAGATGGGTTAATCTTTCGGTCACATTTCGAAGTAATGTTAGTGAAATGAGAACATACAAAAACAAATCAAGAGCTGTTGCCAGAATCTAAATTCTACATTAAGTTATAATTTTAGTAGTATAAAAATGTGGACTTGTTCAACTGGCAAATTTCAATTATTTATAAGAATTGTAGTATATAGACACCGCCTAATGTGACGAAGAATTACTATGGGTGCTTGGAAAAGCGATGCATTATTATAATATTATGAGGCCCACCTGATCCTTTGATTGTTTATCTACTACTGTAGTATATAAATATAATTATCAAATTAAACAGAAAATAAAATAAACTAAAAGGCAGCTTAAGAGATCTTAGCTTGTTTGGGTTATGGATTTTCTCTCTAAAAAGGCTATAAAAGTAAATACTAAAAAAAACAAAGGTTTAGGTAGGATTATAAGCAGGAATTGTGGGTGTGATTGAAACCGTCGTCGTTTTCAGTATCTGCTTTGAGCAAAAGTAAAAGGAGATGCTAAGGCTACCCAGTTCACAAATCACATTTGTTGAGTTGTTTACCGTTTATGATGATTAGTGTCTTCAAGAGGCTTTGAGAATGTATGAGTGTATACTACCTGGTCAGTAACATAATGTTATGTGGCGCGAGCTTTTTGTATGATTGAAATCTTGCAACACATTGCGTGATATATATATATATATATATATACTTGAGCATATACTATATAGCTAATAGCATGTTATGTGGTCCGAGCCTTATATGATTGAATAACATATATGTTATGTGGTCCGAGCCTTATGCGATTGAAAACTCACCACCACACGGCGTGATATGTATGTAATATATGTACACTTTGGCATATTGAAGTAAAACTACTTACCTCAAACCAAAACCAATCTTTCTTGTTAATTTACTTGGAAAGTTTTCATAGTCAATGGTATTGTGTGTGTATAATTGACTAATTGTATATATGTTAAATTGAATAGTTTTTACTTGCACCTGAGGTTTTGTTCCTTGGGAGAGAGGTTGAAAAGTTGCTATATTCCCATTAAATGGTGGCAATTCTGAAAGCGACGAAGAGGAGATAATAGCTGCAACTTTTTATTTTTATTTATTTATTTATTTTTTTTTTGAATTATTACATTATTATATAAATTCGGGATTTTTTGGAAAGGGAGAGAACTTAAACCCGTAATCTCGTATTACAAGTGTAAGAGGTTTACTATCGAATCAATCTCATCTTTTCTAACAACTACGACTTATGTATGATACTAAAGCATGCCATGTAATATTATAGATTGCAAATCTCATCTTTTCTAACAACTACAACTTATATATGGTACTAATGCATGCCACGTAATATTATAGATTGCAAATATGTTAGGCAGGTCCATCTCTGGTTTTTTTTTTTTTGTTGCAAATATATTCTGATTGCTAAGTTTACACACAAAAATCTGCAATACCGTAATTATTTAATTTCACCTACTCCTTCTCCACCAAGTAATTATCCTCCAAACAGAATAATATAACTCTTTATTAATCGAGTAATAACATGGTAAAACAAGAACACATGTGAAAGTGTACAAAAAATTCTAAATGATTTTAAATGGACAAGATTTTGGAGGATTTCATGGCTAAATGATTGATCAGCTGATCATGATCATCCACAGTTTCATTTAAATCATACAGTTAGAACAGTTAGCAACTCAAATCATGGTCTTCCACGTACATGTTCTGCGGAAACTTTGAAAAAAAAAAAAAAACCCCATTAATTGTCTTTGTCTATCCTAATTAATCTGTCAAGATATATATATCCTCTTGAATCTCAATAACAATAAAAAATGTTGTTTGTTATAATTAAAAAAAAAAAAAAACACCAGCAACATGGTTTCTTGGAGGTCTTCATCATTGAATTATTATAATAATATCCAGGAATTATGATAAACTTCGATCACTTTAAAATATTTTACAAGTTGTGGAAAGATGGTGCTTCTAAAATACTCAATTTCAGGATTGTTGGCATCTGTCAGAAATTCATTTGTAAGTCCTTTATAAATTTGTTTATTCTTTTTTTCTCCTTTTACAGTCGCACCGACCAGTCATACCCCAATCAACCAAGCAATTCCACAAGTGAGTTTTTCTTTGCCACGTGGTTTTCATATCAACCGTTGCGAATCTTCTATCTGCACGTTGCAACCTGGATCCTTTGATATGTGGCACTCCATTATTTAGGTAATAATGTGTATACTTATTTAATTTATATATTCTTTTTAAAAGAAACTAATTAATATTTTCATTTCATATCCATTTTTTTTTTCTGGTATCGAGGATCCCGGACTTCGTCTACGCATATATCCGTATGTCCTCTTTCAATTGCATGACTCTTGCTTGACATGTATATTGGAAGCGTAGCCCCCAACCGCGTAACCCGTTTTGACCTGTATGTTGGATTTGAGGAGTATGATAGATAAGAACCTCGGCCCACACCACTACTCCCATAACGATGCAAGCGGCACTACAAAAAAAGTGACCTATAGTGACACATTTTTGTGTGACAAATTTCAAATGTATCACATTAGGTATTATTTTGTAACAAATTATATTATTTGTTATTATGTTTTGTTCAATTTAGACTTTTAAAAAATAATTGTCACAGTTAATTAAAAATATATATAATTTGTGACAAATAATATAATTAGTCACAAAATAACCTTATAAAAAGGAAAGATTTTATTTTATAAATAATTAGGTTTTTAAAAGGCATCAGAATCCATAAATTTTATTTTATTTGGAAAAAAAAAAAAAAAAAAAAAAAGCCCACCGTCATGGTGTTGTTATTTTTTTCCTTATTCCATCTTCACATGTCTCTTGGTTCTCTCTTTGTCATTGCTAGATTTTCTCTTTTCCTTAAACACACTTTTTAGGTTTGAAACTGTAATTTATCTATAGAAGTCATCACGATTGTAGAGAAAATTTTGCCTTAATAGAAAAAGGTAAGCTTCTCTTGATTTAATTTTTAATTTTTAATTTTTATTTATTATTTATTATTATTTTTTTTTGGGTTTGTTATCTTTTACTTATTTTTCAGGGTCAGAATTCAAATTCGAGTTTCATATAATAAAAGTTTCTTTGAATAAGAATTTTTTAATTTTTTTTTTAATTTTTTATGTAGAATTTTATATATATGTTTAGGGATGTTTCTTAATTTTAATTTTTTTAAAATTTTCTTTCTCTTTAATTTCTCTTTTCCTTAAAAACAATTTTTAGGTTTGAAATTGTGTTTTATCTTTAGAAGTCATCAAGACCGCAGCGAAAATTTTGTCTTGATATAAATGGTAAGCTTCTCTAGATTTAATTTTTTTTAGGGTTTTGTTTTCTTATACTTGTTTTTCAGGGTCGGAATCTCAAATCCTAGTTTCATATATTGAAAGTTTCTTTTAACAAGGTGTGTTATATATAGAATTATATATATGTGTTCATGAATGATTCTTAACTTTAATTTGTTTTTAATTTTTTTTCAGGAACCCATAATTATTATTTCATGATTTATAGTTGTTTGTTTTTAGATTTCCACAATACATGATATTTATCGGTTGATGTGCATACTAACTGTTTGATTAAATGATTCATATATAACAACCAATTGTTTAATGTAGCATTGAAAAAAAAATTATATCTTATTGAGGTGTTAATAATATACTTTCATCTATTGCAGTTTGTATCTAGGTAATAAGTTTATTCCGATTTTTTCATTTACGAAAGTGTTATAGTATTGAGACTTAAAGAATCTTCATCATGGTTATCTGGATATAATTGATGTAATGCATTTATCTCAAAATTTGTAGCAAATTGGTGTATGTACACTATCAATTTTGTAATATATATATTTTTTCACTTTCTTTTTTCTTTTTCTTTTCTTTCTTGTCTTTTGATTATCAATTCTTTATTGTACTTTTTGTATTTAAGTTTTCTTATAGTTAATAATAATTGAATGGATTATTATATTAACTTTGATTGAATTTGTAACTTGTTATCTTCTTGTTAATTGTCATTAAATTTGTGTAAAACAAATATAATTTTCATATGGTTAACTGTCACTAGGTTTGTGTATAGTGACAATACTTAAATAATTAATTATTGATAAGGCTATGTATAGTGACACAATATTTAAATAATTAATTATCGATAAGGTTATGTATAGTGACACAATTTTGATATGATTAATTGTCACTAAGTTTGTGAATAATGACATAATTTTAAAACAATAAATTGTCACTAAGAAGATATATAGTGACAAAATCTTCAAACAAATAATTGTCACTATTTATAAATTTAGTGACACAAATTTTATTTTGTCACTAATTAAGGTCGAGTGATAATATGTCACTAAAAGTTATCATTCGTGATAAGTACCAAAAAACTATCACAAATACTTTTAGTGACGAGGGCAAAAATGACGAATTGTTAATGACATTTTTTTTATCACAATATTGAAATTGTGACAATTTCTTTACTTGTAGTGACAAATAATTTTTATCACTATATGTCACTTTTTTTATAGTGCGGTTAAATCAGAACTCGCCCCCGTTTAGGTAAGATTCGAACTACTGACGTTAACCCTATGTCCGTTCTTCCACAAGGAGAGCTAAGCACCCTAAAAACTGGCCTCAAGGTAATTGCCAAGAATAGAACTAAAAATTTGAGTTTCATCTTAAGCTTTGGACTAAAAATTTGAGTTTCATCTTAAGCCTTGGAACACCAAGACAAACACGTACCTTATTCATATAAAAAAGTTCAACTTTCTTCTTTTTTTTTTCTTTTTTTTTTCTTTTTAACAATGTCTCTTTCCGCGAGCACTACTGGTCTCTAAAGTTCACCTATTTACATACTTTTACCTTTCTTGTACACAAAGAATTGGACTGTGTCTCTTATTATATATATTTTAAGAAATCCTAAATTTTTTGAGGCAATTCATTGTATTGGAATGGTAATATATATATATTATAAATATGTCACCGAATAAATTAGAAGTTTATCGGGACCTAACAATAAGTATTATATATGCTATCTAAATTGAGATTTAAATCTCTCACTACTAACGTAATCATCTATAGCAAGAGGGAATTAATGTGTTTTGAAATGCTAATATTGGGTTTAGTAGACAGTTTAGTGACCAAAAGAGAGAGAGGGAGAGATTATAAAGAGCAGGCTTTAAAAGCTTTTTCTTTTGTATTTGTTCTTTTAAGAAGTAAACGAGAGAATCCACAAAGGTCTCAAAGGAAGCTTCCTGCAGTTTCTATGAGAACCCACTTTAATATTTTATTTTAGGTATAGAATCATGTTAGATTTTTGTCCCATTTTTTAAAAATAATTGGAGACCCCATCTGACCATACCTCACTATAAATTCATACATGCAAAACCAAGACTAGAGAGTATCATATCCTCTTCTCTTTTCACGTACTCCTCAACCTTTTCTATACTCTTTATGCTTCTCTCTTTTTCATTTTCAACTAAAATTACAAGTTAGTATCGAGCAGTAGTCATTTTCTACAGTCTTAGCTAGCTAGTGAAAGGAATATCATCATCAAGCTTTCATTTGCTTCTCTGGGTTCTCTTCTCTAACTCTTGCATGTGTTTTTTTTTTTTTTAAGTGATTATTATTAATTACAAACAAAAATGGGAGTTGGAGGAACTTTGGAGTACATTTCTGATGTACTAAGGAGTGTCAAAAAACGCAAGAAGAAGAAGCCAATACAAACAGTTTCACTAAAGATCAGGATGGATTGTGAAGGCTGTGCTCGTAAAGTCAAGAGTGTCCTCTCCTCAGTCAAAGGTACATATATATATATATATTGATGTATACAATATATATAATTTAGCTTGGCTTTTCTATATGGTATTATTCATGATCTTGATCATTTCATTCATGATTTAATATATAAGCTTATAAGGTTAATTATTATAATTTTGTTGGCATGAATGCAGGAGCGAAATCTGTGGCTGTGGACTTGAAGCAACAGAAGGCGAGTGTGACTGGTTACGTGGATGCAAAGAAAGTGTTAGAAGCAGCAAAGTCGACGAAGAAGAAGGTGGAGATTTGGCCTTATGTGCCCTACGGTCTTGTCTCAAATCCTTATGTTTCACAAGCTTATGACAAGAAGGCACCTCCTAATCATGTCAGAGCCATTCCCGTCACGGCCAAGGTCACCGAAACCACCATGGACGACAACTATACCACCATGTTTAGTGATGAAAACCCTAATGCTTGTTCAATCATGTAAAGATATCATATTAATGGACAGAATAAATATAATTAATTATTTGAGTTGTGTAAAGGGTCCATGGTGTCGATAGAAGAGACAAGTGGGTTGTTATGTGATAGCTACCAATATCTACTATCTAAATACCATTATTATTTATTAATTTATGTTTGATTTGCATTGGATTTGCCTTTGCATGATAATAATTTTGAGAATGAATTTGCTCACCTACAATTTTTGTGGGTAAGCATTACCTCCCGGGATGTGTCCAGTGAAGGGTGCTTTTGTTAAAAAAAAAAACACTTTTAACAAAAGTTTTTAACAAACATGTCAACTGCTGAGGAGGGGGTAATGTTTATCCATAAAAATGTGGGTGAGTAAAAATGCAATCAATAATTTTCTAACGTTAATTACTGTAAGTACGAGTCTTGTTGGAACCTTCGGTTTTTTCTACCTTCTTTATTCAATCAAATATTATGACAGTAAAAATAAAATCCTAAAAGAATCCAACCGTTCAAACAAATCAAAACTCTAAAAAAATAGTAGGAAAAAAAAAAAAAAAAAAAAAAAAAAAAAAAAAAAAAAAAAAAACCTCTTAAAATAAAACACTACTTTTCTCTATATATTCAGTTTAACAAAAAAACCTAATTTGTGACCTGAAAAAGATTACAAGAGTTGCAACAGAACAAGTAAGATGATAATGAATTATTATACTTGTTTTGTCTAACAGCAGGACGTATTTGTTTATATTTGTTGTTCATATATTGACCAATTCTGCCGCCCATTTAATTAATTAGCAAAATATATTGTAAATTTTGATTAAATAATACATGTGCCCGGGCGAAGCAACAGACAGAGGCCATCCACACACGAATGTTTCAATATTGCAGAATTTTTATTAAAACTTTGTCTCAAATTTTTTGTTATTTATATATATCCTCTTAAAATTAAAATATTTTAAAAATGATTCCTCAAGTTTATATATATATATATTCCTTAGAGATGAGAAATTTTGAAACTTGAGATTTCAACCAATGTTAAGAGAGGTATGATTACTACAGATCTATACCGGATATGGTACGTGCATCAACTGGTCAACGGATCGTCTCACATCGATAGAGAATGAACACGTACCGAACTACAGTATAAAACAGATTTGAAGTAAAATTGAAATATTAGTTAGATAACTAGTATTGTTGTTTTATAAAACTAAAAACACTACTTATTATCGTTTCCCCTTTTTGTTTAAAATAACCAATTTCTTCATAAATTTTTTCTAGGGGTTTTTTTTTTTTTTATTATAAGAAAAGCTGATTTCATTGTGGGTCAGGATTTGCCAGAACTTGACAAGATTAGGCTCTACATGCACAACTCAGAATTTAACTCTCACTCTACGAGCCGGAGGGGTCTCCCTTCACTGTACAATTTAATGGTTAAATATGATATTATCTTTATAATACCAGAATTTTGAACCCAGGTAATGATGATTAATTCATTTTGAAGTCTCCGACCATCAAGATAAAGTACCCTTGGTTAGAGGATTTGATCCTTTAGTTTATCTACCATTTTAATAGGTTAACGGTCTAAGCATAATATTATTTTATCTACATATTGAAATATTATATACGTGTAGAAACCTTGTACTGAATTTTATGTTGGATAACTTGACGAGCAAGGTCATGGAAAGTGGTAAGAAAATCCCGGTGAATAGGAAAATGTTGATAACAAGTGGGTTTGGTATTTCTAAAGACTATATTTATATGTCAATCTGTTTAGTCAATTACTCCCTTAACACCGGATGGTCTCATGAATAATAAATCAATTTCAAAACCGACCATTTTGACAAGCATCATAAGCACATTCTTGCACTCCAACGTTTTGACCTCTAGCTTTTTGGTAAAAAATTAATAAAAAGAACTATCGGAAATAATTTATTAATTGCCCCAAAAAAGAGTGAAGCTAAACGCGTAATTTTTTTTTTTTTTTTAAACAAGACTTTATTAAGGGAGGCACAAAGCCAAACAGAGCAAGAAAGCTCAGAACATAACCACGGCCTAATAGCCAAGCAAAAACACCCATAAAGAGCCCAGCAAAACGCACCCCAAAATAACTTGCCAGAAACAAAAAAACGCACAGCAGCATCAGACCACAGAACAACACAAAAGCGCACATAAAAGACACAGCAGCAGCTAGGGGTGTGCAAAAAACTGTCAAACCGAACCAAACCGACCAACCCAACCTATAAAGTTTGGGTTGGTTCGATTACAAATATAAAAAATTAGTGGTTCGGGTTGTCTTTTAAACAAACCGATTAAAGGTGGTTCGGTTTGGGTTGAGTGAAATAATTCACCAACCCAAACCAAACCATATATTTTAAAAAGTAAAACTAAAATATAAAATCCACCTACGTTTTTTATTCAGTCCATGTTTTATAACCTTTACCGATTACTTTAAGCTTTTATAGTTTATTTATTTGTTTTGATACAATTCTTTTGATTGATTGATTTATTAGGTTTCAAAAGCATAAATGCAGTCAAACATATCTTTAATCAGAGTATATATACATGTATATATATAATTAATATTTTATGTTATGATTTTTTATTTAAATATTTGTTATAGTATAATGCCAATAACAAAAAAAAAAAAAATTTGAGTTCAAATCTAAATTGATAAACCAATCCAAACCAACCCGATCTTTGTTGGTTTGGCTTGAATCGTTTGAAAAATCACATTGGTTTGGTGATGCAGCGGCAACATAGGCTCTCGAATACTTGGAAAGCAAGGATCGTGGCAAGACGGATGGACCAGCTGGAAGGAGGCGTGAGCTGGACAAAACATGGTGAAGTGGAAGGCAGGTCGAACTGACAGCTGGCGTGTGGCAGACCTCTTTAGCTGTCCAAATAACTCCTTGATGGTTCAGGAATGAAGAGTCCAAGTTTAGGCAGATTTAGTTGCAGCAGAATTCTTTTTATATTAGGATTAGCTTTCTGTTTCAGAGTTTATTTAGGTGTCAGAGTTGGAGTTGTCTTTGTTAATTTATTGCCTATTTATATGTTTTATTTTCGTTAAAAAAAGGTGGTTGAATATTAATAAAATCAGAGAATGTTTCTCTACATCCAGTTATCATATCTTTGCGAAGGTAGAATTAATTGAAGCCTGTTAACGAATCCTTCATGCGCGAAGTCGAACGTTTTTAGTAGGTTGTTTTCTAATTGTTTGTTATAGGTTTTTCTCGTATAAGCTTCCGCTACATCAGTTTGGTATCAGAGCCTGGTTCGTTCGGGACATCACTATGCCGCCGAATAGACGAGTACCTAACCGGATTCCCATAGAAGAGGCCAAGGAACGTGACCGTGTGGCACAGTTGGAGCAGCAGATGGTGCAGATAACGGAGCAACTCGCGATGTTACTCGCCAATCAAAATCCATTCCACGTCTTGAATCCGAATGCGGGTGACGTTGAGGATGAGAGTAACGAGGAAAGTGAGCCTCAAGTAGAGATTCCATAGCAGCGGCGTTAAGCACCAGAACGTGACGACAGTTGGCGTTGGGAGTCAGGTATGAAGACAGAAATTCTAGAATTTCAGGGCAATCTTTCGCCCGAAGAATTTCTTGATTGGCTTGGAGTCGTGGAGGAAATCTTGGAGTTCAAAAACATACCAGCGGATGCAAGGGTAGCCTTTGGTGGCAACTCGGCTTCGGGGACGCGCCGCCACTTGGTGGCAACAACTCAAGCTCACACGAACTCGAATGGGAAAAACAAAAATCACAGATTGGGAGAAGGTGGTTCGTAAGTTACGCGCTAAATTTTTACCTCACAATTTTCAGAGGTTAATGTATCAAAAGTTACAAAATTTGCGCCAAGGTTTGAGGACGGTTGATGACTACACAACGGAATTTTATCAATTGATTATGCGCAACGACATTCAAGAAACTCAAGATCAATTAGTATCCAGGTATTGCGGGGGCTTGCGAGCGCAAATCATGGAAGTCGTGAATCTTTTTGATCCAATCACAGTGTCCGAGGCACATCAGCGAGCCTTGCAAATAGAGAAGTCAGTCTCACGGAGAGGGGTAGGCGGACTGTTTTCTCATGGCAGTGGTGGTATGACAGGGAGACTTGGGAGCGGTATCAGCAGCTTCTCCAGCCGACCAGCAGCCGTGGGTAGCAGCAGTGCACCGAATATTTTCTCTGCTCCAAATCAGCAGCCAAGAACAGCAGGGGGTTTTAAGTGTTTTAATTGTGAGGAAGTGGGTCATCGTCAATCGGAATGTGAGAGGCTAGGCAAGCGAGTCTTTTTCACTGACACGGATGAGGGGAACGACGACGACGTTGTCATTGGAGGAGAGCCACAGTTCGATAAGGATGATGAGGTTATTGAAGATTGGGTGGAAGGTGATGTAGGTCCTTTATTGATGGCACGACCAACTTATGATACAGTTACAAAGGCTGTTGAGTTGGAGAAAGAAGAACTGGTGGCGGGTGAGTTGGAGAAACAAGAACTGATGGCAAGTGGCACTGAGTACAAAGACGTCACAACTGACCATGGAACAACCATGGTGGTGCAGCGCACTTGTTTAGCTCCACGAGCGGACGAGAGCGATTGGCTTTGGAACAATGTCTTCCATTCGACTTGTACCATCTTGGGCAAGGTTTGTCGATTCATTATTGATGGAGGGAGTTGTGAGAACATTGTGTCTGCTGAGGTGGTAAAAAAATTGGAGATGAAGACAGGACAACACCCCAAACCGTACAGATTGGCTTGGCTTCAAAAAGGTGGAGTGGTAACGGTTTCGCAACGAGCACTGATATCCTTTTCTATTGGCAAGCATTACAAAGACCGGGTATGGTGCGATATTGTTCTCATGGACGCGTGTCATTTATTGCTCGGACCACTGTGGCAGTATGATCGCAAGGTAAAACAAGATGGTTTTAAAAACACTTATACTTTCCTTTACGATAAATTGAATATTGTGTTGTTACCAAGTAAGCTACGAGACAAGCCTGCAGTGGCCGAAGGATCCAATCTCCTTTCTTTTTCTAAGCTCGAATTGGAGATAGAGGATGCCAATATGGTATATTTGCTATTGAACAAAGAAGTAGACGCCAAAGTTGAGGTCCCTGAGGCCGTAGTTCCGTTACTCGCGGAGTTTGCGGATTTGTTTCCAGTCGATTTACCTGAAGGGCTACCACCATTGAGAGATATTCAACACCATATTGATCTTGAGTCGGGGGCTATGTTGCCTAACCGACCACACTATCGTATGAGCCCAAGTGAACATGAGGAGCTGCGACGACAAGTGGAAGATTTACTCACCAAGGGTCATATCCGTGAGAGTCTTAGCCCGTGCGCGGTACCCGCTCTTTTAATCCCAAAAAAAAACGGATCATGGAGAATTTGCACAGACAGTCGCGCAATCAATAAAATTACAGTGAGGTACATATTTCCGATTCCTCGACTAGATGATCTCTTAGACCAACTCAGTGGGGCGTCTGTGTTCACAAAACTTGACTTAAAAAGTGGTTATCATCAAATAAGAATTCGACCGGGGGATGAGTGGAAAACTGCGTTCAAAACGCTAGAGGGGCTCTATAAATGGATGGTCATGCCATTCGGTTTATCCAATGCTCCCAGTACTTCTATGCGTGTGATGAACCAAGCTTTACAACCGTTTATTGGGAAGTTCGTGGTCGTCTACTTCGACGATATTTTAATCTATAGCGCCGCGAAAGACATCATGTGCAACACCTTCATGAGGTATTAACAGTGCTTCAACAAGAAAAGTTATTCGCTGCGGTTAACAAGTGTGTATTTATGGCTTCAGAGGTATTATTTTTGGGATACAAAATTTCTAGGGAGGGTCTTCAGGTGGATGAGAAGAAAATTGAGGCCGTTAGAAAGTGGCCACAGCCGACATGCATAACTGAAGTGTGAAGCTTCCACGGCTTGACAGCATTTTATCGACGATTTATACATCACTTCAGTAGTATCATGGCTCCGATCACCGATTGTATGAAAGAAATTTTTTTTTCAGTGGCCTAAAAACGCGGAGGATGCGTTTCAACTCATCAAGGTGCGTTTAACTACTGCTCTTATACTGATTTTACCCAATTTTTCCCAACCCTTTGAGCAGCACAGCGACACATCGAAAGTGGGAATAGGGGCTGTGTTGAGCCAAGCTTGTAAGCCAGTCGCGTATTTAGTGAGAAACTCACAGGAGCAAGGGCCCGGTACAGTACATATGACATCGAATTCTACACGGTGGTTCAAGCCGTGAAACATTGGAGGCATTATCTTTTTCATCGTGAGTTCGTTCTCTACACCGATCACGAAGCATTGAAACATCTACATAGCCAAGATAAGATCTCAGCCCGTCATGCCTCCTGGTCCGCGTATCTGCAACAATTTACTTTTGTGTTGAAACACAAGGCGGGTACATCAAATAGAGTTGCCGATGCCTTGAGCCGACAGAGCAATTTACTTTCCATAATGACAGTGCATGTGCCAGGCTTTGAGACATTCAAAGATTTGCTACAACTTGATCCTTACTTCGCTGTTATCATGTTGAATTTAAATGCTATTGAAAACCGAAATTTCTTGGTAGTGGATGGGTTTTTATTCCATGGAAATCAGCTATGTGTACCTGACAGTAGTTTGCGTTTCCAAATTATAAAAGAGCTTCATGAAGAGGGTTATGTGGGAAGGGACCAAACATTGCAGCTGGTCAAGAAAAATTATTTCTGGCCGACAATTCGGCATGAAGTGGAGCGTTACGTAGTGCGTTGTCATGTGTGCCAAGTTTCTAAGGGCATGGCAACGAACGCGGGCCTTTACATGCCGCTTTAGCATGGACTTCGTTTTGCCATTGACGGACCTTAGCATGGACTTCGTTTTGGGTTTACCAAGAACTCAACGAGGATTTGATTCGATATTTGTTGTCGTTGACAGATTTTCCAAAATGGTCCATTTTGTTCCTTGTAAAAAAACGATGGATGCTGTGATCGTCGCGTAACTTTTTTTCTGTGACATCTATCGTCTTCATGGACTTCCAAATTCAATTGTGTCCGACTGTGACACGTGGTTCCTTAATCACTTTTGGTGAAGCTTGTGGAAGAAGGTGAATACTCAACTTAATTTCAGTAGCTCGTATCACCCGCAAACGGATGGTCAAACGGAGGTGGTCAATCGATCTCTCTGGAATTTATTGAGATGTTTAGTTGGTGACAATGCTCGTGCCCGGGACCAGAAGTTGAGTTAAGCTGAATTCGCTCATAATCATGCAGTAAATATAAGCACAGGGTTTAGTCCGTTTCAAGTTGTTTACTCAGTTGTGCCGTGTGGACCATTGGATTTGCTTCCTTTGCCAAACAAGACACGGGTTCATGGTAAGGTTGGGGACTTCGTGCACAGCTTGCAGGACACTCATGCACAGGTATATGAGAATTTGGGGAGGATCGTGGATAAATACAAACTTGCAGCTGACAAGAAAAGAAGACATTTGGAATTTGATATTGGCGATTTTGTCTGGGCTATACTAACTAAGGATCGATTCCCTGTTGGGGATTACAACAAGCTAGCAGCAAAGAAGATTGGCCCATTAGAGATTTTGGAAAAGATAAATCTGAATGCTTATCGTTTGCGGTTCCCTAGCCATATTCGTACGGCGGACGTATTTAATGTGAAGCACTTGATACCTTACTCTGGTGACTCCTCTGGGGAGGATACGGATTGCACGTCGAGGTCGATGTTTCTTCACCCTGGAGGGGATGATGCAGTGGCAACACAGGCTCTCAAATACTTGGAAAGCAAGGATCGTGGCAAGATGGATGGATCAGCAGGAAGGAGGCGTGAGCTGGACAAAACATGGTGAAGTGGAAGGCAGGTCGAGCTGACAGTTGGCGCGTGGCAGACCTCTTTAGCTGTCCAAATAACTCCTTGATGGTTCAGGAATGAAGAGTCCAAGTTTAGGCAGATTTAGTTGTAGCAGAATTCTTTTTATTTTAGGATTAGCTTTCTGTTTCAGAGTTTATTTAGGTGTCAGAGTTGGAGTTGTCTTTGTTAATTTATTGTCTATTTATATGTTTTATTTTCGTTAAAAAAAGGTGGTTGAATATTAATAAAATCAGAGAATGTTTCTCTACATCCAGTTATCATATCTTTGCGAAGGTAGAATTAATTGAAGCCTGTTAACGAATCCTTCGTGCACGAAGTCGAACGTTTTCAGTAGGTTGTTTTCTAATTGTTTGTTATAGGTTTTTCTCGTATAAGCTTCCGCTACATCATTTGGTTTGGGTTGAAATATAACCAAACCGATCCATATTGATTTGGTTTGATACTGAGTTTCAACCCAAACCAAACCGAAAATGCACACCCTTAGCAGCAGCTAGAAACAGAGCCAGACAAACCAAAACAAAAAACCAAAACCATAGAAACCAAAGCCAAAACACGAAGGAACGTCAAAAATCTCCCCATTCCACAAAGCCTCCCGAGCTACTCGACCCCATCTTTACCAAGCTATCCGTAAAGAAGTTAAAAATTCTCGAATCAAACACAACTCTCAAGCCACCTGTTATGGTTTTAAACCTGTATTAAAACCTTAAACACCTTCCTGATACACCTCAAATAAACTGTAAGATTCACTTACAAGAAACAAGGAAGAAAATGCATTCACCAACAACAATAAAACTCGCAGTAAACAGAAAACAATGTAACTGTTAATCAAAGATAGGATCTGAGACAATCAAATCTAATCACTAACAACTTAATTTCTGTGTTACTCAAACCAGCAAAATACACTCGCAGACCAGAGAAAACTGCTAGTGAAACATAATATAGATCGATGAATCAAACGCATACAAAAGAAGACATAGAAGATAAAGAACTGTAAAGAACACAGAAGAATTATCGTGGTTCGGTCAAATGACCTACATCCACGTTGAGTTTACACAAGGAGGATCTCTCCACTATATATGATTCTTTACAAACAAGATCACTTAACTGAAACCTAAAATCAACCCATAAACCCTCAAGAACTCTAGATCTGTAAGAAGAACAAAAGTAGAACATAAGCCTCACATAACCTTTTCTCGATCCAGAAAAATAACAACATATCTTTATTCACAAATGGTCACAAACACTCTACTATCACTCAGAGAAACAATATCTCACAAGAATACACAAAGTTACACTTGGAATCACCAAGAAATTACAATGAACAATCTGAGAAGTTGAGAGAACTCGTGAGAGAGAGAGAAAGCACAAAATAAACCCTAATATGATAATGATTCAACCGATCGCCTTTCTCTTTCATCATTCTTTATATAGGCTTATCATAATGAGTAAGCACTGTAATCTTCTTCCACCAATACTAGCTTGCCATATTGGATTACATCACGTGGCCCTTCTGAATTCATCAGATAACATCTAATAGGTAGAACGCACCGTATTGCTCAAAGTCTCAATTGCTTCACAATTGGGTTGGGCTGCCTCATCTCTTAGTTCTGATTTGAGCTTCTGGTTTGGGTCTCAGCTTGAGTTTCTGATATGGGCCTATATATATTGAGATGGGCTAACCCGTTTCGACAAATTCCACCTTAGGCCATCTTCTACATATATAGTAAAGAAAGCTTCCCTATTATACTTGGCTCAAAAAACACACAGAAAAAAAAAAAAAAAAAAACCATTAATCATAATCACTTATCTTAAGCAAATTCAAGCAATACTTCAACTTGTTATAAGATACAATTTTAGTACCCATGTCAGCTGGATTATCATCGGTGGATACCTTTTCTACCTGAACTATATCATTAGAGACTTGATTTCTAATAAAATGGTATTTGACCTCTATATGCTTTGTTCTCTTATGGAACACATGATTTTTAACAAGATGCAACGCACTTTGGCTGTCAGTATAAATCACATCTTTTCCACTAAAAATGTTAATCTCTCCTAAGAGGCCTTGAAGCCAAATTGCTTCCTTAATTGTCTTAGTAACAACAATGTAACGCACTTTGGAACAATCTTTTTCTCTATATGCTTTGTTCTCTCATGGAACACAGGATTTTTAACAAGATGCAACGCACTTTGGTTGTCAGTATAAATCACATCTTTTCCACTAAAAATGTTAATCTCTCCTAAGAGGCCTTGAAGCCAAATTGCTTCCTTAATTGTCTTAGTAACAACAATGTAACGCACTTTGGAACAATCTTTTTCTCTATATGCTTTGTTCTCTCATGGAACACAGGATTTTTAACAAGATGCAACGCACTTTGGTTGTCAGTATAAATCACATCTTTTCCACTAAAAATGTTAATCTCTCCTAAGAGGCCTTGAAGCCAAATTGCTTCCTTAATTGCCTTAGTAACAAAAATGTATTCAGCCTCTGTTGTGGACAAAGCCACAACTAATTGAAGCTGACTTTTCCGGTTGACACAACAACCTGCAATGGTTAAGAAATATGAGGATGTGGACATCCTCTTATCTCTATCACCTGCATAATCAGAATCCACATATCTTACAAGGTCTATAACAGAATTAGAGCAGTCATAAATCAGCCCTATAAAAGTGGTAGAGCTGATATATCTCTATCTTAGCAGCCATTTCATGACATTGCAGTGACCTTTTCCAAGGTTTGACATGTATCTAGACAGCACATTAATGCCTTGGGCAAGGTCTGGTCTTGTACTAATCATAGAGTACATAACTGACCCTGCAACACTAGAATAAAGGATTGACTCCATAAATCTACTTTCCTCAATGGATCTAGGAGATAAAACAACAGACAAAATAAAAAAAGGGGATAGAGGAACAATTACAGGTTAGCAATTTTTCATGGCAAATCTATCAACAAGTTTTAACAAATAATTGCATTGTTTCAAACACAGTTTATTCTTAACTCTGTTCCTAGTTATTTCAATCCCTAAAAATCTTTTTGCTCTACCTAAATCCTTCATATCAAATTCAAATTTAAGTTTCTTCTTTAAATCATTAATTCTAGACATGTTCTTACTAGCCAAAAGTATATCATCAACATATAAAAGCAAATAGACATAATTATTGATGTTATTATTATCAAAATAAAAACATGCACCATAATTTTTTTTAATAAAACCTATGCTAGTAATAAAAGTATCAAACCTTTTATACCATTGTCTAGGGGCCTGTTT
This sequence comes from Acer negundo, assembly GCA_035582765.1. Classification (NCBI taxonomy): domain Eukaryota; kingdom Viridiplantae; phylum Streptophyta; class Magnoliopsida; order Sapindales; family Sapindaceae; genus Acer; species Acer negundo. Next base: position 8,567,508 of record CM069231.1, on the reverse strand, counting down.
CGGCCCATATAAAGATTTTCTAAGAAGACAAACATGTGAGGGATTAGTCTTGGGCTCAAATCCCTTCGGTTGAGACATGTAGATGGTTTCATCTAAGTCTCCATGCAAAAAGGCTGTCTTGACATCTAATTGCTCTAATTCTAGGTTGTAGTAGCTAACTAGAGCAAGAATGATCTTAATGGTTTTGTATTTCACAATAAGGGAAAATATCTCATTATAATCTATCCCTTCGCTTTGTGTAAACCCTTTAGCTAATAACCTAGCTTTAAACCTCACATGATTATTCTGCCCTACACTATCTTTTATCTTATAAAGCTACCTACAAACTATAACCTTCTGTTTTTCTGGTTTTCTCACTAAGGACCGGGTCTGATTTTTCTTAAGAGAATCATCTCTTATAACATGGCTTGCTGCCATTTTAGCTTGTCAATACAATTGACAGCTTCACCATAAGTCCTAAGTTCAGAATTCTCCAGTTCTTGGCCAATGCATAGTGCAAACGAAACGACATCTGCATATGAAAACTTACTGTTAGGTTTACTAATTCTCCTAGCCATATTTCTAACTAGCTCGTAATCAGTTAAAGAATCTTTTATCTCTGGATGATCCTGTCTCTCTCCCACTTGATGCATAGCATCAGAATGGGCAACCCTATCATCCTCAATAGGATCCTCCTCAACAGTGACAGAACCAAGTGGCAGACTGCCAACTTCCACCTGAATCGAATTCCCACCATCCTTTAAAGGTTCTGGTTCATATTCAGAAGGCTGGTGTTTGTCTTTACAAGGCATCTTAGACTCATCGAAAATGACATCCGTACTTATAATCACATTAAACCTCTTTTGGTACCTCAATCAAACTCTATAACCTTTAACTCCTAAAGGATAACCTAGGAAAACACCTTTTAAAGATCTAGGTTCTAATTTTCTTCAAATTGGTGTGCATAGGCGACACATATAAACACTCGTAAGTGTTTCAGACTAGGAGGCCTCTCTGTCCAGATTTCTTCAGGTGTTATAAGGGCTATGGCCGTAGAGGGAGACCTCCTAGTCAGATAGGCTGATGTGGCATCAGCTTCCCCCAAAAATTTTGGCTCAAACCAACCTCTATAAGCAGACATCTAACCTTTTCTAAAATTGTCCTATTCATTCTCTCAGCCACTCCATTTTGTTGTGGAGTGTGTCTCACAGTTCTATGTCTAACAATGCCCTGTTCTTCACAAAACTTATTAAAGTTTTCATTATAAAATTCCAGACCATTGTTGGTTCTTAGAATTTTCAATGTCTTAGAGGTCTGGTTTTCAACCAATCTCTTCCAGGCTTTGAAGCTTTCAAAAGCCTGATCTTTGAACTTTAAAAGGTAAAGCCAAAGTTTCTTAGAGTTGTCATCAATAAGGGACAGAAAATATCTTTTCCCTCCATGAGTGAAGGGTCCCCATAAATCTGAGTGCACATACTACAGGATCTATTTTGATATGTGTTGAGCTGCACTAAAGCTAATTATGTGATGTTATCCTAGTACACAGTTCTCACCAAAAAGCAAGCTTGATAACTTGATCTCCATTTAGAATATCCATGTTGCTCAACTCTAGAACTCCTCTCTCACTCATGTGACGAAGTCTCATGTGCCAAAGACTCCATTTGTCACTGATTTTAGAAGCTATACAAGCAATCTCATTAGTGATAGCCCCACCTCTAAGAACATATAGACCATTCTTCTTGTCACCCTTTAGGATAACAAATGAACCTGTAGAGGCTTTGAGGACACCTTTTTCAGCCTTATAAGTATAGCCCTCTTTATCTAAGGTATCTAGAGAAATTAGATTTCTCTTAAGGTTTGGCACATACCTCACATTTCTAAAAATCCTAACCATCCCATCATACATTCTAATGGCAACTGAACCTATGCCTTCCACATTACATTGTTGATTGTTTCCCATCAACACATTGCCACTATTGAGTTCTTGGAACTCAGTGAATAGTTCTTTTTTAGGACACATGTGAAATGAGCAGCCTAAGTCTAGAATGCATTCAGAAATCATATCCTCAATGCTCACAGCCAAAACTTCACTAGGTTCATAGGATTTAGATGCTACAGTAGCATCACCAACTGATTGAGTTTTATCTTGCTTCTTTTTCTTAAACTCAAAACAATATTTTTTAATGTGCCCTTCTTTCCCACAGAAGTAACATTTCCTAGAGCCATTTCTATTTCTATATTGTGATCTATGGTTAGGAGTTTTACCTTTACCTTTAGATTTATTGTTAGAGTTATTATCACTGTTTTTGGCAGGCTGTCTACGTTTAACAAATAAGTTTTCCTCATTGTCTTTTCTTTTAATTTTAATTCAAGTTCTTTAGACTTAAAGGTAGAGACACACTCTTCGAGTGACAGAGAAGATCCACCATACTTAATGGTAGCCTTGACATCCTTAAGGGATTCATCTAGTGAGTTGAGGAGAATGATGACCTCATTCTCATCACTCAGCTTCTATTTTTCTCCTGCATTGGCCAACTATATGGTCATTTTCTTGAATTCATCAAGATTCTGTCCTAAGTTTTTACTAGGGTCCATTTTGAATCCAAAGAGTTTTTCTTTAAGGCAGATTTTATTAGTGAATGATTTAGTCATATAAAGGCTTTTAAGTTTATTCCAAACACCATAGGCAGTATTTTCCTCATTCACTTCTCTCAACACATTATCAAATAAATTCAAAATAATAGTTCCTAAAGCCATTTCTATCATATTAGACTTTTGCTCATCAGTAAAATTAGCAAACAATTTATCTGGACCTTCAATGGCCTTGATGATTTTCTGTTGGGAGAGTAAGGCTTTCACCTTCCTCCTCTGAATCCCAAAATCCTCAATGCCATCAAATTTGTGATTATCAAATTTCAATATAACAGAAGAATTATTGAAATTGCGGAAATTATTAATGTTACCAAACTGATGTGCAGTTTCTGGTTCTTGGTTATTGGTAGGTTCATTTCTAACAACTTATGGTTCCTAAATAGCAGCTGCTTCGCTTCCACTTTCCTATTCTCTTGATGTGTTTTCAAATGAAGACTCTACAACAAAAGAATCCAGGTCCTTATCGTCCGCTGTTGGTTCTATTCCGAAGCTCTGATACCACTGGTACGGTTTTAAACCTGTATTAAAACCTTAAACATCTTCTTGTTACACCTAAAAGAAACTGTAAGATTCACTTACAAGAAACAAGGAAGACAATACATTCACCAACAGCAATAAAACTAGCAGTAAACAGAAAACAATGTAACTGTCAATCAAAGACAGGATCTGAGACAATCAAATCGTATCACTAACAACTTAATCTCTGTGTTACTCAAACCAGCAAGATGCACTTGCAAACCAGAGAAGACTGCTAGTGAAACAGAATATATATTAATGAATCAAAAGCATACAAAAGAAGAAATAGAAGATAAAGAACTGTGGAGAACACGGTAGAATTATCATGGTTCGGTCAAATGACCTACATCCACGTTGAGCCTACACAAAGAGGCTTTCTCCACTATATATGATTCTTTACAAACAAGATCACTTAGCTAAAACCTAAAATCAACTCAGAAACCCTCAAGAACACTAGATTTGTAAGAAGAATAGAAGTAGAACATAAGCCTCACACAACCTCTTTTCGATCCGAAAATAAAACAACCTATCTTTCTTCACAAATGCTCACAAACACTCTATTATCACTCATAGAAACAATATCTCACAATATTACACAAAGTTGCACTTGGAATCACCAAGAAATCACAATAAACACTCTAAGAAGTTGAGAGAACTCGTGAGAGAAAGAAAGCACAAAATAAACTCTAATATGATAATGATTCAATCGATCGCATTTCTCTCTCATCATTCTTTATGTAGGCTTATCAAAATGAGTCAGCATTACAATCTTCTACCACCAATACCAGCTTGCCACATTAGAATGCATCACATGGCTCTTCTGAATTCATTAGATAACATCTGATACGTAGAACGCACCGTATTGCTCAAAGTCTCAATTGCTTCACAATTGGGTTGGGCTACTTTAGCTTTTAGTTCTGATTTGGGCTTCTAGTTTAGGTCTCAGCTTGAGTTTCTGATATGGGCCTATATATGTTGAGATGGGCTAACCCATTTTAACACCACCAAAAGACTCCATTAAGCCACGAATGTCAAAAATAGAATTAACATTATATAAATTCCCAAATTCCTTCATATTAACCCAAGAAACTGCCACTTTAAAATCACTCACCACTGTGATCTCCCTACCATGCAAAAACGGGTTGGAATTACATAACTCCACCACTTTTTTGATGGCAAAACCTCAGCGGCATTAGAATCTAAAACCCCTACCGAGAAGGAAAAAGGACAAAACACCTTCCCATTACAATCTCGAAGCACACCCCCGATACTTGCTGTCCCTGGCTTACTCATCGAAGACCCATCAACATTAAATTTAAGAACGTCCTATAAATGAAGGATCCAATCAGCTATTTTAGACTTCTTAACCTTCTTGTGATCAACACAAAGATCATGAATGTTGAGCAGTAGCATTTCCTCCGAATCTTGAGACCCACACCTAAGATGTTTGATCCACTAGACAATAAAGAACTTCACCAAGTCAACAACCTATTCAAGAACTAACTCCTTACCTTCAAAAACAAGAAGATTCCTACTCTCCCAAATAGTCCAAACAATGGAAAAAGGAGCCCCAAATTCATTACTGATTAGCCTTAGGATACAAACTCATCCAGCCTTCCCACTAGTCCTTTATAGTGTTATTGAAGCATAAATTAACCCCCACTAAGGCAAGCAAACTGACCAAAGCGAGAGCGATCAATGACAGTTAAGAAAAAGATGATCGACCATTTCTATGTCCTCTAAGCATAAGGGGCAATTCAGATCCAGAAGATGATCCATGCCACTTCTATGTAATACATTGTTCACAAAAAAATTTCCTCTCCACAATTGCCATAAGAAAATACCAATCTTTGGAGGGCAGTAAACTTGTCAAATGTAGTTTGGAGTAGTCATTTTGACTTACGAATTATTCTCAAACTTTTCTACAAGAACCAACCGAGAATAACCAATTTCTATTGAACGCCCATGTTATGCCATTAGGAACATTTCTTCGAATAGGGAAACAATACTGATCTTTCTCCGAAACGAATAGAGGTTTTCTCATTGAGATGTTCCACACCCAAGGTGAGCCAGACCAGACACCAAACTCCTGTATAACACCGATCTTTTTAGAAGATAAGGTGAAACATCTCGGAAAGGTCTCTTTCAGCGGTTTACCCTCCACACAAATTTCAGACCAAAAAATCCACTCTACCTCCACTACCTACAATCGAAGAGAAGCCATCCTTAATGGTTTTCGCAATTTGTGAGCTAGACTTCAACAGGCTTGCGATAGCTTTGACGAATGTGGAATCTGCATGATTGCTATGTCAATTCCAAAACATAGAATTTTCAAAAACCTTGTATCTAGAGCAAATGACACACCTCCACAACGCTTTTTCATCCCTACCAAATCTCTAAATCCACTTAGTAAGCATTGCTTTATTCTTGATCAGAATTTTCCCAATACCTAAACCGCCATTCGCTTTACTCATACACACCTCATCCCACTTAACCGTGTGCATTTTTCTTTTGAGGACCCATTCTCCATATAGAAAACTTCCTTGCAGCTTCTCAATCCTTTGCATAACTCCAACAGGCATTTTGAAGACGGATAGGTAATAGTTTGGGATACCAGAGATCACAACTTTAATCAAAACTAGTCTCCCCCCTTTAGAAAGGAATTTCCTTTTCCATGAGGCCAAACGTTTCTCTATTTTGTCAGTTTCTCAAATTTTTTAAACCCGATCTACCACCCAAAGGAAAACCTAAATATTGAACCGGTAAGGTTGCCGCTTTGCATTTAAACACCAAAACTCAAAAACAAGACTCATCAGTTCTCCCCAATCCCACTCTAACAACATAGGACTTGTGAAAGTTTATTTTTAGCCTTGAATCCAACTCAAAACATCAAAGAACCATTTTCACATTGAGGAGATAATCCATCTTAGGCTTAAGGAAAAACATCGTATCATCAACGAATTGGAGGTGAGTAACCTGAACTTTATCATCACCAAAATCCTCACCTTTAATCAAGCCCAGAGCTAAGGCTTTTTTAAGTAAAAGTTTCAACCCTTTAACCACAAAGTTAGAGAGAAAAGGAGATAGGGGGTCTCCCTGTCTCAAACCCCCTCCATACCAAACTAAGGAGTAGGCTTGCTATTAAGCTTGAATCCAACCTTTCAGTTTCGTCCCAAAATCTATCTTTTCCAACATGGAATATAAGAATTCAGGAATCCATGGTCCACGCTGTCATAGGCTTTTTCGAAATCGAGCTTCACCAATAAACCCCCATATTTATCATATTTCCACAAATTGATAATTTCCTCAACTACCACCAAACTATCTGTAATTTGACGATTTTTGACAAAAGCCATTTGGGTATCTCCAATTACTGAGTCCATGATTCTCGTTAGCCTATTAGACAAAACCTTGGTTAGAATTTTGTAAAAAGAACTAAGGAGACAAATGGGTCTAAAGTCCTTCAAATTAAATGTCTTATCAACTTTAGGAATCAGTGCAATGAAAGCCCGATTTGAATCCCTTACAACCGAACCATCTTTACGGAACTCATTAAGGAAAGACATGAAATCTTCTTGAATAACTTGCCAATGAGCTTTAATGAAATTCAAATTAAAGCCATCCAGACCCGGCGCCTTGTTCCCCTCACAACTCGATAAGGCTGCATAAACTTCCTCAACACTGAATTTGTCTTCTAACGCTACACTTTTTGCCTCAGATAACTTCTTTGTTTGCACCCCTACCATCTTTGGTCTTTGCCAAGATTCTTTTTGGAAATGCTCCATTAAAAAACTTAAGAACCTCTCTATGATAAGGGTAGGATTCAACACTGTGATTCTATCAAAAGACATATCCACAATCATATTTCTCCCCCTTATACTATTGGCAACACTATGAAAAAACTTAGAAGTCCTACCTTCATCCATAAGTCAATTGATTCTTGACTTTTGTCTCCATGTTTGCTCTTCCCGAAGACTTCTCCATAACTCCCTAAAGAGAGACAACCTGTTTTGACGTAACGACGAAATCTACCTTTCAATAACTGCCTTAGCATTGGTAATTGCTAGCTTGTCTTCCACTTCTTTAGATTGAACCAAAGTGATCGTGTGACCTTTTAACTAGTTTTTCATACACATTTTCAAAGCTTTAGCTTTTGAAAAGAGAATGAAACCCTTAGATCCTTACACTTGACAACCAGTCCAGCCATTAATGGATTCCTTGATCAATTCTTTTTCTTTTAACCACTAATTAACGAAACGAAAAGGACTCGGGCCCCAAACCTAACTTTTCTCGCTAATCATCACCGGATTGTGATCTGAAAAGCCTTTTGATAATCCCCTCTGACATAGATTCGAAAACCATAATATGGAAGGTGAAATGAGGAAGCGATCCAATCTCACACAAGCTTGATTGTCTCTATTATTGGACCAAGTAAAGGTTGATCCAAGTAAGGGAATATCAATAACATTGGCTTGATAAACAAAGCTTCTGAAGCTTCTAATAGACCCCATATTGTTTCCCACTCCCACTCTCTTATATGGTTCAAGGACCGTATTGAAATCTCATCCAACACGCCACAGGGCCTTTAACGAAAGTATATAATTAAAAATAAAATTCCATAAATCCTTCTTCTCAAACTTGACAGAGGACGCATATACATTACACAACAAAATTTCTTTATTCAGCTTTTTCAACACACTAGCTAAAATGATACAGTTTTTATTAAAGACAAAAGCAACCACCTTAAAAGCATCCTCATTCCATAAAGAGATAATGCCGCATGAAGCACCTTCTGATTCAACCCCTACTCCTCTGATCAGCCATGAGCCCCCGAAAGATCCAATCACACGACTATCGAAAATTTTCAATTTTGACTCTTGGATAAAAAGAATCTCCGGTTTTAGCCTGAACCAAAGGTCTCTAACCATCCTCCTTTTCTCCCCCTTCCTCAAACCTATTACGTTCTAAGAAATGATTAACATAAAAAAAAAAAAAATGGACACCCCAAAAAACGAATGACAAAAAACATTAATACCTCAAGTGTTGTTCATTTCCACCATTTGCTCTTCATCTTCCTTTTCTCTTCTTGTTATCACCTCTCTTATCCCCTCATCCTTGCTGTTAAAGTCAAACCCCAGAGCCATTCCCACCTCTAAAAATTTGGTAACTTCAACATCCAATTTCCAGCTTGAACCAGTCAATTGTTCACCATTATTCTGCCCCCTTCCCCCCGGATTCTCCTCTTCTGGATGAACCATCCCCCCCCTATAGGATTGCAAACGTACCCTAGTGACACCCTTTTCTCTATAACTTTCGTCATTTCCTCCTCTAAATTCTAATGTACCATGTCTGACTGTCTCTGCATTCTGTTATTACTTCTATCAGTCTTTTGATTTTTTAACGATTCCCTTTTTGAAACTGTGATCTCAACAACCGATGGAACTTCCACCAAATCCTTTCCACTAATCAGCACTCCCTTCGCATCACTCAGAGGAAGTTGGATGGGTTCTTTCAAAAAGAAAACCACCACACTTTCATACTTGTCCCGAATAGACACCAATTTGCGATCAAATTGTCTCACCAATTGATTAGTCGGTCTTAAATTAGGAAGGTGGGGCTCAATATCCGTAGGCCCAGACATATTATTTGGCACAAATGACCCATCCTCAGAACTTGATTGATATCCACTCACGTTACTTGCATAAGACCATGAATGGTCATTTTCTATATATGTTTTAGGCCCCTATTTCCTATTATTTATGTTTTGTTCTTGAGTAAATTAGGTTGTTTAATGTATTTGTTGAGCATGTGTAGGTCCATTCCCTTCAAGTGGTGTTAAATCTTATTTTGGAAGAAAATGAATCAAAAGATGGAGAAAATGAGCAAATTGGAAGAAACCATAAAAAGAGGATTTTCGACCATTGCAGAACGCCATGTTGCGGGGCCCATATCTCTCAACTCCGATTGAATTGTGTGTCCTACTACCAATGAATTGAAAGCCCCAGAAGTCTAGTTTTTGGTGCACTTTTTGGATTGCAATTCTGATATTTCTAGAAGAAGTTATGACCGATTTAGTAACTGAAGGTCAGAGTTGAGGAATTACTGTCGACCATGCAAGTGTCTCCCAAGCGGTCCATGTAGCGGCCAATAGCAGAAGCATTTCCACCGACCATGCAACTGGCCATGCAACTGGCCATGCAACGTGCCTGTGTAGCGGTCTAGGGAGCGTTCGGGTGTAAACCGGGCTCGTTCGGGACATCGAGTGACCTATTTTTGAGAGTATATATATATATATAAGTTGGTGTCTTATTCAGAAGGGAGCCACACAAGGCTAGGAACTCAGACCGATTTTCTTTACACAAACCATTACTAAACTCTCTCATCCATCTTTACACAGAGAAGATTCGAAAACGAAGGAGATTTCAACATCGAAGATTTGAAGAATTCATTGAAGGCCTCAATGGGGTTTTATCTTTTCTATCTCTTGTCTTTTTACTTCTATGATGTGTAACTTACTTCATACTAGGAAATCGATGTGAACCTATATAATGCTCATGTTATGATTTAAACTCCATATGTTTATTAATCAATTCGGATTTAGATTTGTTCAATTCATTATATGTCTTATTTTTGACTTGCATTAATCTAATGGAAATTAATTGATACTTGTCTAGGGTTTCAATAATTTATAAATTGAGATTGCGCTAGAGGATTTTAGGTTGTCTTAATTACTTTTCAATTGAATAAGTATGATTGTTCTCGACATAGGAATTAATACGAGAAAATTTTGGTTCAATAATTCTTGCACGTACTGGGTTTTTGGTTATAGCTTATACCTTTGACGAGAGTGAGTTGTGATTAATAACATGTGGTTAAATCCCGAGGAATTAGGGTAATACCATATTTAAGATGAGAATGAACTTCGAATCTGGATTGAATCTATTTAATGGAATTAGTTGATGAACATTGAGTATTGCATATGGGGAGCATCGGTTACCTAGTTTTCCATCTCTTGATCACACATACCAATTCTTTGTTAAATTGCTTTATTAGTTTAATTTAGTTCTAAATTAATCAATCAATCAATCAATCTCAAAATCTCTTGGTTACTTTTTATTGCTTAACTTTAATTAGAACTAGTTTATAATCGATAATTCATTTTTCCTTGTGGAAACGATACCTACTTTCTGCTATACTTATCTCACAATTCGTGCACTTGGGAGTTAGGTTTTTATAACACAATTTTACACATCAAATTCATTTCTGAATTTTGGCCCATCCATCTTGGGCCCCTGCCCACATCTTGGACCTTTGAGCACTCCCTTTTGGTAAGACCAAAATTCCTCATATGCCTTTCTTCCATATCAGAGTCAGAGGATAAAGATTCACTTTCCACCCTACCCCTGACATCCTCTCTTTTCTCTAGCACTAATTTACCATTCAAAATCAGTGGGCGGGCTACCCTATTTTTTGAATTTCTGACAAAGGCTTCCTTACCTTTGACAATTGAGCTTCCACCATTGTACTTTGGCTTGAAAAGGTTGATTATGTCGCTTTCTTCATGTCTCTTCATGTCATCTTTTCTTTTCCTGACAGTTGCCCCTTTCTGGACCTACCATTTTTCCATTCTGTCACCTACTATGTTCTGCTAGCTAGCCCAACTGTTCTCTAATTTGTCACCACTATCCTGTTCAGAGCTCAAGACTTCCGGCAAAGGTTCAAAATTCAAACCCAGAAACTCCAACACCCAAGCTTGATCAACCAGAAGGTCGTCTTTTTTGACCAAAACAGAGAAAGATTTGGAACTTTCAACCACCTTTACCTTGAGAGGCTACAATTTCTCATCTTGTATTGCCACAAAAAGTCTTCCTCTGTCCAGATGATTTCTGTGAACTGTATCATGATCGATGAGTAAACAGTCACCAAAGTGATTTCCCAATTTCTCAAAAAATGCCTCATTCTAGAAGTTCAAAGGAACACCCGAGATATTAACCCAGGAAAGCCTAGCCTTGGTGACCATGGATTCGGACCATTTTTCCATTGAGATGAAAGTATCATCCGAAAAAAACTTGTTCCTAATAAAACCCTCAAATTCCAAACTTGAATCAAAGTTCCACAGAATCAATTTCCCTCCCAAATATCTCATTGTAAATTAAAAGCCTCTGTCTGACAATCTTTTTTGCACCCTTGAAACACTGGAAAAGTGTTTAGGTACACCAATCACACTCATGGCCAACCATTTTTTATCAGATACCTTGGTTCCTAAAACCAAAGGCACTTGATTTTCCTTTAAGTCATTCTCGCACTGATCTCTCTTCCTATGATTGTCTTTAACCACATCGGCAAACGAAAGGTTTCCCCTCATCTTCCCCATTGCTCCTTTCTCTTCCCACTAGCGACCTCCCCTTGTCCCATTAAACACTCTGTTCCTTTTCTCCATTCTTGAACCAAAAGAATTTCTCCTGTTCCATCCATATAAGGCCACACTAACTTTGATAGGCCACCCATAGACGTGTATACCATTTGTCAATTCCGTCACCTTCTCAACCTCCGCCAATGATGCAAATCTCACGAAAGCAAAGCCACTTTTCCTAGTTTTATAGGCTACTTGAAGATAGAGATGTCCCTCACTTTTCCGAAGGTCTTGAACACTCCTCATAGCACATCAAATCTACCTTGAGATGCAGATTATCAACGAAAATGGAGTGAAGATTTCCCCTAAAGTCTGATCTTCTCTCCTGACCAAAAGACCCAGAGCTTATCTCACTTACTTTCTCTCTCATATTTTTTGGATAGAAAGATTAACCGTTTTGCTAAACGGATAATTTATAAAATATTGAAATTAAATGTTAACCTTTTTCATCGCATGCATAAGTAAAAATAGATTACTAATAATACACATTTAGATAATTAAGAAAACAAAAATATACTTTTATAAAAGTTGTTTTTATCACTGTACAAATTGTGCGCATACAGAATCTAATCTTTCTTAATCTATGCATGTAGTGCACATATTAAGACTTAAGAGGAACTCAGTACAATATTTATGTCTTATTTCAAAACAAGACGTATAAAGTATAATTTAATTTGGGGGTCCTTCAAAAAAACAAATTAATTTGAGGGGTTTCATTATTGGTCCCTAATGTTTTGCAATTTATCATTTTTAGCCAATTTGTTGCCTTTCTAGATATTTAGTGATTGGAGTCACTAAGTTATGGAAAGGGGCTTCAATTTGGTTACTTGGATTAAAATTTTATTAGTCAAATGAGATTTAAAAAACTATAAATTTACCATTTTACCCTTGATATTAATTTTATTTGACATTTTTGCTATCTAAACTTTTAAATTTTGATGACTTTACTTTAATTTAGGGCAAATTACAAAAACACCAACATTACATCTTTTCAAATCATTTGGGTCTCTTTATATTATCTTTAGTTAATTACAATAGCAATTTTTCTATTGTCAGTTCATCCTGATATAAAATATATCGGGACGAAGAATGTGGATCATTAGATTTATATATTTTAACTCAAAGTGTATGCACTTGTCAAAACTTCTTTATAATCTATGGTCTACATTCTTCGTCCTGATATAAAATATAGCAAGACAAACTGACAATAGAAAAACTAATAAATATATATTAGTGTCTTGCATGTGGACCATTATGTTCAATTGCTTTGACTCAGGTCTCGTTTGATTTTTTGTCTGAAGATTGAACAGTGATGAATGCTACTGAATACTAAATAGTGACTGAAAACTGAAACTGAAAAACATGTTTATTTTTTTTCATTAAAAACTAAATATAAGTGATAAGTTGTTTTTTTTTTTTTTTAAGTTATAAATATCTGAAAATAAATACTTTCACACCTATTACCTTATAACTATTATTTGTTATACATTTACATTTTAGTTTATTAAGGACAACTCTAACATGTAAATTAATAATTGTAAAATAAATTTATTTAGTTATTAATAATATTTCAAATTTATATTGTTCTGGATAGGTTGGTTTTTGGACATGTTTATTTTTTTATTTTATTTATTTTATTTTATTTTTTGTTATAAATTGAATATCATTATCAATGAATTACATCATGATTAATTTCTCACCGTAATGGTTACTGTTCTTGATTTATATCAACCAATACTATTTAATTGATAAATGCCACCAGTACTACTTAGTTGATAAATGCTAACGTACTACTGTACACTTAATGATGTTAAATGAGGCAAACCAAAATACAATATATATATATATATATAGAGAGAGAGAGAGAGAGAATACTTTTATAATCAGGACCGACCTGACTTTATAATTTCAAGACGTCCAACCACAGCCACACATTCACAGTGGGCCAACATACCCACATTAACAAATACCCACATCCAATATGAATGTATTGTTGTGGTTAGACGTCTTTAACTTATAATTTTAGGACGTCCTTACTAAAGAACCACCATATATATATATATATATATATAGTTTTTCTACTATCTGTTCGTCTTGATATAAAATATATCAGGACGAAAAATGTAGATCATAGATTATAGAGAAGTTTTGACAAGTGCATACACTTTGAGTCAAAGTATGTAAATCTAATCGTCTACATTCTTCCTCCTGATATAAAATATATCAGGACGAACTAACAATAGAAAAACTGTATATATATATATATATATATATATAATGTATCATAAGATTGTTCAATTCAATTGTTCAACTATCCTTACTAATTTAATCTATGTCCAATTTTGTCTCATGTTAAAACCTTAATAGTAATTATTAGATTCTACACAAATTAAAGTGTGGTACACTTAAAGATTGAACAATTGAATTTCTCTAGCTCCTACCAAATCCTGGTAAGAACTATTTATTTTATTTTTTATTTAACTATTCATGTAGTGCTTAATAAATTTGTTTATAATATTGAGTAGATTTTGTGGCTCGAAGATGTTATAGAATAATTATATATATAAATATGAAATTCAAGAACCTATTTAAAAAAAATTCTAAAAAATTCAAGAATTTTTTTTATTTGGCTTTAGTGCATATTGAACTTGAACTTTTTTGTTTTTGACAATAAATTGAACTCGAACTTTGTTTACAAAAGAACATACAAAATCTTATAAAGAATGGTGTATGTTAAATTACTTCTTTTAATTGGTATGAGTATAAATGTAAAATTACTTATTTTTAGACAATTTTATTTAAAAAAAAAATAAACACGTTGACAATATATTCAGATGTGAGGAAAAAAAAAACATGTCATTCATGTTCAAATTTCAATTCCTATTTAGTCTTCACGAAAATTAAGGACCGTTCAAATTTCAGACAAAAAAAAAAAAAAACAAACAACTCAGTATAAAGTGAAAAAAATCAAACAAGGCCTCGATCTGCATGCATTTGTCAGTACTTATCTATAATCTATAGCCCACATACAATGCATTGATATATATTTATTAGTGTGTACCAAAGAGAAAAGGACTATATATATAATTGTAAATTTACTATTATACCCTTGATATTAAATTTATTTGACATTTTTGTTATCTAAACTTTTAAATTTTGATGACTTTACCTTAATTTAGGGCAACTTACACAAACAACCGTGTTGCATCTTTTCAAATCATTTGGGTTTATTTATAGGACAAGGATCCTCTCCTTACCTCATCTCATCCTCATATTTTCCTCGCCTTTTTAAAACAAGTGATTGGTTGTTAATAAAGTGTCATTCACATCTTAACCATTAATTCATTACAATGCTTATGTATCATAAGATTAAGTGAGATGAGGACGAGGTAATGTGAGAATAGAATCATTGTCCTTATTTATATTATCTTTAGTTAATTAGAATAGTTCAAAATTCAAATATATATAAGCTCAACTTAACCTAAATTTTTATTATCTTTCTTTCCCACGTTGCCAATTAATTTTTAAACCTCGATCTCTCTTCTTCTCCAAGTTGCTGTTGTTGTTGGCACTAATGTCAAAGCTTAAGACCGGTGACACCAAATTACTCATCCATTATGCTAATTATTTTTGTCACAATCAAAATAAGTAATTAAACGTTTTTCTCTTCATTCCTATATCTTCTTTTAATATTTTTTTTAATTTCAAAAAATTATCACTTGTCACATTTTAAATAGCCCAATAAATCAATCGAAACAGTTTGTTATTGATGTATTGGGTACACCGAAGTTTTTCTCATAGTAGTAAAGGCAAGGTGGGTTTGATATCAAATTAAGTCGGTGCAGAATAAGAGAAAGCAAGGCAGCTACGGTGACTGACAGAGTGATAGCCACATGATCCTTAGTTCCTTACTCTTGAGGAAACTTAATAATTACAAGGATGTTATGTAGTCCAGAAAACCAAAAACCAACAGACAAAATTCATGGTTTCGCATTATTAAAACATAAATAGGTACTAGGTAGATAAATAAAATTGCCCCTAAGCTGACAAATATTATCATCACACCACAAATTAAGCTAGTCCTTATCTGCACTGCTTAGTACGCACGAGATTTGAAACAAATATATATAATATAGGCCATATGCCCATATGCATGCAGAGTAAGAGCCCGAGGAAGATATCGAAGGTTGATTGGTTTGCTGGTGTGGCTCTTATTCCTTGGGAACACAAAGAGGAGATCCCATAGAAAAAGACATCTGTTTCTTGGAACTTGCATGCACGGCCTCACAGTCACAGACTGATTACTAAACTTTTTAAACCAAACAAAACTGTTTTTGTAGCCTAGTCAAAACAAGCATATATACCGCCAGCTGAATCACACCATATATAATTTTAATGGCATGATGTTTCTACCTTGGCTATTGATTGGATTCATATAATCAAACATGTTTTGGACGACTAATACTGTTGCATAATGTGGTTTGATGGCAAAAGACGTTCATTCAATCCGAAAATATCCTAGATTTAGATTGTCATTTTTACAGATAATATAGTAAAAAAATAAAAAATAAATGTGGACGACTAAATGTTAACAAAACTCATGGTTACTTGATTTATTGACACCATGTTTCCTTTATTGTGTAGGTACGTCTAAATAACTTATTTCTTTATGAAACTTTTGAGTATGTTTAAATTTTATTTAAGTTTATATTTATTTATTTATTTTTTTTTTGTGAGGCATCACGACTTTATAACATTAAAGTTACGGATCGAGTGACTATCAATCCCACACGTATGTGATAGAAATTTGAGTAATTTATTTTGTTGGTTTAGTTTTATCATTATCATTGATTTGTTTCGTTCTTCATTTTTTACCTTTTATATATATATATATATATATATGGTACTAGCTAGCAAAATATCCGTATATAATATAAGAAGCAAAAGACCAAGGTGGCTATCAACAGTAATTAATATGAAAAGGAAGCAAATTAAGGTAAATAAAAGTGCACCACCATTGTATATTTGTATATAGTATCAACCATTGAATCCTTCTTATAAAAATCCTTCAATTTCTCACTCTTCAATCTCTCCTCCCACCCATTTATAACCATCTCTATCTCTCATTCTCAACAACCCTTCTTTTCAGGCTTTCTCTTGTCCATGCATTCTTCGTATATACAACACCTCCCTTAGATTTTCTTCTTCTTCTAAAAAAAATCTTCAACTTCTAATAGATTCAACATTTCTTTTATTACTATTTTTTCCCTTTTTGTTTGCATAGATATATTATCAAGATGGGTCGTGTTAAACTAGAGATTAAGAGAATAGAAAACAACACAAATCGTCAGGTTACGTTCTCAAAGCGTAGAAATGGACTCATCAAGAAGGCCTATGAACTTTCAATCCTTTGTGATATTGATATTGCTCTCATCATGTTCTCTCCCTCTGGTCGCCTCAGTCACTTTTCTGGCAAAAAGAGGTTCATTTGATTTTCTAACACTTGCATTTATTTCTAATTTTTGTTTGTTCATAGAGAGTAAAATTATTTCCAAAAATCTTACAAGAATTAATACTGATGATTTTCTGCAATTTTGAAAGTCTTTTTGTATAATAAATGATGCCATCATTTATTTATTATTTTTGTCTTGTTTTTTTTATTTTTTATTTTTTATTATTTTTTTATATAATCTTTTTACAGCTAATTAAAAAAAAAAATTAACATAAATTGTGATCCAATGGATTAGGATCAATTGAGTACCTTGACTTGACTTTTAACTTAAATATTGTTTATTTTAATTAAATAATAGTATACTTTCTGAATTTTTATTAATTGTTAATTTAACATAATTTGCATATAATTTTGTTTGTTTGATTGGTATACTTGAAATCCAGGATTGAGGACGTGTTTTCTCGTTATGTTAATCTCCCTGATCCAGAAAGAGAACAGTAATATGTTTCTTCTAAAAATACTTTATTATTCAAATTAATTATTAAATTTTAGTTTTGTTTTCTCCATATTTCTTGTTAATATATAATTGCTTCACTAATACTTGTGTTAAATGAAATTATTTCTACAGTGCTATAATTTTTCCTGACCAAGGCAGACACCCGTATGTCCTCAAAACCTTGTTCATTTTATGTTGTTGCAATTCTCATATTTGCTTTATTTAGTGATTTTTTTTTTCTTATTCTGTTTTGTTACAGTGATATTCAAAACAAAGAGGTAACATTGCAAATCTTCTAAATTTTATCAATCATCTTTCCTGTTCTATCAAAATCGTACTGGCAAGTCAAGAATATAATCTGAAAATGTTTTAAATTTTGCAGTATCTGATAAGAACCCTACAGCAACTAAGGAGTGAAAATGACATTGCTCTTCAGCTGGCCAAGTTTGTCACTCACTCTCTCTCTCTCTCTCATTTTATTATTTTCAATACAAGGGAAAAATTTTACATGAACCTATATGTACACACAAATTATGTTTCATTCAATTAAAGGTTTGATATATTCAAATAACAACATATATAGTTGTTCAATTTAACTGAAATTTTTGTTTCTTGATCCTCTTCTGGTGTTCTGATCGAAACAGCCCTACAGCTGTTAACAATGACATTGAGGTAATGGACAAATGATTTGTATTTTTGGTTTCTTTTTTTGTGTAGTCAATTCAATGAGAATTATTGACTCAGTTTGGTGATTATATTTTTTGTTACATTAATTACAGGACCTCCAACAAGAAATTGGAAGGTTACAGCAACAGCTTCAAATGGCAGAGGAACAAATAAGGTTCATTTTCTGCCCTCAATTTCTCTCTCTCTCTCTCTCTCTCTCTCTCTCTCTCTTTAGTGTGAGGAAGTTGATTTTAGTACTCTCTCTCTCTCTCTCTCTCTCTCTCTCTCTCTCTCTCTCTCTCTATGTAAAAAAATAGAGCATATGAACCTGACCCATTAAGGATCACATCCATGAAAGAGCTTGAATCCTGCGAGAAAAATCTTGTTGACACTTTGACACGAGTTGTGCAGAGAAAGGTAATCAATCAATTTTTCTTTTCTTCAATTTTGGACCGCGAGCTTGAATGAAGGTCTGAGACCCTTTTTTTTGGAGTTGCAGGAATACCTGTTGAGTAACCATATGTCTTCTTATGATCCATCAAGTATACAGGTAAAAAATTTACATGAAAAAACAATGGTTAATTTAATACAATTTTTGGGTTTCTAATTTGTCGTATGGATTGATTGAGTACACAGCAAGCAATACCAAGCTCTTACGAGAATGAAGTGGTGGGTTGGTTGCCTGATGGACATGGTGGTCACAACCAAGCTCAGATTTTTGATGCTTCTGCTTCTTTAAATCAACTAAGGTAACTTTACATTGTACACTACAATTTAGATTTCAGAATCAGATTGACCATACAAAAACATGGTTCATATATATATATAATGTATATTAATTTTTCAGGGATATTTCATCCACCATGTACGATCCAATGTTGCAAGGAACCAGCTCCAGTGCGGGCCAGCACAGCATTGGAGACTGCCATGTCAGTAATCCAACAGGTGAAAACTTTCCAGCTTGGCATCAGGCTTATGCTTCAGCTGGACTCCATTCCTCTCCTATATCACCTTCCTTGTATTCTCAAATTCAGGTTTTTACTGTGAAATTCATCGGAACAATCTCATTTTGTTATTTTTACCTTTAATGAATGACTGTAATAACATGTTGACAATGTTATACAGCAGCATGGAATAATGGGTTCAGAACATACGACAGAGGTGTTGCCACATGAGCAGGTTGAGATTCCGATGAATGGAGGCTCCCACGTACAAGCTGACAATGAAGGTGCCAACTATGACAACAAAATCCCACAACTTAATGGACATTAATCATAATTCTTTTTTTTTTTTTCCCTTTAAATTAACAACAACAAAAAAAAAAATAGATACCACGTCTCACCGTATTGAGAAGGTTTGAACTTTGAAGGTTTTGTTGCTGACATTTATAGAATTTTATGTAATATATTATATATGTGATAATATGAATACCACAAAAAGAAATGTAATCGTAAAAATAATAGGAATGACACAAAATAGTGTTGTAAGTATACCACGTAATTTCAAGAGCAAGGAAAACTTTATCGTACATTATTGTTATTATTATTATTATTATTATTTTGAAGTATTACACTATTACACTCTTTAAAAATAAAGTATACTATTATATAAATTTAGGATTTTTTTTTAGGGAAAAGGAGTATTCACAACCATAAGCTCGTGGTGCAGGTGTGAAGGGTTAGGTTTACCGCCAAACCAACCTCTGTCATATGTATAGAGCATACAACTATAAAAGAATATGGTTGTTGGTTATTATAAAATGAATGAAAAAAAAAAATTATTTTTGAGCTCTAACAAAAAATAAAAGTCCTAAATTAATTCAACCCTTATTCCAAAAAAAAAAAAAAAAAAAATAGAGGGATTCCATCTGGTGAGAAAGTGGTCCACAAGCATTTGTTTCTCAATCTCAAGAGTCAAGAAGATGGAGGAGATAATCCTTTGAATGCTTCATAGTCATATTTGTGTGCACTACTTTTCTTTATATATCATGCTACAATTTATAAGTTTCTCTGCAAATTGAAACAAGTGAAAAAAGTTGTATATGATTTTAGGCCAATCAAGAATTCTATATAGATAAATTACAGTGGTGTCTAGGTAAATAATATCAACAGAAGTTCTTGCAAGTTATCAACATATGAGGTAGGACTTCAATTCACTGGTGCAATCACATCTTCATGGTCACTTGAATTCAAATTTCACAGCTTATACTTTACAAATCCTTTGAGAAATTTAAAGCCTTGAAGCTTGTGTGATTAAGAAACGACAGAGTCTAGTAACAAATATACTAAACTAGGGTAAAGAAAAATGTCATTCAAGATATAATTATATAAACAATGTCATAGCTCTATCATGGATTATCTGCAATGGACCCTTAATAATATTGAAGTACAAGCAATTCTTTTTCTCAACTGATGGACAGCCCCCCCACTTTTTTCATAATTGTTTACCTTGGTGCCAAAGCTACCATCGTAATTTCACATCATTTTCTGCAAGAACTACGCTAAAGGTAAGAACTTGAAAAAACAGCCTCAATGTTATATAGAACCATGAATCATATGTTAACTTAGATATGCAACATTGATGCTCTGAAATTATCTTTTACAAGCGAGTTTGTGAATGTCTGTATCATGTATATGCCAATCATGTTGGAAAATAAAGTTTTCACTAAAACCAACCTTAATATTGAGTGTTATCAAACACCCACGGTTCATGCGAGAAAAGCTCTCGGCCATTCATTTGCACTGTTCCTGCAGCTATATCCTCAGAACGCTTCCTAGCTGCCTCAGCTTTTCTAGCTGATGCATCAGCATCCTGTTAAAAAAATATAACACATCATAAAATCCATATAGGCAAAATAAAAAACTACAAAACACAAGCATGGCATATGTACAATTGGGTGAAAATTGAACTAAGAAAGCACAGAAAGGAATATCAGATTTAAAGTCTTAATTAGCTCATTACTAGATAGCAGAACAAGGCACTGGCTTTCTTACACAAGTTCCACTTCAGAATGACGTGTCATATGCAATTAATTTTTTGACCAAGTATTCCCTCTCCACAAGGTCTCAGTTACCTCAACCACTCCGCAACTGCTTATGAAAGTCTTCAGTTGTAAGATTATACACCTCAGTTATGATGGATGTATTGCAAAATCTACTTATGTACGGCTACACATGATTTATTGCAGTATTTACTATAATACTAGGTGTTACCGAAAATATAACTCCCATCTTTTAATTTCCTTTTCCATTAACAAATACTGGGTCATTGTTGGCAAGCTTTGAAGCACAAAGTGTGGCTCAATCAGCACATGAACAACATGAGAAAAACATTAGGATCTGCCACCTTAAAAAAAAGCCTTAAATTAAAAAGTAGATTTACTTTTTATACAATTTACAACATAATGTGGAATTCAACTACGCCCTAGGGCCATCTATGTCTCCACCCTATTCTTTTTTAAAAATGAAAGATAAAAAATAGAAGGAAAAAGCTTGAATAATGAATTGAAAAATGCAAGTTGTCTTTTGAAACTTCTACCATTATGACATAGATCAACTGAAGCTGAACTGTAAGGATATTAATCGATCAGAGGCAGAAGCACTTGATACAAGTGATACCCCTGATAAGCATCACCAAAACATATATTCGGTGCCAATACCGCGTTAGCTATGTCTCATGTTCTACATGCTAGTGGATTACTCTGCCCATATTGGGTTTAGACACAATCTTATATTTACAAACCGTTGTTCGAATTTAAAGGGAACATTTTTGAAGTTTTCCAGGGTGTAAATTGGTCTGCATGAAACAGTCAAAATAAAGATGTAACATACCAGAGAAGCAGTTGTTGCCTTTAAGTATTATTATGGTAGGAGATCTTAATTATATTTGACAGAATTGTTTCTCATGTTCTACATATGGGGACATTGTAACTGAGAAAACAATTACACCTTAATTGATCCAACTCCTAAGAATTGCCTATTATTGTGTACATACATGCCATGACATCTTGCTAGGTGAGCAAAACAAAAAGACCGATCAACCTACTTTAGTTTGCTCAATTATCCTTAACACCTTCAAATCCTGTAATGAAATAAAAGTCACCATTCCCTTCGTAGGCATAGCAAATGATCCATAACCAGAAAGCTAACTCCCTCCTTCAATAGTGCAAAAATTTGACTCTTGAACAACTTCATGGCATAAAATTTTTACTCTAATGTCTAAGGCAAAAACATACTTAATAAATCTCATTAGACTCAACTTCTTTATTTAACAAATTTGGTTTTCTTCATACACTCCCCCGTATTCTCGAACCTAATCCAATAACATGTACATACTTCACTTTCTATGGATTATCATATCAATTTGAGATTTAAATTATTTTTGTAAGCAAAAAAAAAAAAAAAAAAAAAAAAACAATATTACAATACAGTATAAACCAAATCCCTCCCCACTCTAGTGTGAGGGAATTTGAAATCAAGATTTCTTGTACAACTACAAAAGTCCTTACCTGCTAAGCTAGCAAGTATTGCAATTCGGATTATATTTGAATTCGCAAAACATGATATAGAAAGCAGGATTCTTGAAAAGTAACAAACCCTAACTGATATGGGATTGAGTCTCAGTTGAGTTGTGGTACTGCACATCTCACTATAACATATAAGCATTCATGTTGAGCACTAATTTTATCAAGAAGCATGAGCTTAATTAATCAGGTTAATCACATTAAATGCTTTAAATACAATATCCAAATAATAAACAATCATATTCACCTAATTCTCATCACAAAATTAAATAACACACGTTCCTGGTGAGATCAAACTACAAAAAATTCTTTTGAAATAATCTAGATTATAATGAATTTAAGAGTGAAAAGGAGAGACCTTCTGGCGTTTCCAGGAGAGGAACTGGGCGTGAGAGATGGTATTAGGCCGTGGTTTCTCGTTGAGACGCTTCTCGTGATCTTCTTCGGCCCCCATTTTTATTTTTTTCTTTCCTCTTCTTTACGCCCAAACAGATTTTTCTCTTATCATATATCCACCCAAAAAAAAAAAAAAAAAAAAATTATACGGGAGGGAATTACATTTTGGTCCCTATTTGTTTCTGGAAAGGTCACATTTTTTACACACATGCGTATGAAATAATTACTGCAAATTTACCTAAGGTTTTCCGATTTACACTCAAAAACAAGTTTATCAATAATTGATACTCGTCTCCCCTGCCGTTAGTGTTGACAGTTATATTTAACCGTTGATTTTTTCAAAAAGCTAAAAAGACAAAACTAACCTTTAAACCTAAAATTAAAAAAAATTGTAATTTATGGAAAATTCAAAAATTAAAAAAAAATCTTAAACTTTTTTTTACCTATGGACGGTAAAGATATATATATATATATATATATATATATATATAATAATTAAAAAATTAATAAAAAAAAAAAAAAAAAAAATTTGATGTGTTGATCTCCACCGATCTAGATGGTCTCATGGAGATCCTTCCATGATATCGTGGCAATTATGAGCAAAGTCAGGTGGGCCTAATTCGAGTGCATGAACAATTATTAAAATCAGGAATGGGCCGTATGGACAAAATCATGACTTTTTATTTTCTGCAAATACTAACAAGGGAAATTGAGTTTGAAGAGACCGACTTATACAGGTGATATCAATTAAAATCCCTCTTTATGGAATTGAATATTGTTCTTGGAGGAGCCGTGGTGGAGCAGGTTTGGTCCGCAAAGGAGGATTTTGAAGGCGTAGCTTCGATGCGATTTCCGGGTTCTATTGCTATTTTAGTTTTAATTTCTTTCTAATTATCTTTTAATAAAATTGTAAGAAAATATCTCAATTGAGTTGTGGTTCTGGTACATCTCACTAAAACATCTAAGCATTCATGTTCGACACTAAATTTTTTATCAATTAGCATGAGCTTAATTAATCACATTAAAAATTCAAATAGATATAAACAACCCTATTCACCTAAGTATCTTCACAAAAATTGGATAACATGCGTTCCTGGTGAATCAAACCACAAATAATTCTTTTAAATAATCAAAGATTTTAATGAATTAAAGAGTAAAGAAATAGAGAAAGAGACCTTTTGAGACGCTTTTCATTAAGGGTAGGTAAAAAACCAATAAATCAAACCGAACCGATCCAATAAGTTGTTTCTGGTTTTCTTATGTTCGTCGGTTCAGTTCGGTTCATTTTTTTGAAAACCGATTGGATATGCTTTTGCCCGTTTCGCTGTCCCAAACCGGAAAACCAAACCGTGATCCAACTTATATTAAAAAAAAAAACCCTAGTTTACTGTTCAATAGTCCATGAAACTATAAAATTATGAAAGTGTGTCACATGATATATATTTGGGTACGGATATTGGCACTCATAAAACTTATTTGTACACCCATTTTTATAAATACACCCATGTCTAAAATTTAAAAATTAAATATTACTATAAATACTCATTCTAATGCCAATAGTACCCTCATTGAAATAAATATAATCATTTTAATACATATTATTTATAAACATTTTTAAATTATTACCACACCCAATTTATAAAAAAAATTATATTATTTTTGGAATCAAATCATTTTTTAATGATGATCAAATTTACTTTTGGAAATATCTCGAATGTATGAACCTTATAAAAGGGAATATGTATATGGGGTCAAAAGATTTTCAATTTGAAATTCTCTTATTTATACACCTATTTTAAAAATAAAAATAAAAAATTCTTATTGACATCTATAACTATCTTACCAAAAAAAAAAAAAAAATTGTTGATATTTACAACTATAGTTAAAAAAAAAAATGTTAATTTTTGATAGAGTTTATAACTATATATGACAAAAACAATATAATAATAATATGATGGTGAGAAAATTTGATATTTGAAATAAAATTAAAGTTTAATTAGGTTTTATCATAAGGTTATTTTTTTTTTAATATTTTTTTTTTAGAAAGGTAAGTTTTATTTAATAAAGAAATATAGTTGAAGATATGAGTATAATTAATAAATGTATATAGTATTTAGTTTATTTTTAATTAAAGTAACTTGTCATTTTTGGTAAATTTTTATGGGGATTTTTTTGTAATTAAATTTTTTAATAAAATATGGGTGTACTAATAAATTTTATGGGTGTCAATATCGGCTCCTTAAATATTTTCTTTATTTCTTTTGCTAAATATTATTTTAAACTATTATTTTCAATTTGTTCAAGTCCATAATTGAATTTGATCAAAGGCCTAAAATGATTACATGAATTTGGCCCAGTAGAACCAAACTGAAAAAACCGAACTGGTCCAATTCGGTTGGTTTTTTATCGGTTGACATTTGTACATTTTATCGGATCGGTTTATATTTTCAGAAATCAAACTTTATCGGTTATATTGAAAAATGAACCGATCCATTAAACGTTCATCCATACTTTTCATGTTTTTCTGTTGCTCCCTTTTTCTTTTTCTCCTTTCCTCCAAAATGTTAGATCGTTTGATGACACTTAAGAATTGAGATTGGGGATAAGTAGAAAATTTTGAATTTATATGAAAGTTTTCACAAAGGTCCCTTATGTTTTTGCAAAATATCTTCTTTTTAAATATCTTTGTCATAGTAACAATATAGTGGTCCGAAATACGTCAACCCAAATAATCATGCCTTATAATTCTCTTGCTCAAAATTATTTATTTTAAAGAAATAAGTTAGGCCCAATAAAGCCCATGGCCTAATAGTTAAGCCCAATGAAGGACCTGCATTTGTCAAACTCAAACTTTGACCAGGTCAAACCGTTGGAAAATATTTCATCATTAAGTATATAACGTCTACTTCATTGCCATCAAGTTTATAACATCTACTTCAATGCTATTAAGTGAGTCAATTGTTAGCTCACTCCCTTCCTCCTATAAATAGAAACCCTCTCTCATTCACAAAAGGGGCTAAACTCTCTAGACTTTGGAGCAAGCAATAGCTCAACAATTCATGCTATTGTTGAGCTGTCATCCGGTTCACACGATCGGCGTGCATGCCCTCGTTCAATACAATATGGTGACCTCTTCAACGATCACCTCAACCATCTTCATATTGGTCTATGTCGACCTCCTCATATCGACCTTCTCCATGTAGATCTATGTCGACCTTCTCCAGGTAGATCTATGTCGACCTCCTTATATCGACCTTCTTCAGGTAAATCTATGTCAACCTCCTAATATCGACCATCTCTAGATAGGTCAACATAGGTCTATATCGACCTCCTCATATCGACCATCTCCAAGTAGGTCTAAGTCGACCTCATCATATCGACCTTCTACAGGTAGGTTTATATCGACCTCCTCATATCGACCTTCTCTAGGTAAATCTATGTCAACCTCCTCATATCGACCATCTCTAGGTAGGTCGACGTATGTCTATGTCAACCTCCTCATATCGACCATCTTTAAGTAAGTCTAAGTCGACCTCCTTACATCGACCTTCTCTAGGTAGGTCTATGTCAACCTCCTCACATCGACCTTCTCTAGGTAGATCTATGTCAACCTCCTCATATCGACAGTCTCCAAGTAGGTCTATGTCAATCTCTTTATATCGACCTTCTCTAGGTAGGTCTATGTCGACCTCTTTATATCGACCAACACATGTTCCGTCATCTCTTGTTCTACATCCTATGTAGACCTACGGTTTGCTTATAAATCTTAGTCTATTCTCCATATTTTTGTCTATCTACTTGTCTCTTTACTGACTTGAACGTCGGAGAGCCCCCCAAAGAGACCACCCCCTATGTGATTCGGCGATCACTACTTTTCTGTTTGTTCTACAGGTTATTGGTGCCCACCTCAACGACCCAAATTAATTGTGGATTTTTCTGTATCTACAAACAATGTTAGTAATTTTTTTTTTTTGAAATTCATCATTTTATTCTTCTATTAGCCGATGTAAGCCAAAATTAATAGTATAAAAGGTTTTGACTTAAAATATGAACTCTTCAACAAAAAAAAAAAAAAATGTTGTTGTCAAACTTTGAGATCTATAAATAAGCCCTATTTTTCTTTCATAGGCACATGTTATATGCATATCTATAGCATGCTAATATACATCAACACACGTTTGTCATGTAAGCAACATAACTTCAATCATAATAATACACATAGTAAAAGTGCGGTGATTTGTATTAATAATTTAGTATGCTATAGATATGTCTATAATGTGTGCATATTAGAGAAAAATTACAAATAAGCCCTACTTTTGAGTTAATCTTAAATTGATCTCCTTTTGTTAGTAAATTAGTACAAAAATAAAAATAAAAATAAATTCAATACATGCTGATTCTAATATTAAATTTTGTTTGGATTCTTTACTAGCTGATTCTCTTTGGGGCCAATTTTTTAGAAATTGTTTTAATTATGACACTATATCTAGTTCCATTCCTTGAAAAAAAAAAGATTGTTTTATGTTGGTTGTGGGCTCTAGTAATAAAATTAAATTTTGGACAGACAAATGGCTTGACAAACCTATTTTGAACATGTTGCTTGTATTAGATCTTGTCTACAAGTCCTTGTATAGTATTTGGAAAGCTTCTAATGATCAAAGCTTCTTGTTTCTATGGCAAAGTGATTCAACTTCAGTTCTCTCTTGCTGTAAGAATATCAGCCCAACATAGTATTTCTAGAAGCCTATATCAGTAGCCCAACTTCAACCCATTCCAGCAGCCCACTTGATTCAACTGAATTCAAATATTTCATTCTTCACAAAACGGTGCCGTTTGGTTTGTTAAAGGAATTCTGAAGATTATCTGATAAGGTCATGTGAGATGATCCATCGTGGCGTGATATTAATGACAGCTGCAGATCTCTCTAGTGACTCATCAAATAGGTCTATAAAACCAACAAGAAGAGAGAAGCTCTTTTACGATGATTCATTCTGATCTAGGGTTGTAAAATCGCTCATTCTCTCTCTCGAAACTTCTCTGAAATCTCTCTTGTGTAATCTCTAAAATCTTGGTGAATCCAAGTGATTTTCTTGTACTATGTGTGAGATTAGTGTGTTTTAAAAGTGCTTTGAGAGTGTTTGATTTGTTGTGAGGCAAAGAGATTGTTGTTTGATGATCTGTGTACAGATCGGTTGAAGATTTTAGGCTGGCAATCAGGTGTGATTGAGAGGTTGTGGTTACTGGTTGTAATCTTAGTGTGTATTCAATGTTCTTGGTTGTAACGAACTCGTATATAGTAGAGAGAGCCTCTTGTGAGGTTCAATGTGGATGTAGGCCGACTTTCGGCTGAACCACGATAACTCTTGGCGTTCTTTCTTCTTCTCTCTTCTCTGTTTCAATTTTCTTGATTCTTGTTAATACTTATTACTGTTGCTTCTTTATTGAATCTTTGTTTAGCACATATACTACTAGGTTGTGAGTAGTGATATTGCTTGCATCTGCTCATATTGAAAGGCATTATTTACAGATTCTTGTGTTGATTAATATCTATCATTAATAGATTTAAGATACTCTTTGTTGCATCTCTGATCACATGTTATAAGTCTAAATAATTGATATTACTTGGATTGTATATTTAGGCTTGTTATTGTTAGAATCCAGTGTTATCATAATATATATATATTGAATTCTTAGTACTGTCAACATTGTTGCATATATACTCTGTTATTGTTGTTCGTTTGACATATATATATATAATGCATGTTATTCTTTTTGTTTCTTAGTGTAAAAGCAACATTTCATATATATAGATATATATATATATATATAAATATTTTGTTGTTAAATCTAAGAACAGGCTATAAGAATTCTTTAGTTTAATTTAGTACTGCACATATATTTGGTTCTTGTTGGAATAAAATATTCATAGATTCTTGTGAAATATTTTAGAACATATTTTATATTGTTATTGTTGCTGCAAGTTTTTTGCAAGTTATTTTTTTAGAACAAGAACAGGTGTTGTGTTGGTCTTGAATGGACCTGAATTCATAACAGTGGTATCAGAGCTTTGGTTGGAGCAGTACCAACGGCAGGAGAAGACGACCAGATCCCTCCAGTTGCTGAGGCTTCAAATCTTGAAGTCTTAACTGGAGAAGTAGGTACCGGTAGTAGTTGTAAGGAGGTAATCCCTTCTGACTTTGGTAATTATAGTAGGTTTTTTGATTCGTGTTTTAGCATGAAATTTGACATTGATAAATTCGATGGTTCTAGGGATTTTGGCATATGGAGAAGAAAGGTGAAAGCCCTTCTCTCCCAACAGAAAACCTCAAAGCCATTGAAAGCCCTGAAAAATTACCTGTTTCATTAACTGAAGAATAGAAAAATGACATGCTTGATATGGCCTTGGGCACTATTATATTGAATCTATTTGATAATGTTCTTAGGGAGGTTAATAATGAGAAAACTGCTTATGATGTTTGGAAGAAGTTTGAAAGCTTGTATCTCACTAAATCATTAACTAATAAAATTTATCTTAAGGAAATACTGTTTACTTTTAAAATGAATGCTAGTAAAGGCCTATGTCAGAACTTAGATGATTTTAAGAAAATGACAACTGAGTTGGCTAATGCTGGTGCTGATGAGAAGTTGAGTGATGAGAATAAAGCCATCATACTCCTGAATTCACTCCCTAACTCCTACAAGGATGTCAAGGCTACCGTTAAATATTGTAAGACTTCTTTGTCACTTGAAGAGTGTATTTCAACTCTTAAATCCAAGGACCTAGAGTTTCAAATGGAAAAGGACAGTGGTGAAAATTTATTTGTTAGGGGAAGACAGCCTGTTGGGAATGAGAATAATAACAGTAATAATAACTCTTATAATGGTCAATATATGAGTGAGACATCTAACCATAATAGGTCCCAGTCTAGGAATATGAATGGCACTAGAAAGTGTTATTATTGTGAGAAATAGAGACATATTAGAAAATACTGGTATGAACTTAAAAGAAAGAATTAAGAAATGTCTAATAATGATGGTGATACAGCTGTGGCACTTAAATCTTTTGAACCTAGTAAAGTCCTAAATGTTTGCACTGAGGAAAAGAAATCTGAGTGGACCTTAGATTCGGGTTGTTCCTTTCATATGTGCCCTAAAAGAGAGTGGTTCACATAGTTCAAGGAACTCAGTGGAGTTAGTGTGTTGATGGGAAATAATCAACAGTGTTTAGTGGAAGGAATAGGGTCAGTTGCTATTAGGATATATAATGGGTTAGTGAGGGTTCTTAAGGATGTTAGGCTAGTGCTTAACTTGAAGAGAAACTTGATTTCTCTTGGTGTTTTAGATGAAGAAGACCACTGTTATAAAGCTGAAAAATGAATTCTAAAAGTGTCTAGAGGTTCTCTAGGTATACGTGAAGGTGAAAAGAGAAATTGTCTCTATATCTTGAAGGGTGAGACAGTCACTGTTTCTACTGCTATGGGCCTAATTACACCCAAGAAAAAATGGATTGGGAGACGTCCTAGTTTGTACCATTTAAGGGTGTTTGGGTGTGTTGTCTATGCTCACCAATCGGAAGGGAAATTAGAGCCTAGGTCTCTAAGAGGTGTATTCTTAGGGTACCCTTCAAGTGTTAAAGGATTCAGAATTTGGTTAAAGGACCAAATTGGTTTTAGAGTCATTGTTAGTAGAGATGTGTTTTTTGATGAGACTAAAATGCCTTGTAAAGGCAGTGACCAATCTTCTGAATCTGATCCAAATCCTTTAAAGGATGATGGTGACAAGATTCAGGTGGAAGTTAGCAGCTCGTCACTTGGTCAAGTCTCGGTTCAGCCGAGTCCTATTATGGATAATAGGGTTGTCTATTCTGATCTGAATGATCAAGTGGGAGGGAGTCAGAATCAACCAGAGATAAGTGATTCTCTAGCTGATTATGAGCTGGTTAAGGATAAGGTTAGTGCTATGAGAGAAGAGATGGATTCTCTTCTGAAAAACAGCATTGGGTTTTTTGTTGTTATTTCAGCAACCAAAATAGAAATTTATTCTTTGTAAATGGAATAAAAAATTTTATAGCTATATTACTAGTATATGTTTCTTTAAAAGCAAGTCTGATGCATGTTTTTATTTCAGCAGCGAAAATATCTATATTACTGTCTTCTTGCTTTTATATGTTTATGATATGTTAATTGCTAGAAAGAAAATGTCTACGATTATCTGAGTAATGCAAAAATGTTTTTAAGCATAAAAGTTGTTAGATTTAGGGATGGTAATAGGTTGTGTTTAAAGTAGTCCAGTTATTTGAATAAACTGATTGATAGGTTTTCAATGAGAAATTGTAAACCTACTAATATCTCTTTATGTGCAAATTTTTTGTTATCTGCTACTCTGTCTCCTAGATCCTTAGAGAAGAGAGTGGATATAAGGTAAAATACCATTTTATTAGATATGCTTTCTCTGAAGGTATTGTTGAGGTGAAACAGGTGTCCACTGAAAAAAAAATCTAGCTGATATGGGGACTAGAGTGGTTCCCTATAGCAAGTTCAAGCATTGCTTGAATTTGGTGGAAATTGGTGATTATGGTTGACTTGTTTGTTAAGTTTTGAGAAGGTACCTCACAGGAGTTCTTTTCACTATATTGATGGTGTTAGGCTAAGGTGGAATTTGTAAGAATATTAGTCCAACATAGTATTTCTGGAAGCCCATATCAGCAGCCCAACTTCAACTCATTCCAGCAGCCCATTTGACTCAACTGAATTCAGATATTTCCATTCTTCACAAAACGGTGTCATTTGGTTTATTAAAGAAATTCTAAAGATCATCTGATAAGGTCACGTGAGAGGATCAATTGTGGCATGATATTAGTGGCAGCTGTAGATTTCTCTAATGACTCATCAAATAGGCCTATAAAACCAATAAGGAGAGAGAAACTCTTTTACGATGATTCATTTTGATCTAGGGTTGCAAAATCGCTCATTCTCTCTCTCGAAACTTCTCTAAAAACTCTCTTGTGTAATCTCTGAAATCTTGGTGAATCCAAGTGATTTTTTTATACTATGTGTGAGATTAGTGTGTTCTAAGAGTGCTTTGAGAGTGTTTGATTTGTTGTGAGTCAGAGAGATTGTTGTTTGATGATCTGTGTACAGATCGGTTGAAGATTTTAGGTTGGCAATCAGCTGTGATTGAGAGGTTGTGGTTACTGGTTGTAATCTTAGTGTGTATTTGGTGTTCTTGGTTGTAACGAACTCGTACATAGTGGAGAGAGCCTCTTGTGAGGTTGAATGTGGATGTAGGCCGACTTTCGACTGAACTACGATAACTCTTGATGTTCTTTCTTCTTCTCTCTTCTCTGTTTCAATTTAGTTGATTCTTGTTGATACTCATTACCACTGGTTCTTTATTGAATCTTTGTTTAGCACATATACTTCTAGGTTGTGAGTAGTGATATTGCTTGAATTTGCTCATATTGAAAGGCATTATTTACATATTCTTGTGTCGATTAATATCTGTCATTGATAGATTTAAGATACTCTTTGTTGTATCTCTGATCACATGTTATAAGTCTAAATAATTGATATTACTTGGATTGTATATTTAGGTTTGTTATTGTTAGAATCTGGTGTTATCAGAATATATATTGTAAAGATTCTCATTTATTGATTGGCTTATTTCGTTGATAAACCACATATTGGGGCTTGATGTAAGGGTAGCTTAGGTATTTGATGGTTGGTGTTTTGCACAACCAAAGCCTGCTCAAGACCTCAAGAGAAGAAGCACCAAAGGTATATTCTAATGCTTTCTTGCTTTGAAGAGATCTAGTTGCACACACACACAACTCATGCATATATCTTATTCTTGTATGTTGTGTGTTTTATTTGAGTGCATGCATGTTCTTGAACATCTCTTCTTGCATGTTTTAATTGATTGCATCTAGTTTATTAAAATGTCATGACATATTTAGGCATTAAGATGCAAAACCATGAATTTTATTCATACATGTTGAATTGATTGCATCTTGTTCTATGATAATGCCATGACATAATAGGCATTATGATGCATTCAATTCCCACACATGCACTTCATGTTTGTTAGTTTTAAGTGTGGTGTAATTCGTTTCCGTTTGTGTGATCGAAAACGTCCGCACTTGCACGATGGTGTACATGTCATAACACGATGGTTGACCATTTGAGAAGATCCCATTCTTCTCTTGGATTAGTGTTATTTATGGTGCGGTTGATTGGAGTAAGGCGTTTAGTTTCAAAAGATTGGATTTCAATGTTTTAAGTATTTTCAAAACTGACCTTTCTATGGTCTTATGACCATAACTTTTTATACAAAGCTTTAAAATTAGTTTTGAAAATTTCTGTACAAACTAGACACATATACCTTTCCAACGGTATATTAATCATAATATTTCATAACCGTTTTGATTGGTTTTGAAATCTCCATGACCACCAAAACAAGGCAACTCTGTTGTTGTCTGTTTCTGACCTTTGGTCACTCAATTGACCATAACTTTATTTACAGACATCAAAATGTCATTCTATAAAAACGGGTAGAAACTAGACATCCATACCTTTCCAACTATATATCATACGAAAGTCATTCAATGTCATTTGATCATGTTTCAGAGCACTCGAATCTTGAGCTTTTGCACTGTCGCATGTACCGCGGAAATGCCCATAATTTTTCTAATTCTTCCAAAATGACATAGTTTCACTTGGGCACTATAAATATATATATTTCTCATAATTTTGAGAGGAGACCCACAAAATCAAACCCTAAAGAGAGAGGCTCCATATTCTTGAGAGAGAAAGCACCGAGTTTGCTTTTTTTAACTCTCCAAACCCAAAACCCATCTCCATCTTCCATCATTCAACATCATTTGAGCATGGGTCTTCATTGTTTCATGACTAGATAAGTTAGAACTTCATTGAATATCATTTAATGTTCTTCTTACTCTAGATTAGGTATTTATTGCTTGATTAAATGCCTAGACTCTATTTATTGCATATATTTATGAGTCTTGATAATATTATTGGGTTTGTATTTTGATAGCTTAATTGATTAGGTCATTTTGACTAAAAGCTAAGTCATAAACATTCTTGCGTGATTTATTGATAACTAGGTTGATAGATTGTCTTTTAATCAACTAGTTAAGCCTTTGAATGTTTATGTGGTGTTTTGTTGACAATTAGGTTGTTAGAAATCTCTACATTTAATTGAGACCTATATATATATATATATATTGTGATTTCTTTAGGTCGTTTCCAATAACTCAAAAAACCATATTTTTGATTGAGAGGATTTTCAAAAAGAAAAATTCACCTAAGAACTCATCTTTGATCATCCAAACATTTTCCATATGCATAAATCACAATCTAAGCATCATCTAGTATGTGCTAATGCATGGGTCTTCTTCAACACACATGGTATAGTATGTTGAACACTATTATCTTACATAATTAGTGTTTTTACTTATCAATTTTATCTCATTTATTATTTGTATGTTCTTAGAGTAATTTCTATTTACAAGATTGAGATTATGTGTTGATTGGGTTATTTTGTGATAGCTAGGTTTTATTGTTTATATGTCATCTAACTAATTAATCTCATTGCATGATTGAGATTGTTGATAGCTAGGATTTCATGATTGATATATAAATCTAGCTAATTAATCTCATTGAAATGTTTGAGATTGTTTTTGATAGCTATTGTATCTATGATTGGTTATCCTCTACATAGCTAAGCTTTATGACATATCATTTAGCTTTTGATATCTATTATTGTGTTAATTGTCATATTATCATCCTAGATAAGCATATAGTGTACCCTAGCTCTATTTGCATATTTGGATATCTTAGCATATTCACTTAGGGTGTATGATCTCTTCGGAGAATTAAGTCTTGATCTAGAATTGCTATTACAGGCATGCGGGTAGTAGTGGTGGGTTACATTCCGAGCATGGTTGAGGTCAACCTAGGATGTGAACATTATTACAAGTAGTGATTGCGAGGATTAAGCAATTGGACTATGTCCACTTTTACAAGCCTGCGGGTAGTGGTATTGGGTTACATACTAAGGTTAGGATGTAAACATTATCACAATTAGTGGATTCGAGGTTCGAGTGTGACGCACTTACCAGCCCGTGGTTTTTCCCTATTAAAGATTTCCACGTAAATATCAAGTGTTATTTAAATTTTGCACATATTACACTTGTTGTATTGTATTGTATTGACTAGTTGAGGTATTTTCGTAAATTGACTTAAAGCGAAAATTTAGTAATAAGGGTTAAAATCTATTCATCCCCCTCTAGTATATGAAATTTTATTAAACCCTAAAAATGAAGGTCAAACTGCATATTTCAATTTTCAACTGTTGTGGGCATTAAAAAGTCAAGGATATATAAAATACTTACTGTATAAAGAAACACAGTACAAAAAGCACATTGTCAACCTCCTCTCTTATCACAACATTTGAGAGTACCATTTTGAACTTGGTTGAGGGTAATTGTTAATTATGCTTACCAAATCAGGCGATTATATATTATGTTCAATTGTTCATGAGTAGCTACACATAATAATCCTTATTAACATGAGCTGCTGATTACAGCAATTTTACAAGCAAGACATGCATCCATAGCTTCACCAACTGTCAGGAAAACACACCCTTTTCCAATTTTGTCAACAAATTTCCCCAACTTCAGTTTGTGAATTACTTGCCACCTTGGACTGGCCATTGTTAACTGTAAACAAACGAAAAATTAGAAACCAAAGAAAATAAATTATGTGTGTATATATATATATATATAAATTCATTAGTCACTGCCTTACTTCTATGCCATTTGAAGCTAGTTTCCTGTGTAGTTCCTCTAGTGCAACAATTCCTGAAGTGTCTATGTTCATCACACCTGTTAATTATTTTCCGGGTGAGTCGGTGAGATTAATTATTGAAGAAGAATTAATCAAAGAAATTGTATTGAACTTACTGGACATATCTAGGATTACTGCTTTGATAGTTCTCCTTGTGGTTTCTTGAAATTCATCTTCATTTTCTTCTTCTTCTTCTTCTGTCACCCACCTAAGTATCCTGCAGTGGATAAAATTCATCATTTGCAGCTCTTCTTTCTCTATGATCACTATATCATAATGCAGACAGATTTATATACCTTTCTCTTATGAAGTTGGCATTAACAAAGCAAAATACAGCAGAGTTGATACGGATTGTCAGTACACTTTGAGTCTTAATGGCCATCGGATATTGACTAATTTCACCAAATGTATCAGTTCTTGGTAGCCTGCCTAATATTTCTATGCTGGGTCGAACTGCATTGAGCAATATCTTGGCGAATGAGATTGATACCTGTAATTTAATCAAGATTGATATCATGATCCAGAGAGATATATAGACAATGAATTGTACACAATCAAGATGTTCAATCTTAATTAGAAAGAAAATTCATGTGTAAAGAATTATATACTTACCGCGGCTAGAAGACCAATCTCTACTGATGCAAACAAGACACCAAGAAAAGCTCCAATGCAAGCAAGGAAGTCTAGTTTGTCAACCTTATATATATGTATAGCTTCGTTTATGTCAATTAGTCCTGGAAGAGCTGATAGAATTATCGAAGCAAGGATTGTGACAGGAGTGTAGTATAGGAGCCTAGTAAACATTATCAGTGACAGTAGCACTGTTACCGCCATCACTATATTCGATACAACTGTCTCACATCCCGCGCTGAAATTTACAGCAGTTCGCGAGAATGAACCTAAAAAAAATGCCCCGAAACCAATCAAATTTTGTGATATTCATAGGAAATTGAAAAGTGAAATAGAAACAAAGAGAGCTCAGCTGACCAGTTGCTACATAGCAAGAAGTTAGAGATCCTGCAAGATTCATGAAGCCCATAGCTACCATTTCTTTGTTCCCATCAAGATGGTAGCCTTTTATGGAAGCGAAAGATCGACCAACAGCAATGGCTTCCTGATATCAATACTTCAATTACCATTAAGAACGATAAATAATGCGGAGAATTAGAAAGAAAAGAAAAAAAAAAAAAAAATGTAAGTACTTATAGTAAACACTACTCACAGTAAGAGCAACAATGGCAGTGATTAGTCCAATTTTGACTGTTTGTCCAAGAAGAGGACCTTTGAACTGTAGTTCATGGACTGAACTTGGATTAATACCTCCTTTGATGTGTTTAATTATCTTAACTCCATGTTTGTCAGCTTTGGTTATATACACTATAAAAGTTGACAATATTACTGATATAAGTGGAGCAATTGCTGGCAACCAAAAGAGCTTTTTGTTTCTTCTCCCCTGAAGAAATGTTATTCATCTAGAGTCACTCACTGAGAAGATTATTCAAATCAAACACAAGAAATGAAAAGAAAAAAAAAAAAAAAAATGAATGAATTGAATTAGTACTTACAATAAACCTTGCAGCTAGGAGGAAGATAAGGAATGAACAACCGAGGACGAAATTCAGAGGATACCACTGCTAAAAAACCAAAAGGGTGTGACAAGATTATGTAATTATAAGCTAAAATATAAAATTATAGAGACAAAATTTAATATTTAAAACATTAAATCACTTTCAATGAAAAAGAGTTTTTGACCATATATAGTGTCTACTGTGAGATATTCTTGATTCTTTTAAGATTATAAATATATAACTTAGAAACAAAGCCACCCTTCTTAAAAGTAGAATATGGATCTCCCAACAGAACTTACTTCGTGGTGAAATGATGTAAACACAGACTCCAAAACAGAGACCACATCAGTTTTGGTTGTAAAATGACTGATACCAAGTAGACCCTTCAATTGTTGAAGACCAATTACAATGGCAGCACCAGCCATGAATCCAACAATGACTGCATGTGAAAGAAAATCCACCAGAAACCCCAACCTGCATGATTATAGAAGGAACAAGAAGCATTAAATCTCACAACAAGAATAATTAAAGTCTTCACTTTGATTTTAGAAGGGAACAAGTACCTAAGCATCCCAAACACAAATTGGAAGATTCCGGCAAAGAAGGTGACAGTAAAAACAAGCTTTCTATAGGCAATGGGGTCAGCTAAAGGATCTTCAATTTTCTGAATCAGAGAAGGTAACAGCATTGAAACCACAGCTACTGGTCCAATGGCTATCTCTCTTGAACTCCCCATCAAAGCATAAATCAGAGGAGGAACAAAACTTGTGTCTGATTTTAAAAACCAAAGAGTTACACATGGATATGAAAATAAAAATCAGATGAAATGAATAAGATAACTACTTACATAGACCGTATTGAGGATCAAGTTTTGCTAGATTAGCATATCCTATACTCTGCATAAAACAAAATTTAATATAGCTAGAGATTAGAGAACCAGTTCCATAACAAGAAGAATGAAACAAACCTGAGGAATGCTTAGACTAGCTAGAGTTAAACCAGCCATCAAATCACTTTTAAACTTGGAAGCCTTGTAATATCTTCCCCAGTTAAGTATAGGAAACAGGCCTTTGAAGAATGAAAAAGCACCACCTCTAGAGCTTGTTTTCTTCTTGTTGTTGTTGTTTCCATGAAACAAAGTTTCTCTTATGGAACCAACTAGCTCCTGCCATAAACTTGGTGGGTCAGGAGAATTAAGCAGCCACTGTGCTCTCTCAGCTCTACTGGAATCCTCCATGTCCACTTGCTGCTGCTGCTGCTGGTGGTGCTCTTCCACACCAAAAGCCTCATTAGGCAATGAACCCATGTTTTGAAGTGTTTGGGTGAACTCCCAGATCGAAAGTTCTATATTATGTTAATCAAATACCTGCCAAAAATAGCACATATTCATTGTTAAAAGTGAAAACAACTGCAATATCCTATCAATGACAATGATTGAATATGTACCCTCAGAATTTATTTATTTTTCTTTTGAAGAAATGACAGGAGCAACACAATTAGTAAGATGGTTTGCTTTACCATGAAGAAGCAAACTGTATGTATACTGTAAGTTGATTAGTCATCTAATATATAATTATATATATATATATATATATATTAATAGCGTGATTCTTCCATATTTGTATATGTATACTATATACCACTAAGATTATTTTCAATTGTCTTGATTAAATCATAAATTATATAAACATAATGGGCTTAACTTAATTATAGTGTGTGAGTCCACGTGATTCTAATTTTTGTCAATTTTTTTATTATATTATTATCATATCTGGGTCTATCTCCTGTGAGCCTATCGGACCTATCCTATGTGATCCTCATCCTCTCAATAATATGCCATAGCATTATAGCACTAAAACTTAATCTAAATATCATTCAATGATTCGATTTTTATTAGTGACAATTAAAGATGGTAATATAATCTGAAAATGGTACATTAAACATAATTTTATTCAATTAGGATTTTCCTAAAATATATGTATATAATATAATAAATAAATAACCTAAACAAATTTAAATAAAACAAGGAAAGAAATCTTATAAAATAAAATATATCCTAATAAAATAAAAATTCTACTGTAATAAATCGACAATTATCCTGTTCCTATTTCCTAATGAGTTGTGATGCCTCATTAATTTGGTTACATCAATTTTATTTTCTTTCTAGTTCCAAATACCATAAGTTTATGGAATTCATGATATTGTTAAGTACAGAAATTATGTATGTAAACACATTTAACATTAGTAATGTTATGGAAAAGTAGAAGAGCACGTTATTTTCTAAATTCAATTTTTTTTTTTTCAACACACTATTTTGTAAGAATGAAATTGTATTTTTTTTTTTTTTTTTTCAATACCAAACAAATTGTTTCTTTGGTCTAGCTGTTTATCAGGTAGTATTAACAAATCTAATTTATTAGCTCTCTAATGTTCAGTAGGCACACTGGTCATTGAATTAATTAATACTTCAAATTTCCTTCATTAGGTCCAAATAAATGAATATTTGATTTCATACTTTTTTTTTTTTTTTTAAAGTATTACACTAGTCTATTATATAAAATTGGGGTTTATTAGGCGGTGAAGGATTTGAACCTGCAACTTCATGATACATGTGTGAGGAGTTTATCATCGGACCAACTTCATCTCGTCTATCCGACCCTTACACACTGTTGGCATTGACCCATTGAAGTCCCTATCTTCACTCCTAGAACATATACCATTCATTTATGTTGGCAAGAAGTGGAAGTGATATTGGTATAGTGTTTTCAATCAACAAAACTGCTTTGAATGCTATATATGGGACCATATGGCATTATTAATATTCTACTAAATCTAATCACAATACCCAACTTTGTTTTTCAAGGATAAAACTGCTACTGTTTAGGCTGTCTAAACCTAATCACAATACCCAACTGGGTTTTTCAATCTAATCGCAGAACCCAACTTTGTTTTTCAAGGATAAAACTGCTATTAATTAGGCTGTCTAAAACGACGAGATGTTTCAATGCATATACTTGAGACTAGTGAAATCATTTCATGTTATATGAAAATCACATGTGATTGAATATTAGCATCATATAGGGTGACATTATTGTGTTGGACAATATACTGAAGCATTCTCCCAGCTTGGGTATATCAGTCTATAATTGTACTTCCGACAAGTATATTAATATTGTAGTTTGCTTCAGGTGCACACCGACACAGTCCATACCATTTTTTTTTTTTTTATCGGAACAAGTTGAGATTTGTTCTCCAAATTGTGCGATCCATTGTCCAGATGGTGTTGGCTTTGCTTGAAAAAAATAATATTTTCAAATATAGTGTATCTAATATAGCAGATTTCAGGTTTCTGGTGTAAGATCCCAACGTTTTTTTATTTTTTGTTGGATTCTAAATTATCAAACCAGATAATCGCGATACAGTCGTTAGCACATGCGGCCTTGAGAAACATTCTAATAAGTTGCTTTCTTTATAAGAACCTTAAATTTGTATTACCAATTAACTTACAAGAAAAGCTATTAAGTTGCTTTCTTGTGCATAAAGCAGCAGCAGCAGCACCTTGTATGGATTAGGCAGAGCAGACCACAACTATCACACAGAATATATATATATGGAGGAGGATGGCCTCTGGATTATATTGCTTTGAGCAAATGCAATGGTCCCCTCAGCCTTAGCTTCAATCAAAATCAAACAAATTTGGGACCATACATATTGTTTGGTTCTCATGATATAGACTATAGTGCAAGTGCTCTTCCCAATCCCATCTATGACTACTACACCGACCCACTTACTTTGATTCCAAATTCGATCATTTTTTCCACATTCTTTGTGCAATCTATGTCCTTAAAGGTTTAAAGTAGCTAGCATCCATCTTTTCTTTAAATATATAGCAGATAGGTGCACTGACTGAAACTAGTGCAGAATATACCAGAACCGTTGTACTTTTTAATATTTTTATATGCTTTATATTTTTCTTACTCTAGTGAAGAAAGACTTTTTATCTTGATAAAGTGGCAGACTCTCCTTGCATTAATCTCTCTGTCATCTTTTGGGTTTCCAGCATTTCCATATTAAAAATCATGTGCATGTGCACACTATAAATGATGTAAGTTTGTGATGTAGAACACTTCTGGAAACATAATGGGAAAACGATATCGGATTTGAGCTTATAATTTACCGTTTGATTTCACTTAATAGCTAGAGTGGAATGCAAAACAAATATCCGACACCCTTTACTTCATTCAAACTTTTCTTCTTGGCCCTTGCAAAATTAGTATGATCCTTCCAAATTAACCACAGTTCTACACATTAAAAATGGTACCAAGAGACCAAATTGTCTCCATCCATTACTGTGCGATTGACTTTAGTGGAGATCAGGTTTCAGGTCTCCTCCAAAAATGGGGGAGATTTGGAACCACATATCTCCTTTATAGAGACTGCCAATCGAAGTAAAGACGGCAAAAATCCCCGACTCACCCCAAACCGGCAGACGGTCATTCCATTTAAAATAGATTTGGAGATATTAAAACGGAGGTCGGTTCTGGGTAGGGTAGAAAAAGAGTGTAGGGAAGAAGAAGATGAGCAATAGAGAAGAACAGCCAAATAAGATTGTTTATGGAGATTTTTTTTCGGCGAAGTTAATTTGATTGGATAACTCATTTTATTTTATTTATTTATTTAATAACATTGCAAAAATACCAAATTATCCTCTATCATTGACTAACTGTGGTCAACCGTTAGTCCACAAGTAAATGGTTAGCTAGACATTCTTATTGGTATAGTGTAATTATTCGTATAGTTAAAGTAAGCTTGTGCAATTTGTCCTTCCTCTAATCAAGTTAGTTTGGGAGTTCTAGACTTCTAGTTCTCGATAAAGGTTATGTGTGGGTTGCTTTTGTTTAAGAAATAAATAATTATTTCAAGTTTTTATTTGATAGGTATTTGGTAAATTACTTAAAAGCAATTTATAAAATAAATTGCTCTTCCAATAAATAACTTTTGAAAAGGGGTGGGAGTTGCTTTTCCAAGTTGATTTTGGAGAAGCTAACTTTTTGTTCTTGGAATGTCTATATATAATGCCCATAAAACTTTAAAATAAAGATAACAATACTCTTTTATTTAATATTGATAATTTTTTGAATTAATAATATTTTTTAAAAATTAAAAATTAAAAAATTAAAAAATAATTTTATCGTTAATTGTATAGTGATGGCCATCACCGATGACAGAGGCTGGAGGCTGGAGGTCGGCCAGTTACCATTGGCGACGTCGAAGTCGTCGAAGTCATAGAAGTTGTTGAAGTCGATGGCCAACTGCATCCTCCATTCTGCCATTGAAATCATGAATCAGTCAACCAGCTACCACCGGCAAAGTTGAAGTCATCGATTCTGTCGCGCTAGAGATGCTAGTTCTACTCTGGCGAGGTTCCTCCTCCAATTTCGCAACGAATCTGAGACGAGATCTCACGATTTCAAAACTTGTACGTCAACAGTGAGGGAGACGATGTCAACGGGTAGGGATGACGGATGGCGGTGATCTCAGTGGAGAATGTGGTGGAACTGGATATGGTGGCAGATTTAGAGCTTGAGTTACAGAGATTCCATTAATGGCTTCTTGAGTGGGTGAGTTGACTCAGCAAATTTGTATTGAGAAGATCGAGCTGACTCGGCAAATTAGTATTGTGATTAATGGGTTGACTCAGTAGAATATTTTAAAAAATAATATTATATATATATATATATATTATATGCTTTATACGGTCTTTTTATTGTTAGTTCATGTTGACAATAAATATATCAAGACAAAGAATGTGAATCACAGATTATGGAGAAATTTTGACAAGTGCATACACTTTGAATCAAAATATGTAAATCTAGTGGTCCACATTCTTCATCCTGATATATTTATTGTCAAGACGAATTAACAATAGAAAATCTGATGCTTTATATATGTATTTTTAATTTAAATAAA
This sequence comes from Acer negundo, assembly GCA_035582765.1. Lineage (NCBI taxonomy): Eukaryota > Viridiplantae > Streptophyta > Magnoliopsida > Sapindales > Sapindaceae > Acer > Acer negundo. Next base: position 8,524,012 of record CM069231.1, on the reverse strand, counting down.
AAAAAAAGATATAAGTAGAAAAAATTATTTAAATAATATATTACATTTTAACAATTGCGTCCATTTTAGACATTTTTCATAATCAATTAAAGTTTACCAAACATTTTATCCATACTTCTTTCTTAAATTAAATTCTCAATGAATGTTGACATTCTCAATCACATTTAGTCTCAATTTGGTTTCGGGGGAGGGATAGTTGACGAATGTTGTTATTACTATTATTGTTGTTATTATTTCCACACACACACAAAATAAATAATTAAAAAAAATAAAAAAAAAATAATAATAATAAATACCACTCTGTTTTGATTTTTGAACACTATAACAAGACTTTGTTATTCACCTTCATTTGAGTTAGTTAAATGTATAAAAACTCATATTTATATAATTAAATTGTTTTGTTTCAAAATAAAAAAAAAAATTGTTTTGCTTACATGCCCTTTAGTAAGTATTTATGAATCATTCTTGTCACACACACACATTGACATATAATTGTGGGTTGCAAATTGAAATTTAGTATGCCTCATTCTTTTCGTTATAATTGAACAATGACCAAGGGCAGTGGATTTTAACAAAAAAAAAAAAATTGAAAAAAAAAAAAAATTGTATGTGTTCGGTTTCGTAGCGTTCTTAACTTGAGTAAATAAGTTTTCAGAGGTGTCTCAACACCTAATGCCCTAAAACCAACTGGTTTGAGAGTCATTGACCTAAAGCTCGTTACATGAGTTAAGTAGAAATCTTAAAGGAACTAGACATTGCACTATTCACAAATGATGTATCTAGTTTGATATCATTCTTATCCCGAGTAATTAAGTCCGTATGGGTGTCTTAACACCTAATGCCCTAAGGCCAACTGTTTTTAGAGTCATTGATTGAAAAATCGTTACATGGGTTAAGAGTGTGTTATAAATATTAATTATTAATAAAAATAAATAAATGTGTACAGCTAATAACTATCCTTGCCCGAGGAAATTGACTCTAAAAGACATTTTAGAATGAACCATACTCTTTTTGGATAAAGCCCCATAATTTCATGTTGGTTTACAATGAGCACAAAAGAAAGTTAATTAATATTCTTATTGAGGGTATGTGGCCCAAAAAAAAGATTTTACAAAAAATACCGTAAATAAAGATATTTATGTGTGAGTTTGTTTATTTAATTAGAGCAAATTTAGGGAGAATGATAAATGTCTTGGGCATATATTCAATAAATCATTACTAAATGTTATCGCTCTACTTGCTAGAGACTAGCAATAAGTTGGTTGGGGGTGTAATGAACAAATAAAAGTGCATGTTTAATAAGAGTTCAAATCATTATTTTATACTAGTAGTGTCATTAACTCTCCCAACTTAAGCACATTTACATTTTTGTCTTTTATTTTTGATATTATTGTTTTGATGCAAGTTACTTGAAATGTGCATAACTTTTCACTCAAATATCGGATTGATTCCATTCTTTTTCCTGTGGAAATATGATTCAATATCCTACAAAAATGCATTTCATGTTAAATTAAAGATTTGAACGTTTTGAAGGACAAACAGAGGATGAAAGTATTAAAGATAACTCTAACTGAAGACTTTGTTTATAACCCATACTGTTATCATTGTTATTATCTCCAACAACAATACTTGTCAATATTGTGTTACCTAATTCTTTTATGATTAACCTTCCAGTTATTGTATAGGAGTTGTATAGAAGTCAATTACTTCCTTCCACTGGTTTACACGTCTTTGTGTATATTTTGTAATCGAGGTGATTAATAATATTCAAGGAATTATTGTTCTCTACATGGTATCAGAGCCCTCTTAACTCAAAAGAGTTCACAATCCAACCATAACCAAGACCATCTCCTTTTCCTCAAACTCGGTTACCGTGATTTCTTCTTCCTCATCATCCCATGATGCTTCCTCCTCCTCAAACACCATAATATCCATTAATATTGTTGCTCAAGCACATTTGAAACTTACGGCAACAAACTACCGCTTCTGGAAACTCCAATTTCATACTCTCCTCGTTGGTTTTGATCTTATGGGATTCGTCGACGGATAAAAACCATGGCCATCAGCCACCATAACAACAATTGAAACCCCTACACCAAACCCAGCCTTCCACATCTGGACTCGACAAGATCAGTTGCTTCTGAATGCTATCATTGGCTCCATATCTCCGTCTATCATCTCTTTCATTGCTTCCACTAAAACTGCACATGATGCATGGACGACACTTGCTAATACATATGCGAAACCCTCCAGATGACACATCATGCATCTCAAGGGTGTTCTCACCAACATCACAAAAGGCACACAATCTATAACCGAATTTATGCAATGTGAAAAGAATGTTGCTGATGAATTGGCCATGCTTGATGCTCTAGAAAATCCTGAAGATTTAACAGTCAAAATTAATTCTAAATGGCATGGGTGATGAGTTTAAAGATATATCTGCCACTGTTCGCGCGCGTGACTCTGCAATCACCTTTAAAGAGCTACATGAAAAACTCCTTAATTTTGAAGCTGTCTTGAAGCAAGAAACCGAAAAAATTCACAAGCTCCCTATCACGGCTAACTATGCCACCAAGCCACCCACCGGCGGTCACTAAGGCCATAATTATAGGAACTACAACACAAATCGTGGATCCAACCAGCCTTATGTCACCAGCAAGCAGGCGGATTCCCCACCCCAAAATCAGCACCATAAAGGCCCGATCTCACAAAACCAACCCAACAGGTTCAAACCATACTATGGCTTCTGTTAACTATGTGGTGAGCAGGGTCACACGACGAAACGATGCACCACAGTCACCTTCACACCAACTCATCAACGACCTCAAGTGAATCAACCGCCCAAAAATTGGCAACCTCGTGCTCACTATGCAACACCACACTCCTCTACACCGGAATGACTTCTAGACTCTGGTGCCTCGCACCGTGTTACTTCTGACTTACATAATCTATCTCTCCACTCTTTGTATGATGGTTCTGATGACATAATAATCGGTGACGGCTTAGGTTTGACTATCACACACACTGGTTCCTTACACCTGCCTTCTTAAAAACTCATCTTTTTTATTATCTGATGTCTTATGTGTGCCTACAATGAAACAAAATATGATATTTGTCTCCTAATTTTGTGTTTCTAACCAAGTTACTGTTGAATTTTTGCCCTCTTCTTTTAATGTGAAGGATATTCGTTCGGGGGCGCAACTCTTACGAGGTCGGACTAGAAATGGAGTCTACGAGTGGCCATCTCATGCCAAGCCTGGAAAATCCCCCATCATCGCCTTTTCAAGTATCAAGGCCTCCCTCCCAGACTGACATCATCGCTTAGGTCACTCATCTTTAAAAATAGTGTATAAATTAGTGTCATCTCAGTCATTGTCTGTTGTCTCGTCTAGAAATTCTAGCAATCCATGTAGTGATTGTCATATCAATAAAACTCACAAATTGCCGTTTTTAGTTTCAACTGTTGTTAGTTCTAAACCACTTGAAATCATCTATTCTGATGTTTGGAGCTCTCCAATTATCTCAAAAGATGGTTACAAGTATTATGTGCTATTTGTTAATTACTTTACAAAATACATGTTCATATATCATTTAAAAAATACATATGATGTCCACGAAGTTTTTGGTCGTTTTAAAACTCTAGTTGAAAATTTTTTTAACTACCCCATCATCTCACTTTATAGTGACAATGGTGGTGAATACATGGCTTTAAGAAAAACTCTTGCATATCATGCTATCTCTCACTTCACCACACCACCCCATACGCTGGAACACAATAGTGTCTCTGAGCGTCGTAATCGACACATTGTTGAGAATGAATTATCTCCTCTCTCATGCATCTCTACCTCTCACATTCTGGTCCTATGCATTTACCACAACTGTGTATTTAATTAATAGGATACCTACACCAATATTAGACATGGTGTCTCCCTTTGAGAAAACTTTTGGTATGTGTCCATCGTACTCTAAATTACGTATATTTGGGTGTCTATGCTATCCATGGATTAAACCGTACAATAATCACAAACTAGAGTCTCGTTCTAGAGCCTGCGTTTTCATAGGGTATTCTCAGTCACAAAGTGACTGAAGACTTTGTTTATAGCCCATACTGTTATCATTGTTATTATCTCCAACAACAATACTTGTCAATATTGTGTTACCTAATTCTTTTATGATTAACCTTCCAGTTATTGTATAGGAGTTGTATAGAAATCAATTACTTCCTTCCACTGGTTCACACGTCTTTGTATATATTTTGTAACCGAGGTGATTAATAATATTCAAGGAATTATTATTCTCTACAGTAAGAGGACATATGTACCGTTTCCGTACACATTGAGCATGCTTCAATGTTTTCAGAATAAGTTGAGCTACAAAATTCGGATGATTACGAACCACACCATTCTGGAAAGCTAAGTCAAAAATACACACTTCTTCTGTTCATGTCAGAGAACAAATCAGAAGCAAGCAGCACGAAATCTAGGTTCAAAGACAATACATGCAAGGGCAATCTGAAATTGTCAATGTTAGGGGGCTAAATTCAACCAAAATATTAATTAACCATGTGCCTCTTTTGAGACCCTTTTGCCTTCGAACCCTCTATAAAAAACGGCCTTGTAGATGGCTGAAACCACCTTGAAAATCTTGATCTATTTCTTGAATCATTTTGGTTCATTGCAAGTTAACCTTGCATGTATTATTATTTCTTTCTTTCATTATAAACTTTCTTATTGCCAATTAGTTTTCTTTTACATGTTTTTCCATTTCCATTGCCATTCTTTTTTTATTTTTTTTAATTTCTATCATGAGTAACTAGTTTCATTATGCTAAGGTGAAAATGTGAAGCTTTTGGTATGAAAATAAAAGTTTATTAAAACTCTTAAAATGTGGTTAATGTTTATATTCATTCGTTAAACATTTATATGATTTATATATTTTTTTTCTTTATTAATTTGACTCTAATCTTTATTTCTCTCTTGTGTATGGGGATCTTAACTTATTGTAGACAATCTTATCAATGGATACTTGAATTCTTCTAGATATTGTATGGTTTTAATTGTACCTGTTAAGGATTTTTGATTCAATGTAGTGATTGACACAACGAGTACTTGAAATCTATTGAATCGAAGGGTGGGTAATCCTTATAACTTATTAAATGGAAAGAAAATATAACTTCATATATGTTCAAATGAGCTTAAATTGTTATATTTTCCGATTGAAACCTCCTTTGTGTTTGGATTCCAATTGTGTTATAAAAATAGTTAAATAAACCTTTATTCTATATACCAAGAGTGGAATCTCTAACCTTAACATACATATTTTTATTTGACTAATTTTATCATTATTATTTGTCCACCATTCATCAATTAAATTATTTTATTTCATCTTACTTTCTGACTCCATTTGTTTTTGTGATTTCAGGACAGTAAATTTTGTTTTTTTTTTTTTTTTTGTTTCCCGGTTAAATGACTGATAACGGTACTCCGTAACTTCTCAAGTCAGTATTTTCAGTTTCCCACAATAACTGATTCAAAAAAATAAAAATAAAAAACTTGTTTTCGTTTTCTTCTTATTATTTTTTCCATAACAATAGAAGACATTCTCAATAATTTGAAAAATCATTACTAAATGTTGACAACGGTTTTAATGCTCACAAAAACCAACAATACTCTCAAGAGTTATCAAGAGAAATAAATTGTTTTATCAAGAGAAATAATCTCAAGAGTTATCGAGAGTTATCAATTAAAGAGTTATCGAGAGTTATCAATTAAATTGTTTTATTTCTCTTGATAACTCTTGTGATTATTGTTGGTTTTTGTGAGCATTAAAACTGTTGTCAACATTTAGTAATGATTTTTCAAATTACTGAGAATGTCTTTCATTGTTATGAAAAAAATAAGAAGAAGAAGAAGAAGAAAACAAGTATTTTTTATTTATTTTTAATCAGTTATTGTGGGAAACTGAAAATACACTTGAGAAGTCACGGAGTACCGTTATCCGTCATTTACCCGGGAAACAAAAAAAAAAAAAAACAAAACAAAAATTACTGTTATGAAATCACAAAAACAAATGGAATCAGAAATAAAGATGAAATAAAACAATTTAATTGATGAATGATGGACAAATAATAATGATGAAATTACTCAAATAAATTTATGTATGCTAAGGTTAGAGGTTCCACTCTTTGTATATAGAATAAAGGTTTATTTAACTATTTTTATAACACAATTGGAATCCACATACAAAGAACGTTCCAATCGGAAAATATAACAACCTAAGCACATTTGAACATATATGAAGTTATATTATCTTTTCATTTAATTCAGCTACAAAGATTACCCACTCTTCGATTCAATGGATTTCAAGTACCCATTGTACCAATCAGGGGCGAACCCAGGAATTATTTATTGCCTGAGCTAAATTATATAGATAAATAGTATTTTTTTTTTCTCAGTACGTACTAACATTATAAGTTAGCTATTTACCTGTCAATAGTTGGATTTATCTACTTTTATTTAGTTGATATATTATAATGCTTAATTAATGGTTCACAAATTCTCATACTAAATTTATTAAATTCGGTTTGCACTATGGAGAAAACTCTTTTGATTTTCTTCCTCAATGCATATTGATATAATAAAGTTTGTACAATACATGTGAGGTATTGATTAAGAATAAAAAAAACTTTTTATATAATTTTTTATGAAAGTATTTTAATTTTTTTTTTAATAATAAGATAACATCGATTCAATAAGGACCACTCAAAAATATGAAATACATTATAAAATTAATGCATAAACAATTATTTAAACATGTAATTAAAGAAAAAAAATATTTGAAGTTGAAAAATGGTTTAATTCTATAATGTTAGAAGCTATAATATTATTTGTATTTTTTAAACTTACTTTGAATAATAAAATATTTATATTATATTAAATTTAGACAAAATTATTATATGTTTATAATATTATAAAAACTTAGGGGTGCTTTATGTAATTATCCCTTTATACAATTTTTTTTTCTAGAGGGCTGCCCGAGCTATAGCCCAGGGCAGCCTCCTGTACATCCGCCACTGGTGCCAATCACTACTATAAATCAAGAATCCTTAGCCGGTACAATTAAAACCATGCAATATCTAGAAGGATTCAAGTATTCATTGATAAGATTGTCTACATTAAGTCAAGATCCCCATACACAAGAGAGAAATCAAGATTAGAGTCAAATTAATAAAGAAAAAATGTATAAATCATATAAATGTAAAACTAATGAATGTAAACATTAACTGCATTTTAAGAGTTTTAATAAACTTTTATTTTCATACCAAGAGCTTCACCTTTTCACCTTAGCATAATGAAGCTAGTTACTCATGATAGAAATAGAAAAAAGAATAGCAATGGAAATGGAAAAAAACATGTAAAATAAAACTAATTGGCAATAAGAAAGTTTATAATGAAAGAAAGAAATAATAATAATACATGCAAGGTTAACTTGCAATGAACCAAGATGATTCAAGAGATAAATCAAGATTTTCAAGGTGGTTTCAGCCATCTACAATGCCCTTTTTTATAGAGGGTTCGAAGGGCAAAAGGGTCTCAAAAGAGGCACATGGTTAATTAATGTTTTGGTTGAATTTAGCCCCATAACATTGACAATTTCGTATTGCCCTTGCATGTACTGTATTTGAACCCAGATTTCGTGCTGCTTGCTTCTGATTTGGCCTCTGACATGAACAGAAGAAGTGTGTATTTTTGACTTAGCTTTCCAGAATGGTGTGGTTCGTAATTATCCAAAATCTATAGCTCAAGCTATGCTCAAAACAGTGAAACATGTTTAATGTGTGCGGAAACTGTGCATATATCCTCTTCCATCCTCTGTTTGGCCTTCAAAACATCCAAATCTTGAATTCAACATGAAATGCATTTTTGTAGGAAATTGAATTATCTTTCCACAAGAAAAAGAGTGGGATCATCCGATATTTTAGTGAAAAGTTATACCCATTTCAAGTAACCTATATCAGAACAACAATATCAAAAATAAAAGACAAAAGTATAAATGTTCTTAAGTTAGGAGAGTTAATGACACTACTGGTGGAAAATAATGATTTCAACTCTTATTAAATACACTTTTATGTGTTTTATCACAACCCCGAACCAGCTTATTATTATTATTATTATTATTATTATTTCTCTTTTTTATTGTAAACTTTCTTATTGCCAATTAGTTTTCAAGCATATATCCTATGCTCTATATATTCATTTTTAATTTAAATAAATATATATATATATATATAAGTAGTAAAAAATTATTTAAATAATATATTACATTTTAACGATTGCATCCATTTTAGACATTTTTCATAATCAATTAAAGTTTGCCAAATATTTTTTCCATACTTTTTTTCATAAGTTGATTATTTATAAAGTCAGTTTATCAAACATCTATTGACTTATCAATTGATTATTCATTAAGTCAAGCTAAAAATGGATTATTTCATAAGCAAAACAAACTCAAACATAGTTATAGTCGATTTTGTTTTTCTATTTAAACATGATCCCAAACTTACTGTTATCTTTAATTATTATTAATAAAAAATTTCTTTAGAGTAATTTTTACAGTGTATTCATCTATCTTTATCTCATCTATATTTTATCTCGTTTTGATAGTTTGTTATATGTATCTTTGCATATGCAATATTTTTCAGTATGTTTTATTAATTGCAATCAAATACAAAATGGAGAATCAATACAAAATACATATAAGTTAAAACATATACATGTATACTGAGCTTTCTCACAAAATTGACTCTCAATCATTTTAAGGTAAGGTCTTTTATTTTTTAAGAAAAAAATTAAGAAAAAATAATTTCGAAAAACAAGTATACTTATCTAATTCTTAATATGTGCCTGAGTTCTTCTGATAGATGTTTATTTATTATTATTATTATTATTTGACAAACAGTTCTGATACATGTTTAACCTTCTTCTTAAATATTATTGCAAAAAATTAGATCTTATCCATAAAGGTTTTTAGAAGTTGACTTATTTAACAAGACTTTTTTTTTTTTTTTTTTGAATTAATATAGCAAGACTTTTAATATCTTAATTAATGAAATTAAAACGGCTTCAAATTAATGGCTCTACAGCCGACAACACATATACTTCCGTATCAACTTCCCCTTATCATCTTCATGGCCACATATATCATTTAGTCAATTGACCAAGACATTAGACATGCATTATTGTAACTTAAACAACTAATTTAGATTACAAAATGCTAAAAAATTACATTTATATATCGAAATGGTTCAATCATGTATATAAAACAAATCAATGGAAATGACATTAATCTTTTAGAGTACAATTCTTATCGATATGTTAGAGTTGTTAGATTATCAATCTTTTTCTTCATATAAATAAAGCTTATAAGAAAAGAAACTTCATTAAAAGTCGTGATACATAATTTGATCACCATTTGAAAATAATTTTATAATTTCATATAATTTTCAGTTTTAAATTATAATAATAATTTGGGGTTCATGACTTCATAGTAACAACTATATATGGTAAATTATAATTTTTTTTTAAAAAAAATATTATTAATGTAACTAAAATCTATCGTAAAGTACTGTTCAAAGAAACACTTGAAAAAGATTAATGGACTCTATACCCTTCAAAAAGAAAACCCTACAAATATATGGTCTCTTTAAATCTATCAATTCACAATAATGATTATAAAAAAAAAAAAAAAAAATAAATAAATAAAAAAATCACTACAATTTAGATATACATCCTCTTAACATGCGTTATAAAATTTTATGTTAATAATCTAAATAATTAATATATATAGAGCACATACATAGATATTTATTTTTTGAAATATATATATTCGATTTAATTATAATTATACTTATGCTTTTAGAATTTATTTTAACATGATCGTTAATCAATTTAAGTGGATAATTTTTTTTAAGTAGTAAATTAATAATTATATTTAAATTGTAAATTAAGCTACCTTATCCTATATATGACTTTCTGATTTGTACATGGACAAGTAATTATATTAATATACCAAATAGTCGGTTGAATATGCTGGTAACGATCTACTAAACGTCACATGAAGACGAGAGCTCACAGAAATGTCAATATTCTATTCTCTTTTTTTGAAAACTATGTCAATATTCTATTACTTGTTAACTGTTAAGTCATGTCACATGTGAATGTGATAATGTATAAAATTCTCATGTCCCTATAACGGATATCATTATTCTAGTAATCAGGCCCAGACAGCCAGGCTTCTAGTCGACTAGTCGCCCGCCTAGGCGGAATCAACGTTAATGGCTGTCAATCAATTTTTTTTTTTTTTAAGGACCGCAGTGTCTTAATCGTTTTAATTTATATGATTTCAATATCTATAAGGTCCGAACGTTAGACGTTAGTCTACCGTAGCAATACTTATTAGATCGCCGAATGTATATAAAAATTAAATTTTCTCAGGTCAATAATTCGCCTCAGATAATGAATATTTCCATTTGATTGGTCCTGCAATGATTGAATAGAAAAGGCATTAAAAAAATCTCAGAAAAATTAATAGAGCAGTAGAGTTGGTGTATGAATAGTTAACCGATTATTACATATTAATATATTATAATTTATATCATTCAACATTTTAAATGAGGTGAGATATGCCCCTAATTAATACCTACTCCATGAGGACGTAAGTTTAGTACGTATCAGACTTCAGTTTTTAAATTTTGAATTATAGTAATATTAAAAAAAATAAATAAAAAATTTAAAAGTTTTAAAATAATAATAATAATAATAATAATAATAATAAAGACATTTTAAGTGGACCGAAAAGCCAAACTAAAAGAGGCTATATTTGGGGTTGTAATGTTTGAAGTCTAAAGCAGAAAACACTACCTTGCATTATTGTTTCTGCAGATTATAGTAATGGGTACCGTTAATATGTGTTTTAGAGGATTATATATATATATATACGGTCTCGTTCCTATCAGAGCATTCTTATATAATTTTATCAAGATATTGAATGCGAGTCACTCGTTTATAAAAGTGATTTGACAAGTGCATACATATCAAATCAAAGAATGTAAAATGGGTGTCTCACATTCAATGTCCTTATATAATTATATCGGTGCTTCTTTATAAGAAAATTTCCATATATATATATATATATATAGATATATATATATATAAAGTATTACAATAATTATTACATATAGAACTGTCGGCACTTGTCGAGATCAAACAATATATGTACGATTCGAATATCTACTCTCATAATGGAAGATAATTACTTCCACAAGCAGGGAAGAAATTAAACTCGCCACACATACTTCTAAAATACATATTATAGGATTTGAACCCCTCAACACTAGGGGCGGACTGTTGAGAGGGCTGCCCCGGGCTGTAGCCCAAACAGCCCTCTAAAAAAAAATTATATATATATATAATTTATAATATATATATATATATATATATATATATCTTTATTCTTTTATCTATCAAATTATAGATAATTGCCTTTTTTTCAAAAAAAAAAAAAAATTGTAGATAATTTTTATAAAAATTTGAAAATGGTTTTTGATAATATAATTTATTTCATTAATTTATTCTAATTTAAAATCAAAAGACAATAATAAAAATTACAAATAATCATTTATATTAGATAAAAGTATTATTTTATGCTTGTTTTACATACATTTAATATTTCATTGATTTTATTTTGATCGTTTGATTATATAATTTATATTCATTTCATTTTGTTTTCAAACCTATGATCTCATGTGCACAAGTGACATGCAAATCATTAGGTTACCTCATCTTGTCTATAGAATTCATTTATAAACATTATATATATATATAAGGGTTTATAAGTCATTAATTAAATTAAGCATTAGATTAGACAATATGAGGTTGACCCAGTTGTTTACCTCCCTCACACTTACACCATGAGATTGTGGATTTAAGTGTACCCCCTCTCTCCTAAAATCCCGAATTATTGTAATACTTTAAAAAAATAATTAAGCATTAAAATATATTGACTAAATAAAAATAGTTAAATTGATAATTAAGGAATTGACTTTATAATATTAGTGTGTACAATTATATATATATATATATATATATATATAACTTAGCCCGGGTTGTAAATATTTTCTGGGTCCGTCCCTGCTCGATACTAATGTGAAAGGGGGGTGCATAACAAACTTTGCGAAGAGGTGATGTGTAAGTATATATCAAATTGTAATAATCAAAAGACGAGAAGAGATTGGCCCATGGTAAATCCCTCACACTTGTATTACGAGGTTACGGGTCCGAGTCTTCATCGTCAAAAAAAAAAAAAAAAAACCCTGAATTTATATAATAGTATAATAATTAAAAAAATTGCAATAATCAAAAGATATATTAAATATTTTCTCATTAATATAAACCGATCTTTGTTCGTTGCAATGTAATTGCAGATAAGATGAGGTTGGTCCAGTGATAAAATCATTTACATTTATACCATGAGATTGTGGGTTTTAGTCCTCCCCCTCAAAAAAAAAAAAAAAGATTCTGAATTTAAATAATACTGTGAATGTGTGATACTTAAGAAAAAAAAAAATTGTAGGCGACGGGGACTTCTAACTACAATGTGATTAGTTATTAATTAATGGAGTTGTATTACTTAATTCCATTTTGTTTGCCTAAACTTGGCAACATAGGTATCCTAGTTTGCCAAGTTTGGTATTACCCTACAATCATAATATATATGAATTTTAAAGTAACGGATTACTTATTTTAATTTCGATAAGAATTTTGATTTAATTACATCAATTTTTATGAATTTTGATCTGATTTTTTTTTTTTATAATAATTTTAAAGAAATTTACCTATGATAAGTTTATGAATTTAATGAAATCTGTGTCTATCATATTGTGTTTACCTATATGAGGAGAATCACTTTTAGTTGTGTTAAAAATATAGTCAGATGCATAACATATTTTTAGATGTGAGATTAAAGTGGTGTTTACATTTACATTTCCAAGAGGCTTATCACCTTATGATGCCCAATAATTACTTTTTTTGGCTCAATCATAAAAATGGAAAATGTTTGGGTACTAACCGGTCAGTAACCAAGTTTACTGACTACCCAATGGAGTGTTGCCACGTAGCTAAAATTCTTTCACTTTTTACATTTTTCTTTTTACTTTGGGTTACGTGACAACTAACTATTGAATTGGTCAATATCTTAGATACTGACCGATCAACACTTAAGTGTTGTCCTATAAAAATTACGACTCAACAAAGTCGTTTTGTTTTGTTTTGTTTTTTTTTAATTAGGGAGAGATATTCAAAAAAGAAAACGAGTTGACATAAAGATTTTTGTGTGGAAAATTCAAACGACATTTGTTCCTTTGAAAATAAACAATTATTTATAGTGATTTAGAAAATATATACCTCGTTGAAATTGATTTTCCAAAAGCTTATTAGTTTAAGGAAAAGTGAATTTCTTACAACTCTTTTACCAATAAAAACCAGTTTTCCTTATACCACTGAGGGGTCGTTTGTTTGTTTGTTTTTTTTTTTAAGAGACTAAATATTTCTGAATTTTTCTACCGATTTAATATGTATCGAAATTTGAATTTGAAAGATATGTTTTTTTTTTTCCACACTCACATATGAATTGTCATTATATTTGTCTTTAAAAATAAAATTATTTAAAAATAAGTAATTTTATATTAATACCTATATTAATTAAAAGAAGTAGTATAACTTAATGCATGATCTTCTGCAAACAAGGTTCAATTTAACAACACAAAAATTAATCAAAAAAAATATTTTTACATATTATGCAACACAAAGTTTAAGTTCAATTTATTGTAAAAAAAAAAAAAAAAATTCAAGTTATTTTGAATGTTGTTTACATTTCTGGTGTACATAAATGAGGAAACCATTTTAGATTTTTTACTTTTTGAAATAGGTTTCTGAATTATATGCATCCGTTTCTATAAGAGGTGATTAGAGATATATTTTTTTTTTTTTTATATCCTCTTTAGAAGATAGATTTAGAAGAGAATATTTTAATTGTAATAAGTGATTTGAAATTAAGTTAAAAGTCATGGTTTTTTACTTAATTTTTTAGGGGTTTTTTATTTATTTATTATTATTATTATTATTTTTTAATTATTGCACTATTTAAAACAATTAACATAAAAATTTAATGAGTTCAGTTCAGATCCATTAAATTTTAAGTTGAAAAAACAGATGAAACCCATGAATTTGGATTTTAAGGAATGATAAATTTTATAAAACTCATTTTCAAATAAAAATTGGTTTTCTAAAAGTATTGGCAAATTACAGTAATTACCATAGCTATGTCAATAATTTCACTATCTTAGCAACTATGACAATAATAACACTAACACCCCATCACAAGGGAAAAATAATGAAACCCATCTTTGACATAAAAATCTACCATAAAATATGTTTACCAAATTCGAGAAAAAATTAGACTTATTAAAACTTAATCATATGATTGTAAATGCATTTCTCGATTTAAGCCCAAAAATGACTTGAACCAATAAATATTTGGTTATTCTGTTTGAGAATGAACAAATTATTTTAGAGGAGAAAACCAAACACTTTTGATTAGATATGAGTCATTTATTTTTATTTTTTTTATTATTTTTTTTATTTTAAATTTTCTCCTCCGTTGTTACTTGACTTTGTTTTCCTCCTACACTTTGAATAAACATCATGGATTTGGGGGTCTGCAAATTAAAAAATAAACAAAACATAAAACAATATTTGTGATACATTTTCAAGTGGAATCTCACCAAATTTGAAAGAGAGGAAAAAAAAAAGTTAACCCGAATAAAATTTCAATAGACTATCAATATGCTTAAAACCGATATTAGTCTTTGGAATTAAAATTTGTTTCGTCAAATTTTCTCTAATGAATAGGCGAACATTATTCTTAGGCTTCATATTTCAGAATTACAAGCTCTTGACACGTTATTTCCTTTTTCGGATATCGATTTGATTATTTAATGCACTTTCAATATCATAGTTTTTTTTTTTTTTTACGATCTATAAATTTACTGACAAGTGACAACCCAAATAAGACAATTATTCCCCTGTGATGTTAAAAGGTTTGTTAGTCAAGATGAAAATTATTGCATTCCATGAATGATTCGTTACAAAAATTGCTGTTGCGTGCAAAATCGCCTAAATTAAGGGAATGTCAGTACAAATTTACAGTTAACTAAGGACCATAGAAAAAAAGTGATATGTGGTTGAAGTTTCAACTTTCAAGGTTTCAGACTTTGACTCCATCACATTTATTATTGATTGAACCAAGCCGTAGAAAAGTCTAGATTCAAGATCATCCCAGGATGTGAATTGCGGGGTCCACGTGGAAGAAAAAAACCAAGTATTTGACTTAGAAAAGCAAAGTCAGTTGTCGTAACCATTTCACCATTACAATAATACAATACATATAGGTTTATGCAAGTCACGAGACGTGTTATACGGGTGGCGTTTCCGTAAATATCGCCACTTTCGATCTTTTCAGACTTTCAGTCCCTACAAGCTCGCAAAATTGAAAATTCAACATTCAACGTGTTAATGAAAATATCTTAAAAACGTTACAGATTACAGATTTCAGACTTTCTCTTCTCATCCCAGTAAATCCGTCTAGGTTTCTCTCCCGGGTCACCGAAATATTTTCTGGGCAACCAAACAGATCATAATTCTTTCTATCTTTTAGGGTTGGTATAACCTTTTAAAGGAAATAAAATAAAATGTTACTGGGTTCATTGAACCTGGACAGCATTGGTGTTGTCCTATGTAACTTGTTCTTGATCAAGGATTGGTTCATGTTTCTGGGGGTAAAAATATAAGGACCATCGAGTGTGGAGGAGGTGGAGAAGCGATCTCAAAAAGGTGATGGCTAATAAGTGATTTTTTTTTAATCACTTTTTGGTGTATACATGCATGGATGCCACTTTTTGTCTTTTTTGTTATTGTTTATTGTTCTTTTACCTTCTTCTCTTGTAACCTAACAGGTGTGTTGAAGGCTAAAGTGCTTTTTGAGGAAGGACTGTTTTTTTTTGGGGTTTGTGGGGTTTGTTGAAAATCATAGGATAATAATCGTCCACTATCAATGGTTAGCTTTCTTGAGAAGCAGATATCATCATCAAGTGAAGTAGTGCAAAGGAGGTGAGCTGGTAGACTTTCTATTTATCTATTGTTTGCTTATATAGCCTTTAATTATTCTCTCTTTAAAAGGTTGCAATTTGAAGAATCATAAAAAGGGAATTTAGACTTGAACTTGGGGTTTGATTTATTCATTCATATAAATCAAATTTTTATGATTTTATGCTTCTGGGTTGATGTCAAAGAGACTAATGATCTGCATTTTAACTAATTAATTTAATTTTCAAAAAAAAAAAAAAAATGTAGGTTGGAATCTAATATGAGATAGTGGGTGGATTTATTAACTAATGAACTTCTTGACGACGTGAATGGTTGGTGTTGGTCAAGTTGGTTTTTTGAGTTTCCAAAAGGGCATGATTGATTCTTTAACTTATTAACACTTTATTTGCGGTATAGCATATTATGAATTAGTGGTGACTTAACACATATTGAAAGCTAAAGAATGCTTGGAATCTGTTTGGTGGTTTTTTATGTATTGTCATGTTCAAATAAAATAGCAATATTGTTTTTTTATTTTATTTTATTTTATTTTAATGGTGTAAAACAAGTTGGATTATTGAAATTCAAATGAAAAAGGCCTCAAATTGTTTCACTTCTTGGCCACATCAGGAATCATTTACCAGTTTGAGTTCTTAAGGACAGTAGTTTCAAGTTTTCACTGTTCACCATTAATAGAGTTTCCTGAGATGATATATTAGCAGAACATTAAACATATTATAGGAAGAAAACACAAAAGGGACTGAGAGGAAAAGCAATTCATTGAATCCTTTTTGTTTTTTTGCTGCCACCTGGGTTTTTTTTTAGTCAACTCCTGCATATTTTACTTGGTAAGCACCTCAATTATGGAATTAGATTATCCACATAACTGCTAAGTGCTTACATCAGTCACTTGGTATTTAATAATCCTTGTTGTGGTCGTTTTATACTTTATAGAAATATTAATTAAATTTTGCTTCTACTACTTCTTTGTTGCCTACCATTGTATATGACAATTATGAGATCCAGATTCATACTTTTGTTGCTAATGTAATAATTTTCTGTTGTTAATTATTTTAGCATGAAAACTTTTACCTTTTGAGTCCTCAGAAATTATATATAAGCACGAGTCTCTGAACCTCCTTTTATGATCAATAAACATTCACTTTCTTCTGGTTAGCTTCAGTTTCTTATTAGCTTATAACAAGTTAACACTGTTGCTTTAGCAGTACTTGTATTAGTCTAATAAAACATTAATGATTTGTTTTCCTGGATTGGTATTGCAGGTGAATTAGTAGTGTTCTTTGCTGTTGATGGATCAACCCAGTGAAGTTCAAACAAAAGAGATGGATAGTAGAAGTGTGTCATCTTCGTGCCACCACGCTCTGAACGAGCCATACGTTCACAAGGTAGGAATTCCTCCTAAGCAAAACCTCTTTAAGGAATTCAAAGCAACTGTGAAAGAAACATTCTTCCATGATGATCCTTTGCGACCCTTCAAGGATCAAACGAGGTCTCGAAAGCTCATCTTAGGAATCCAAGCTGTCTTCCCCATCTTCGAATGGGCAAGAGATTATAATCTCTCCAAATTTAAAGGGGACATCATTGCTGGACTGACCATTGCTAGTCTCTGCATTCCTCAGGTAACTATTCTGCTCAATAGAAATGTAACGAAAAGAATGACATTTATATAAAATCAAAGCAATTCTTACAATTTAACTTTGCTGCACTAACAGGATATTGGATATTCCAAGCTTGCCAACTTGGATCCACAATATGGGCTGTGTAAGTTATAAGTTGCATCGATCACTTACCACTTATGTTGCGCATTGAAGCCCTTTATATATCTTGGATTTGTGTAAAGGTGTTTGTTATATAACAGTTTGTAACTTGTGCAGATTCCAGCTTTGTTCCACCGTTGATTTACGCCTTTATGGGCAGTTCAAGAGATATAGCAATAGGTCCAGTTGCAGTGGTGTCTCTCTTGTTAGGAACACTGCTTCAGAATGAGATTGATCCTATAAAAAACAAAGTTGAATATAGGCGGCTCGCTTTCACTGCTACTTTTTTTGCTGGGATCACACAAGCCACACTGGGTTGTTTAAGGTATTAAATACTTATAAATCTAACGTTGATTATTCTTTTGAAGGCCTTAAATAATGATATGGTGATCTGATGGTGTTACTATAATTCTTAGGTTGGGTTTCCTGATTGATTTCCTATCCCATGCTGCAATTGTTGGATTTATGGGTGGAGCTGCGATCACGATTGCCCTCCAACAATTGAAGGGTTTTCTAGGCATTAAGCAGTTCACAAAGAAATCTGATATTGTCTCAGTCATGCACTCAGTTTTTGCTTCAATTGAGCATGGAGTAAGAAGCACTATTGTTAAACAAACAAGAACTTTAATTCTTATATACTTAAGTGTTGCTCAAAGTGAAACCAAGTTACTAAATCTTAAATAATTACAATGTTTTGCAGTGGAACTGGCAGACTATATTGATTGGGGCAAGCTTCTTAAGTTTCCTTCTTTTTGCAAAGTTCCTAGTAAGATCCTGTAGTTCTTATCTCTGATTACCTACCTAGACTGTTATAGGTTTCCAAATTGTTATCTAATTTTTACATGATTTATTAAACAGGGAAAGAAGAATAAGAAATTCTTCTGGGTGCCTGCAATTGCCCCATTAATATCTGTTATTCTCTCAACATTTTTTGTATTTATAACTCGTGCGGATAAACAAGGCGTTCAAATTGTAAGGACTTTTTTCCCTTCTATTGTTTCTATGATATAATTTTGATACCCTAATAGTAATAGTACTTGTAATGATAATACTTGTTTTCCATTGATGCATGAAGGTAAATCATATAGAGAAAGGAATCAACCCCCCATCTGTGAATCAAATATATTTCAGTGGCGATTATCTTCTAAAAGGTTTTAGGATCGGAGTGGTGGCTGGCATGATAGCTTTGACGGTAAGCCAATATCACAACCAATCTCCATATATGTTACCAAAAGCATGTCACATAATTTGTTCTTGTATCTAATTAAGTTTTCTTTCTTTATTTTTAAATTTTTGGTGGATTTATCAGGAAGCCATAGCCATTGGAAGAACATTTGCTTCCATGAAGGACTATCAACTTGATGGAAACAAAGAAATGGTAGCACTAGGAGCAATGAACGTTGTAGGTTCAATGACTTCCTGCTATGTGGCCACAGGTAAATTAACGTTTGAAGGTGCATGTGATTAAAGTAGTAATTAACTAAAATTATTCTCTTATTAATTATTAATCTTTGAAATAATTGCTTGCAGGTTCATTCTCTCGATCAGCAGTCAACTACATGGCAGGGTGCCACACTGCATTCTCCAACATTGTTATGTCTGGTGTTGTATTCCTAACCTTGGAATTCATCACACCTCTCTTCAAGTACACCCCAAATGCAATTCTTGCCGCCATCATTATATCGGCTGTGCTGGGCCTAATTGACATTGAAGCAGCAGTTTTGATATGGAAGATTGATAAATTTGATTTTGTGGCATGCATGGGAGCTTTCTTTGGTGTAGTTTTTGCCTCTGTTGAGATAGGCCTCTTAATTGCCGTAAGCATTTAAATTTTGTAGTACCTTTTCTAGGTTAAGTGCTAGCTAACTGTAATATATATCAAACTAATTTCAACACATCTTTACTATATGTTTATGGCAGGTCTCTATATCCTTCGCTAAAATCCTCCTACAAGTTACCAGGCCCCGTACAGCAATTCTGGGTAAGGTACCTAGGACAACTGTGTACAGAAACATTCAACAGTATCCAGAGGCAACCAAGGTTCCCGGTGTCTTGATTGTTAGAGTTGATTCAGCAATTTACTTTTCAAACTCCAATTACATTAAGGAGAGGTACAAATGTTTGTTACCCTTTCGCATTTATATGCATAGTCTTGCAGTTTCGCTCACTTAAATCGAAAGAAAGCCTACCCATGATTAGCTTCAGAGGGTCTGATTTTATCCCCTAAATTGTCGAAGTTCCTGACAGATGCCTAATTAATCCTATTTGGAAAATAAAATCCTATACTAACTTGCAATTAATCCTAATTGTAGTAATTTCTTGTCTCACATCAAGTTCCTATGTACTTACGATTATCTTGATATGGTTACTAAATAAACAGAATACTAGAAAGTTCCTATGTACTTACGACTATCTTGATATGGTTACTAAATAAATAGAATACATGCTTAATAGAAAGTTTCTATATACTTACGACTATCTGGATAAACAGAATACATACCTAATAGAAAGTTACTATGTGCTTACGACTATCCTGATATGGTTATTGAATAAACAGAAGATATGCCTAATAGAAAATTCATAGAGGAGAAAATTTGTTTAATTTTGAAATTTTAATAATTTTTAAAGACAATTAAGATTTTTCTTGGCTTTGGTGAAAACAATTAAGACTTTTACCTAGATATATAAAACCACACCCCAATCCCTCCTTTAAATGTGTATATATATCAAATTTCCTAAGAAATCGATGCGATTGAGGAGATTTGAACTAAGATCTCCAACATAACTGTAAGAGCTAGATAGATCTTGCTAACTAAACTAGCGAGCATCCATGGAGTTTTTGTTCTGAAAACTAGCAGTAGAAGCCCCTAAATGTTCATAATTGATTTTGTTTGCAGGATATTGAGATGGTTGACAGATGAAGAGGAACGACTAAAAGCAGCAAGTCTGTCAAGAATCCAGTTTCTCATAGTTGAGATGTCACGTAAGCAGCTTTTTTATTATTATTATTTTTTTTACAGATTTTTAGAACACTATTTTGTATAAGCTAGAAAATCAGTTACTGTATTGTAGCTAAACCCTGTTAATTTTGTAAAAATATATATTAGTTTGTCATGATTAATATATGATCTGTGGTTAATTTATGCAGCTGTTACTGACATAGACACGAGTGGCATCCATGCTTTAGAAGAGTTACTAAGGAGTCTAGAGAAGAGAGATATTCAGGTAATTAAAAACTAATTAAACACGTACTACTAGTTAATAATGCATTGAAATCAATCAATCCATTCAAATTTGGCTTACCAGATAATTAATGTTGTTGTTGTTGCATGCACAGCTTGTTCTGGCGAATCCTGGTCCGGTGGTGATTGACAAGCTCCACGCCTCCAATTTTGCAGACTCCATGGGGGAGAACAGAATCTTCCTCACTGTCGCCGACGCCGTCGCCTCCTGCTCACCAAAATTAGTGGAAGAAGTTTGAGAGACTCTTACATAGAGAAGAAGCTCATGATCAAATATTCAAATAAATGAAAACACTACTTCTAACACAGTTACATAATATAGAGATAAACTTATGGAGAGTGAGAGTGAGAGTTGATGATGGGAATTTACAGAAATGTCCATAGAATCTTGTTTTTTCTCTTGTTTTTGTTATAATCACAACTTCACAAGGCAATATTAATAGCAGTTGTTGCCATTTTTCTTCTTGTTCCTTTTTGGTAAATTTATAAATTATAATGGGTGAGTGGTTGATGAAGAAATTAAAGATATGCATGGTTTTGGATGATGATGATGTGTGAGAGCATTGAATGTAGATGCAAAAAGAGCCAAATTCATTCTAGTTTGATCCGGACATTATTTTATTTACTAAAAGCATGGACTATACCTCAACTTACGTTGCTTTTTTGGAGATTTGAGATTCTTATACGCACACGAGACATTATCTGGTGGGTGCCACAACTTTATCCAACAATACCCTCCATTATTGGATCAACGTAACTTTTTCATACTATCATGATATCATCTAAATAACAAAATGTACCCAAATTAATCGAACCCTAATTGGAATGGGACTAACCTAATAAGCCCATTTAGCTGCGAGTTTTTCTCTGGTAGGTATATAAGTATATAATCGTAAGCACATTTATCCACCTCAGAAAAAGCAATGCACTTGAGTAAAATAATGCTTATATACCAAAAAGTGATGAGGTGGATATGTGCGCTATAAGGGATCGTTTGTTTTTCTGTCTGAAAACTGAATAGTCCTGAAATTTACTAAAGACTGAATAGTGACTAAAACCTGAATCTAAATGACATGTTTTTTTTTTTTTTCCTCACATCTGAATGTATTGTCAATATGTTTGTTTTTTAAAAATAAAACTGTCTGAAAAGAAGTAATTTTACATTTATACTCATGTTAAATAATTATACATATATAGAATAAAAAACAATCCAATAATAATAATTATATATGAACACATATGATCATGATCTTCTTCTTCAATTACAAACAAACTTTATTTTTACAAAGAAAAGAAAAGGGTTTTTTTTTAAAAAAAAATTTTAATTTATTTTATCAAAAAATAAAAGGGGCAGCAGTGAAACTCACACAAAACACTCTAAAAAAATAATATATAAATACATCACCATAATATCATAATAAAGTATTGATATTAACACCGATATGAGAAGTGATTATGATTCTTTTTTATTTTAAAGCTATTGAAAATAAGCAATATATTAAAATAAAAATTTCTATACAATATATAATTATGATGAAATTAGAGATATGTTATGTATGGAGGATAGTATCGGAAGAAAATATTTTGGATTGCATTTAATGCAATTTAGTGATTTATAATTAATTGAGAAGTCATGATTTTTTACTTTTTATTTTAAATTGTTTTTTTGGTATTTTTAAGTTGTTTGACCACTTAAAAAAAAAAAAAAAACAACAACTTAATAATTATGATTCAAACCCATTAAGTTTTAAGTGGACAAAACAAACGACCCCTAAGTATGGTTACAGTTATACGCCTGCACCAGTTTTTGGATTCATATAATCATATCTATCATCTGAATATCTTCTTTGTAAATTTTATTGATAGTATACCATTTATTTTATTGTTTTAGTTTTACTATTTATTAATTCAAATTTTTTTAATTTTTTTTTTACTATTTATTACACCAGTTTTTGGATTCATATAATCATATCTATCATCTGAATATCTTCTTTGTAAATTTTATTGATAGTATACTATTTATTTTAGAGTGGTGCTATTGGCACACCCCCCTACTGATCTATTTATGCTCCACTTTTTACATTATTTAGTATTATTTTTTCCTTTATCAAAATTATTAAAAGAGACATACAATTTAAGAAAAAAATATTCTATAAAGTAAATCTAATAAAGCCCCACATTTCTTAAAAATAAATAAATAAATAAATAAAACCCAATGTTCTTTTAACCTTTTCTTGAAATATTTTATTTTTTCATAACTCTTAAACCCTAAAAATACTTGTACTGAATCTTATTTAAACAATAAATTAAACACCTGGGGTGCATTAGACAAATGAGATATTGATTATTATTTATAATCTCATTAATATTTAAAATTTTGATACCTCTCTCCATTGTTGCTTTCCTTCAGATACGCGGAGGATGTGCTGAACTTCCTTCGATCTGGACTTCCTCTGATCCGGACAAAGTCGCAAGTATGACTCCATTTTTAATTAAAATCGTTAAATCTAGGGAGGCCACCGCTCTATTCAGATTTTTTAGTTAATTTTTTTTTTAGTTTAAATCATTATATTATAGCAAAAGCTTTTCATGACATTGATATTTATAAAAGTTTTATATTTAAGTTTTAGTTATTTTCTACAAATTTTATATTTTTTAATAACCAAATATATGAAAATTTTAGTTTGTGTCTCGGTGAGTTTTAAAAATTCAAAGATGGGAGATGGAGATGACAGTGAGAGATGATAAGAGGAGGAGAGGTTGGAATTCTTGACTTGTCAGATTTTGTTTTTGGCATGACAGTAGTAATTATTAGGTTTCTAAATATAATGATGTGTCAAAAATATATTGGTTGGACGTGCCAACTCACCTCTTACTCACGAAGTATCTAAACATCTCCCTGAGATAGATAGATATATTAGATATGAAATTTATTAAGTTTGAAAATAAGTAAAAGGGTAGTTTTTGAAATAAATAAAATAAATTAATAAAAACATTTAACTTTATCTAATTAAATCAAAATTTAAACAAGTGGGGTT
The DNA here is from genome assembly GCA_035582765.1 of Acer negundo. NCBI lineage: Eukaryota > Viridiplantae > Streptophyta > Magnoliopsida > Sapindales > Sapindaceae > Acer > Acer negundo. Next base: position 8,499,752 of record CM069231.1, on the reverse strand, counting down.
TAAATAGATCAATAGGGGGTGTGCTAATAGCACCGCTCTTTATTTTATTGTTTTAATTTTACTATTTATTAATTCAAATTTTTTTTAAAATTTTTTTACTATTTATTATCAATTAAAAATATAATTGAAAGGTAAACCAAACCCTCTAAATCCTTTGTGTGGGTAGGATTTTACACTAAATCCTCAAACACAATTACAAAAGAATGTATGACTTACCCTAGGGGTAATTACTATCAAAGCCCGCGTGCTCGAATGGCCAGGGTCAGGGTTTTACACTAGGTTAATGGTATGCTCATCACACATATACTACGAGATTGTGTATTTGAGTTTCCTATGTTTCATGAATATATCTATGCCTAAAAAAAAAAAATTAAAAAAAAAGGCCCAACTCGTACTCAGACCTCAAACACGGTCTTGCCTTAAAATTTGCTGCCTCTTTTTGTAATCTAATATGTTATTAAATGTTTACTCAATGTAATTTTAAAAATTAATATTTTTTATTGAAAAAATTAGTAATTTTTTTATTAGGTTATTTAAACTCCTTTAAAAAAAATAAAAGATGAGAGGTAATTTAAACTCATTGTAGTAATTTTATAATTATTTTCTAATGATTTTATATTGCACATTTGCACATTTACATTTTTTTTATATACTCACTTTTTACATTTCATATGAATTAAATTGAGAAACTAGAAATTGAGATATACAATCAATTAACAATTTAAGATGATTTATAAAAAAATTAATTATTTATATATATTTAAAAAATTAATTATTATTTTTTTCAAAAAAATATATATTTAAAAAAAAATTATTTGTAGGCAAAAATAATTTGATAAAGGTTGTAAATAAATGAAGGATAGGGCCGATTGGCCAGTCACAACCCTCAACTCTCAAGTCACACGTGGATGTTGAACTCGTTAGCTAAAAAAAAAAGGTCATGGCTTTACTGCCGTCACTCCGTTCGATGATAATCCATTTCCACCGACCAGCGGCGGCGCCACCGCTATTTTCAAGAGCTTCATTTCTATTCCATAAACCCAAACTCTCCATACCCACGTGCATTAACCTTTCCTTTCTCTTTTCTTCCTCTCTTAATCCCAAAGCCCTCAACCCCCACTGTGCCACTTCAAAAGGTTTTATTTATTTATTTTTAAATTTTTTGAAAATTCTCTCTTTAATCTTTGTCATGCAATTCATTTTGTTTTGTTTTGGTGCAGATAACACGCTGGTTTTCAATAAAGACGAGCGCTTGGTTGGTGTTAATGGCGGGAGTGAAGAGAAGACTGAGAGCCCGACCACGATAGCGGCCATCGTGACTTCTATAGGTGGTCCACCTGGCGCTGTGGGTATCGTTCGATTGTCAGGACCCTCGGCTGTGGACATCGTTGGACGTCTCTTTAGACCGGTGAAGAAAAAGAAGAGGAAGAGCTGTGATTACACTTCGTGGCACCCCACCAGCCATGTTGTTGAGTACGGTGTCGTTTTGGATCGTCAAGGGAATGTTGTTGATGAGGTATAGCTGTACAAATGTTTAAGCCCCATTTTGTCATATTTTCAAGCTTATTGCATTATATTATTTGTCGAAATTTATACAATGTTTATGTAATCATTCCAAATGAAACAATTTAGTGGGTATGAAGTATTATTCTGAAAATTTTATATAGTTTTAGTTGCCATTTGGTTCCAAATTGAAAGGGATTAGGGAAAATGTGTGGCAAAACTAGTTGCTTGAGTTTTTTACTTGCTCTGTGTTTCGTGTATTACTTCTTGTTGTTATTGGAGTAGAAGAATATGATAAGTGGCCATTTTTTGTTTTCGTAATTGTTTAAGGTTTTAGCTGTACCCATGTTGGCCCCAAGATCTTACACCCGTGAAGACGTGATTGAACTTCAATGTCATGGCAGTGAAGTGTGTTTGCGCCGTGTGCTAAGAGCTTGTTTAGAAGCTGGAGCGATGCTTGCTGAACCAGGTTTGCTGAGTATTAGTATAATAGTATTTTGTTTCTTTAATGAACAATATCAACCAAGTGTAATTGATATGGTTTGTTTATTTGCCACCTCTGGATAGGTTATTATGTTTTGATATTTAAATTTTATTATTGTTTTCCTCTCCTTCTTTGAAAAGTATAATGTTAATGTTTCTGCTCACAATTCCATTTAATTGCATATAGTTATATGTTTTATTTATCAACATAGATATTATTTCAAGGGAGATTTGATGAATTGATAGTTTGATCCGAACGTTTGTCATATGGCCACATGAATAGCCTTGCACAAGTTTGATCCTTAATTTTAACCAACATAAAATTTGAGGTTTTACAGGACATATATTGCTACTGATTGTGACTTACAGTTATCTGTGTAAATGTGTAATATGGCATTAGGCCGCACACTATAAAAGCATAAGCTTCCGAATGAATTATATTATTAGTTGTTATAAGCAGTAGTCGATTGTCAACTCCACAAAGTTTTGTTGTTGTCTTGAGTCTTTGCCTTCCCAAAATTGGTCCTTAGACTTTTCACAGCTGCAAAATATGCCTATTTGCATGTCGAATCACATTCAGATCTTTTGTTTTTTGTTTCCTTCCAGGCGAGTTCACCCTCCGTGCGTTTCTCAATGGCCGTTTAGACCTATCCCAAGCTGAAAATGTTGAAAAATTAATTTCATCTAAGTCCATGGCTGCTGCAGATGCAGCATTGGCAGGAATTCAGGCATGTCTTCTTTCAGAATTCATATTTCGTGGCTATTATTCATTTATTCAGAGTCTGGTATACTGTAGCGAAACTGCATAATCAGACTTCTATGGACGCAATACTTTACCTGTTTCAGTTATTGCATTTAAGAGTACTAAATAATTTGTTTTGTTAACAGGGAGGCTTCTCCTCTTTGGTCAAATCACTCAGAGCACAGTGCATTGAGTTGCTTACTGAGATAGATGCTCGCTTAGATTTTGAGGATGAGATGCCTCCTCTAGATTTGAACCTGATCATGGATAAAATTCAGAGCATGTCACAAGATGTACAAAATGCACTGGAAACTGCAAACTATGACAAGCTTCTGCAATCTGGATTACAGGTATAATCTTTGAGAAATTATCTGAAAACTTCCTTGAATGTGTTAAGGGATGGAACTTCTTATATTTTTATTGCATAACATGAAGCTCATGTGAGTGATAAAATCATAGCTCTCACTCAAGCAGCTTTCTGATGTGTCATTTTTGTGATTAAACCATTTGTTCCGATAAGTACTTAAGATGAACTTGATTGTAATTAACATATTGATGGCATAATAACAATCAGTTAGTCAGAGTCTCTCATAACCTGAAAACCATAGCAGAACTAAGGCTATACGAGTTTTCTTAATTTAGTGGGATTTTGTTCATTCATGCTTAAATAACAATATTATATGATTAGCTTTCTTTATATTATTTTATTCTAGAGGTTAAAATGACATGGAAAATTAAAGTTAGTTATTGTAGATTCAGTTTCCTTCTGCCATATGTTCTCTTTTTTTTTTTTTTTCTTTTCTTTTTTTATGAGCATATTTTCTGATTTTCTTATTCAAAAACTTGCAGATAGCAATTGTTGGCCGTCCAAATGTTGGGAAGTCAAGCCTCCTTAATGCTTGGAGCAGAGTATGTTGTATTTATATCTTTCTTTTCTATCTTGCTAGAGAGCCACTGATTATTTTTTTGGCATGGGTATCAATTTTTAGATGGATTTTTTCTGTCAATAGTTTCATATAATTAATTTGGCTAGTAATTTTTCTCTCTTGATTTTCTTTGGCCGAGGTGGAAGTGGCACTAGAAATTTGATAATGAAAGAAGTTATTAATTTAAAAAGGGCACTTTTTTCTTCAAACAAGTGATATAATAAATTCATAACTTATATGAAGACTTGAAGAACCCTTCAAGTTCTTCTTTAAAGTTTTCCTTTTACATGTTTAGAGTGTGTATGGCACTGGCACCATACTGAATCCATGTTTTATTTTTAGCGTGTAGAGTGAGAGGGCAATAGTTACAGAAATTGCTGGAACAACTCGGGATGTGATTGAAGCCAGTGTAACTGTGTGTGGTGTACCTGTGACGCTTCTTGATACAGCAGGCATCAGAGAAACTGATGACATTGTAGAGAAGATTGGTAAGTGTGTTTGCTATGCATTAGCTCTCCTTAAGTTGATTCTTGTAAAGCGAGTAAGATGAACCAAAGACCTCAAAACATGATTGCCAGCACTGTTTATGGAACCAAGTTGGTTTAGTATCAATATCTTGTCCTATTAATGAACATCAATTTGCTCTGTTCCTCTCAAAATTTGATACGATTTTGCTATGTTTTTCCATCTATTTCAATTTATTTTGACATAAACCCCTGTTTTAGCTAAGGGTATACTGAAATTCAATAAATGAGCTATGTTATATTTATATATTGGTGACCATTGACATTACTCTGTTTATATGTCAAAACATCTTTTTGCTAATATGCTTGCCATTTAGATTGACTGATTTATTTTCTAGGAAATGCACAAACTCAACTTAAACTTGTGCTTTTATATAGATTGAAAAGTTTGATAGACTAGGATTATTGTTTACATTCAGTTGTGGTAATTAGTAAAAGCTTTGGGGACTGAAAGCATTACTTTGAAGATTGCCTAGTGCTTTAAGATATATGATTGTTTTTCCTGGATTTTCACGACCAGCTTAATTTTTCCTTACAGGTGTAGAGAGATCTGAAGCAGTAGCTCTGGGTGCTGATGTTATTATAATGACAATGAGTGCAGTTGATGGGTGGACTTCAGAAGATACCAAACTTCTTGATAGGATTCAGTCCCATAAGGTATCAGCAAACCTATTTCTCTCATTGTTACACTTATGGGTACTCCTGTTGGTCTTTGTAGTATTTAAGTTAAGATTATCCTGGTGTATCCATTTTTCCATTATTTCTTCGGTTAATAAAACTCGTATCAAGAATTTATGTTGTAATATGTTTCTCTTTGGAATTTCAGAAACCAACTGAATCTTCCACCCCAATGATTCTTGTGGTCAACAAAATAGACTGTGCTCCATCGCCTTCCACTGAATGGATACATAAAGATGGCTATTCTTTTAGTAAGCATGTTTTGACCTGTGCTGTCACTGGTCAAGGAATACAAGATTTGGAGAAAGCTATTATGGAGATTGTGGGTCTCAACCAGATTCCTGCAGGGGGTCGGAAATGGACTGTTAACCAGGCAAGTGACATTTTAATGTGAATTCGATTCATCTCTTTTTAAACTTATTTTGCTCTCCTTAGTACTTACTACACACACATTGTTACTTGGTCATTGGAGGCAAGAAATTGAGTTTTATGAGTAGAGATTGGTATTTGATGTGGATTCTGATTGTTTTATGTCTTAATTTTCCAGAGACAATGTGAGCAGCTGGTGAGGACCAAGGAGGCTCTTGCAAGGTTGAAATCATCGATAGAGGAGGAAATGCCGATAGATTTTTGGACTATTGATTTGAGGGATGCTGCATTAGCCCTTGGCCAGATAAGTGGAGAAGACATCTCTGAAGAGATTCTGTCCAACATTTTTGGCAAGTTTTGTATTGGTAAATAGACTGTTTCTTTCTCAAATGAAGGGTAGCACGGTTATACTACTGACTTCATGTGCATAGGCTGATAAAAGGGATCATGGATCCAGGGTGCAAAAGCAGTATTGTGGTTTCCTTTCGAGCAAGGCGAAACGTAATTTTTGATAATAAAGTATTTATTTATTTATTTATTTTTGTTTTTATAAACAAATTCCTTAGTAAAATGAATTCTCAAAAAAACAAAAACAAAAACAAAAGTTCAGACGCTTGGAAACAGATGGAGACAGACAGTTAAGGTTATTGGCTCCTAATAATACTTTACAAAGTTCAAGAGTTGACCAAAAAATTACACAAAGAAAAACAAGAGCGAGCAAGCACCATACAACACTCACAAATTTGAAGTTATTATATATGCTTTCGGCTTATCCCTTATAAGCTTTTACCGTTACTGGCCTTTGGACGGCAATCAATAAAACGACATATAGCATAACATCGGATGTTGTAGACAACGACCGGGACGGGACACGGGACGGCTTACCCATAAACGTTTCGAACAACAACATATTAGCTATATATATATATAATTGCTTCATGTTTAAGGTCAAATGTGGTGGTGCAATCAAAATGTGTTTCAACATCAAAAAACAACTCACAAGGGAAGAATTGAAGGAGACTGAGAGAAAAAAGAAAGCAAAGTTGAAAGAGCAAGAGAAAGAGAGGAAGGAGAAGGAAGAGAGGAAGAGGAAAGAAGAGAGAGACATGGAGAAGAGAAAACAAGCCCATGAGGAGACTAAGAGGAAACAACTCAAGGAGAAAATGAAGCATCAAGAATTCACAAAAAGAAAGACAAAAGCCAATAAACAAAAACTCAAGACCAAGAAATGATCAAGAGAGGTTCATATCTTGAATTCTATGCCTTGTAAAACTCTCTTACTTTTTCCCTCCATAAAAATGCATTTTATGATTTATGTAATGTAGAATTAAAAGCAACTCTCACAAGGGCCTGTTGATTTTTGTTATTTATAGTTTTGTACTTAAATTACTATCTCATAGATTATTACAAAAATTACAAAGATAATAAGAAAAAATAAAACATAACCCGTGCAGGAAATTAACGAATAGATCCCGCAAAGAGGGCTGCTGATATCACTCTTTCCTATCAATAACAATACAAATATGCTCCTCTAATAAACTCAAAGAATAACTAAGAATTTACACTACACTAGATAGATTGGTCCCAAGTAGTGTTCCTACTAAAACCAAGATGAAGAACAACATATAACAATGATTTAAGTGGGAAGAACAGGACCTGATTGGTTGGAGTACAAACTTCCTAACGAAGCACCTTACAAATTTCACTGATTAATTGCTCTCGTCTTGACGGGTCCACCTGCATTGTATTCAAATAATTTACTCAAAACTCCAAAGGATATAAAGTAGAAAGCTATAGTAGCAAGTAATGCTTTATTGGATGACTTACCTTGCTTAGAAGTGTGGCAAGACCTTGTGGTAGAGCTTGCAAATCAGATGTTGAATTACCAATATTTGTCAGTTGAAGTAGTACCTTCTGGACCCGCAACTCTTGTAGCTTTTTCTCATAATTTATTGTATCATCCTTCCATGTAAAGAAAGCTTCATCATCCACCCAAGCATCTTCTTTGCCTACAGCAATATCAGAATCCAAAAACCATTCCTTGATCAGATCTATGGCAGATTTATGTGATAGATGATCACCACTGGCATCTATCAATGTCTTGACAAGTGAGCTTTCAGTGATTCTTCGGAGCAATCTTTTGTAGAAGAAAGCACGAGATCTATCCCACTCCACAACTTCTCTGATTACTCCTTTTGCAGCCATCCTCAAGGATGTATCATGAAGTTCAGCAAATCTGGTGGCTATCTGAGTGTACATTGGCAAAAGCTGCTTCTCACGTGCTTTTATCTGCTGCTGAAGAGATTCAACCATTGCTGGGGACCTATTGCTCTTGGCTTCCTGAAGTTTTGCCTTCAGATTGATAAGCTGTTGATCAAGCCTACCCATGCAATCCATTAGCTCCTTTGTCCTAAATTTGATCTCAATCATCCCTTCAGGCTCCAGGACATTGCCTTTAGCTGTTCGATCAGCATACATTTCGATATGGTCTGAGTTGATCCGACTGTCCACAACCACCCAAGCCCCACCACGGAGCTCACCCATCATGGGGATGTAGACAAAAACAGGCTGTTTGTATGTTCTAAGGTTTTCAACAATGGTTGATCCAGCCTGAAGGATCCCTTCAAAAAGGTCCCTCTGCCCACCAGAAAAACCTCTCCAGTTAGCAAGAATGAAAAGCGGGATTTCTTCCCTGTTGAAATCCATCAATGCCTGGGCCGTCTTGTTTGCAGAATCAGGAAACCATACTTGCCCAGCTTGAGGGACCACCCTTTCATGGGAATCAAGTTGTCCAGGGTCAGCAGGTATTACTTGCATTACTGTTTGTGTCTCAACAGCAACAATTCCTACAGGAATTCCTCCGAGCCTTGCCCTCCCTGTTACAACTGTCCTTGCCCATCCTTCGAGAGTTTCAACAAAACTATCCTTGTCAAAAATACCCCCCATCCACTTGCCACTACTATCCAAAGTACCACAGATAGCAGCACGGGGATCACATGAGTTTTCTGGGAAGTACTCAACAGGCCTGTCTGGATGATCCAAGGGGCTTGTGATGGGAAGCATGCCACCAACATGGGAAGGAACGTAGCTCAGCCACTTCAAAATAGCGGAAATACCTTCAAGATCATCTGAAACTGTTAGATGAACAACTCCATTAGTGGCCATAATTTTAGGTCCACCAAGTTGCATGTGGGAACTGTAAACCTCCCGGCCAAGAAGTTTGTTCAATGCTGAGAAACCAGTTAGAATAATGGGCTGATCAAGTCTTTGTATGCACCGCATCCCAAGCCGAGCAAGATAAGCACCAATTCCTACAGTTCTTCCAGTCACATATGTCAAGGTAAATGTTTCCTTGTACGCCCTGGAATATGCACCAGCAATGGCTCCACTGCCAGTTAAGTTCTCAACCCCCAGTCCATCCTCCTTCCCGACAATGCTATCTACAATCCACCTGGTTTCTCCAGTCACCAGCTTCATTTCATGTGCTATAACAGATGATCCGATCCTAGCATAATCCTCAGGAGCTAGATATACATATTGAAAACCCCGCTCAGGGTTAGATTCATCTGACCAACCAATTTTAAAGCAGGATTTGACTTCATCAGCTACCCCAATACGAGCACCGGAATTTGCTGCCAGATAGATTAAAGGCAGTTTCTTTTCACAAGCGAGATCAGTTACTGCAAGGAAGAATGCATCCTCTTTTGGACCAAAAGATCCAGCCTTGAAGGTCACATCATTTGTTACAACTAAAATCGTCCTTCCAGATGGAAACTCTGGAGTAGACATTTCCATACGCCATGCCACCATACCAACATCATTGAGCCCTGGTGCATGCTCAACTGGAACAAGAGGAGTACCCCAGGAACCTTTATCATCAGCAAATTTGAGTTCTGTGACTTTTAGAAGAATCTTATCCTTGGGTTTGTTAGTATTTGGGGTCTGGGAGGCCCATGATTGCTCCAATGCTGTCTTAAATGCCTGCAAATAACATTTCTCCCATAATCATGATTTGAGCTGTTGTTCTGTATTTGTTCATCCACAAGAAAACATCACTGTTATCAAGTAATTACGTAAAAGAGTGCTCACCAGAGGAAAATCATAGCAGTATGTAGTGTTGCTTTTCCTGGCCAAAAGGCGTTTCCGATCTAGAACTCCCAAAGACAGATACTGAGCATTCACTTCTATACCATGTAGAGGACCCCGTGTAGAGATTGAATGGTAGACTACTCTGTGTTTACTGGTATCTTCTAGTTCCCGATATATCTGCATGTTATGTTGACCATAAACATAAATATGTATTATAACTCAATCATGACGATGACGGATTATATATGGAAGGCAGCCTATTAAGAGAAATTTAATCACCTAACATCACAATCAAGGAGGAATTCCCAAATTATTTTTAACAACTACATAATGCGAACATTATCCAACTTTCTCAGTCCAATATATCACTTTTTCATACATCCCATTTCTTCATTCATAGGATATAAATGAAGCGTATTATTATGACAAGAAGAACATGCCTCTGAAATGGATCAGAAACATAAGTTTAGTTCAAAGGCATACTTCCAGCAGCCTCTTTTCTTGAAACTCCCTTAATGTCAAAAGAAAAGAGTCCAATTCTAATGAATAGTACTGGAGAAACTAATGGGTGGTAGTACAAATTTGCACCATTCAGTTGGAGTCCTTTTGGCAGCACTAGCATGCTATACTATTTATTATTTAAATATGCAAACTGATGTTTGGAAATTATTTTCCCATGTTAACTCATTAATAATGGCTCTGTAATCAGTTTATTAAATGGGTATAAGAAAGACCTAGATACTCATAATGAAAAAGGTTTGTCAAGTGGACAACCTCTTCCTTAAGAATAAACACACTTACATGTACGGTACAGGTGTGACCAGTCACATTTGTGACGACCACCCTCCAAGCGCCATTCGCTTGTCCGGAGGATGCCATCCAAAGCTTAACTTCCCACTCACACACACCTAACCGATGCATTCTCACACCAATAGTTTCATGTATATCATGAGCTAGTTCTTCCAAGATCGCTTCGACTGCACTTTCTTCTTGCCCAGCATCTACGTCAACTCTCCTAAAAACAACTCAAATGTAAGACCCCATACAGGAAATTGGCAAACTTATCCATAAGAAAAGAAAAAAAAAATAGAGGAGAATATAAATTAAGTACTTGGGGAAAGGCACAAGATCGTAGATTTGTTGTTCCCGTACTATACAAAGGTACATATGAGCATGGTCAAACTTGACTCTAGCATTGTGCACATTAAGTTCTAACTCCTCCATTGCAGACATTAAGGACCTCAGAATACTCTTTGAAGTAAATGACATTGTACGGGCACGATTAGTTTCCATAACCCGTCCTGGATATACAAGTCCTTCATTTGTTGTGGGTTGCCTAACAAGTGTCCGAAGGAACATCCTCTGTATTGGTAGAGGCTTGTCTGCAACAGTGTATAAATGCCACTGTCGATCCCGAGATAGAGCATATTGTATATCTTGGTAACCTATAAGCTTGTCCTGGATAAAACACAAAAAAATAACCAATTTTAAAGCACAATGATTTTTTTTTTTTAGTTTTTTCTTGATGAAACTGAATTAAGGAACTCAAAACAGTACAATACAAACCAATTCAAGGTAGATGGACAAAGGAGGTTCCAGATGACGCAATAGAGGCTCTTCCTCGTAGTGAAGCTTATCTGACGACCAGTGAAATGAGTGCCTCATTGGAGCCCGCCCTTCATCTCTTTGTATGATACAGCTAACCACCCCAACACCTGCAGTACGCAGACTGGAGCCCACTTCTTGCTCTTTAAGTATTTTGGCTAATTTGTTTATTCTCTCTTGAGCCTGATCCTCATCACCACTGAAAAGAACCAAAGAAAAAAGCTATCAAGAAGGGACATTGTTACTATCAAAGATCATTTTCTCTAAATGCCACATTAGAATCAGTTACTATGCATGTAATTTGCAGCAAATAACAAATCCTGTTTTACGAGAATAAAACAAAGCAAACAAGGGTTCAAAAAAGAAGTCTGACCATCTTTTACTTTTTAAAGTAAGCCACTTAGGTTTTGGATTAAAAAATAAATAAAATTGGACCAAATAAATGTAGCTAGATTACTAATTACTAATTACTAATTAGCTCTTACAAACGAACCATTACTAAACTGTATGTTTCTTACTAAACAACTTATAGATAGCAAGTATCACCCAAGGTTCATGGCAACTGCCAACTGCATTAGTTCATAATAACAGATTGGAATGCAATTGAAAAAGCATGTATACCTATCCTGAAGTAAACTCATCTGATTGTTCATGCCCACCAATGCAATATGCATCATATTACTGTAACTAGCTGGTTCCACAGATCCCTTTGAAGTTGACTCATGAAGGTTATGAGTGGTCTCCCTTAGTGCAGCACTAATGATTGCCGGTAAAAGTTGAAGAGATTTGATTATAACCATGGCTCCCCATTTCCTCTCACTATGTTTCTCCACCAACAATTGATCAGAAATCTGATCTTCAGACCCATTCTTTCTCTCAATATGCTCCTCCAAGAACTCCCATGATGCAATAAGGCCGCCTCTGTGCCACTGCATCCTGACACTCCCTTTCACAAGATAGGGCTGAAGACAAACAGAAAGGGTTAAACGAGGAGCTGATCCTTTGAAGTAAAATTAGCAAGGACTTAAATAGTTGAGCTGGGATACCTGGTATAATCTACGAACATATGTCTCAACTACCCGCCTTTGAAGGGTGTGATCACTGTGATCAAACAGACCAACAAGAGCATCTTCAACTGCTAAAGGAGCACTCACAAGATCCTCCATTCTTTCATTAATGGCGCTTTTCCTCTTAGGAGTATCCATATTTTCTCCATCCTCTGTGAACATCTCCAATTCAGATAGACTTCTAGCAATGCTTGAACGAAGTTCACTCAGTTTAGTTTGCTCCAGCAGCTGACTTGCCTTCAATGCCAACTGCATAGTAATGTAGTATATCAAGATGTTAATCAAAATGTAAGAAACAACATTAAGTTGAGAAAAGAAAAAATAATCACCACAAGGTGACATAAGGAGAAGATGAACCTAAAATAGTTGGTAAAATTGTATATAAATCAGTTTCAGGTGACTCTTGAATATTAAACAAAAAAAAAAGATCAATAAAACCACATTTTAGAAAAACATATGATTCAAGTTCAACTGAACAACTAGAAAATGGCCTACCTCGGAATAATTTGTATGGTTGAGTGTTGAAAACCGTATAAGTTTATCCCTGTATGCAGCAGGGTTGGGGTATACCAGTTGTTCCATCAGTCGTAGTATCAGCTTATTCTTACCCCTGACACCCTGCAGACAAACAAATTATACATAATTTTGGTACAAATATTTCCTATGAAAAGGAAAAAGTGACAAGGAAAAGACCAGCCAAAGAGCATGTTATAAAAATTCATACCTGATGAGAAAGCACAATATCCACAACCCTCAATAGATCTTTGTTGTATTGAAGTCGAAGACGCTCAATTACATCAGCCTAGAGGTTAAAAAAAATAGTAAGACTGCTTAAACAGAATATATATCATGACATTCAAAATTGTGGAGTCATCCACCAAAATCATTATGCTTTGGAAAGATAAAGGATTTAAAGAGAAGAAAAGTACTAAAACTTAAGTTTGAATAGGGAAAATAATACTTCAACTATGCTTTAATTGAAATCTTTATCATGATGCAAATAAGAGCTGTGCTAGCAATCCCAAATAATCAGGACATCATATCAGCATTTTCATGTGAACATAGTGTAACTTGTGATTTAATGGGAGAAAATCACCTGTATGTTATCACTAAATAATTCTTCAACCGATAAATACTCTTCAAAAAGTGATTGAACAATGATACGGGCATGACTCTCTCTTCCACCCTCATAAGACTTCACAAGACTCATTAAAGGCTCAACAAGCCTTTCCTGGGATCCTCTTTCCTTGTCAGAGGAGGATGACAGGTGTGCCTTCAGCAAAAAGCATATGCCCTTAGTATATTGAAACTTTGAGAATAATTAATTTCAAAAATGAAGAATATAAGATAAAGATCTCACCTCAAGTACACCTCGTAATAGTTTGGCAGGGAAGTCAATAATCTGGGTACTTGAAACCCCATCAAACTCCTTACATTTTAATTCCAACTGAAATAATTATACAGATGAAGTAAAAATCAGATCAAAATAGGAGTCTAAAACCAGTAAGCAAAAATGCCATAAATTGAAGCCTCGAGTTAGACATTCACCTCATATTTCATATCTTTGGGAAGGCGGGTTGACAAAACAGCCAAACACTCTTGCCATTGAAGGAAAGGGAGTTCGGGACTATCAAGACAGTTGAGCAGGTTTTGCACTACCTAATGTAGATGAAAAATTTGTTGATAAGACAATCAAGTTTTTGGAAAACTATGGTAAATCTATTAACCTTTTTTTCAAAGTGTAAAAGGCTGCCAGTAACAGAGAGGAAAAAAAAAATTATGATTAACAACATTGTTTAAAAGCCTAAGACTGATTATTACAGGCAAGAGAATACTTACTTCATCAATGTTATGTTCATAACCAGCAAGAATCATGCGAGCTGCGTTTAAACTTGCAGCACACCGTTGATGAACTTTACCATAAATTGCAGTTGGAGGCCCTAGGATCGGGAAGCTACCATGGAAAGGTTCAGCTTTTCTTACAGCTGAAGGATCATCTAGATCAAGTCTTGCTATAAGCTCACCAGCCTACAACGAAAATGACTTCTTAATGTCAACCAAAATAGAAGATTTCTACTACTTAAATGGAATAATATTTACCTGCATTGCTTGACCTTCAGCCATTTTAAATTGGATGACCCCAGAAGCGGGTGAAAGAAGCGGCATGCACATCTTCATGACCTCAACCTCTGCATATGGTGCATCAGCGTCAATATGACTACCATCTGAAACCAAATATCTCAGCAGCTTGCATGGTGTCTCTGCCACTAACTTCGAGGGATCATGATCATTCTGGATGCAACAAAGATACATAACCAATTTTACCCCACTTCAGGAGCAAAAAAATATGACGTAGAACAATAGGAAAAAAAGAATTGGCTGGCACCTGAAGCAAGCAAGTTCTTCCATCAATGAGAAGGCGAGTTCCTGCTGCTTCTTCTTCGGCATATATAACATGACTATTTCCATCCAACTGTAACAAAATTGAAGCATATAATTATTTTCATTAAATTTCAGATATGCATGACAGACAACTTCTAACCACAAAGCCCCACCAAGGAAAATCTCTCTCAGGTACCGGGAACACTATTTGATATTATTTTGTTGGCAAAGCATCCACCTGTTGTCCTAAATAAATAGCCTGCTTTTCTCAAATTCAGCTTCCAGTATCATAATGAAGTCATCTCCTTCAACGTTTGGATACAGAGGTCTCTAATTTCTATATAAACTTAACAAGGATGTTTTCTCTCATAAAGATACTGACAAGTGAAAACAATTCAAAGTACAGGGAATACATACAATTCTGGTCTACGTAGTAAATACTGTATGGTCATTAAATCACACAAGAACCATAAACATAGCTTAGAAACAAAGAGTAATCATATCAGCAATACAGGCTCATCTTCTTGGGGATTGGACATTACCAAACCAAACTGAGGGTCAAATGTGGAACCTACAAAATGAAGAATTTCTACATTACTGTTAATGAAGGCTCCTATATTGTGGGGAATAGGGGTCCTAATTTTTGATAGTCTCCTCTAAAACCAAATAAATGGATCCATGTCATCAAAACTTAAAAAACGGATAAATTTCTAGAATATATTCTGCATACAAATTGATGGGGCAAAAGAAAATATGATGGATGAACAAGCCAGGTACCGACTACAAGGATCAAGACTGATACTGCTTGTGTCATTGAAAGATATTTTAACTTAGACTCGAATTGTTAAACGCATTATGATGTGATGCTATCAATAAATTCCATGTATTTAATTCTACAAATTAATTCAATATACATACTTCATTAACATAATTAATGAAGCTGTGGAGCCAGTAAAAAAATAACAAAAAATAAGAACACACAAGAATTACATAATCACAAAGCAATGACAATGAAGCTTTTACCCCCAAAAAACAAAAAAATGCTTACCTGCATTAATAAACCTCCATCACGTAAAGTATGTATCTCCGCTTCAATTTCAGATTTGTTCATCCTTAATCTATAGCTCCTAGGTCCACCTCGAGCCATGTCAATCTACAAAGAGTTTTTCAAAATGTTAACATAATGTATGATTTGTCTCTATAAGTTCAAAAAAGCAAGTAATATGAAGAGCCATGTATAATGCACTACCATGACATCATCGGAACACATACCGTATATTTACTTCCTTCGATGTTCAAAGACACTTGAGAGTTGACAAGTGACATGTGCTGCAATTGGGATCAACTGACATTAGTATTGATAAATTAGCTTATGAGGACATGTACAGGGGAAACTGTTGGTACCTTGGGCGGGATTTGTCCCTTCTCCAAATAACCCACGTAATCTGAAACCACAGCTGCACTGCTAGCTGATGCTTTCTGAGATTTACAAAGCAAAAAATGTAAGTGACACTTAATACAGACACAGACACATATGTAATTTAGATACTTACATATAGAGCACCACCAACAACAGAGAGATACCACGGAGGCCTTTCTGCTCTGACCCGCATGGCTATTCTACTGTCCAACCAACCTGTGTGGATTTTATTTTCTCTGTAATCTGAAGCCTACATGACACCTTTAACTTAAGTTAGTTTGTATTTGGGGAAAACTGCTTTTGAGGAAAAGGGATGACTATTTAATGTAATCAGACAGCCAACAAATAAGAAAGTTTACATGTAAAAGATCAATCGTGTAATCAACATTTGTACGAATTTCTCCACGAATTTGAATTTCTTTCAGCCCAAGAACCATATTGGCAATAGCTAGAGGTCTGGATTCTCCAAATGCGAAAATATGTCCTGAGGTAACATGTAACCTAGTATTTTAGTAGCAGCTATTGGAAATGTGTAGAAATACATTCCAAAAACTTCATGCAAAAGCACACTGTTGACATTAAATTCCCCAAGATAGAGCACTCCAAACAGTTTAAATGACTTGAGTACAGCAAGGCATGTGAATTAGTGAATAAATCCACAAGGAACAACTTGTACTGGATTATTTTGATCTTTTAATTAACTTAAATAATCAAACGAACTCTCATTATCTCATCAAGTCACATTCATGGGCCCAAAAAACTTTTTCAACGGCTGAAGCACATCAGAAAACCATACATAGATTGGAAATTGTACAACAATTAAAACACACCATGCATATATGAGTTCGACAACAGTGTAGCATTTTGGGCCCTACTTCTAGAGCATCACACATATACTATTTCCTATATCGATTCCATCCCTACTATGTGGCCTGCTACATATATTAAAAATATTTCATTCTTTTCTACCTTAATGGTCGTGGAAAGTCATAAAGAAAAAATGCTGGCCCATTCATGGGTGTCATCATGCCACATGTTTTACTATTCAATACGACAGAACCCATGGGAAAGTCAAATTTGATAGTGAAAATCATTAAATGCAATCAAGATGCTCTAATGGAAGCTTTCCTTTGGCATGCCTCTATAATTGCATGAAAATGTGTGACTGAACATCAGCAAATTCACATTCCTTAGGACTCTCTTTAGCAATAAAACAGTTCTAAGAATCTTTAAGAATATATATATTTTTTTTAAATGCTGAAGAATAAAACAATCTTTGGATTCTCAACATGCAGCCTCACAAAGACCCGAATTCATTCTGAATTGTAGATTCAGGTCTCAAGACTAGGAATTTATGACTTAAATACAATGCTACCAGCTGAAAGCCTAAAACTTACCAAATTGAGAATCTGAGAACTCATGAATGCCTCCTCCAGACTGCAAATGAAAATTTCAATCATTATTAATTGTATGCATAAACTAAACTTTATATAGAATTTTAAAGCTAAAGCTTACCTTAACAGAGAAGTAAGCCCACACATTTGGCTTGCTTTTAAAACTCAGCTCCTGCACAATGTTGTCAATCTCAATAGAAGGTTCACCATAATCAGGAATTTTAGAGGCTCAAGTGAGAATGTTCATGAACTTTCAAGTCTAACCTGTACTTTCCCACCAGTTGGCTTAAAACCATCATCAGGATCCTCACTTGTTACACGGACAGCTACACAATGGCCTTTTGGCCTTGTAGACTCTGCCTTGTCAAAATCAAAAGGTGTAGCAACAACTGAAGTTCTTCTCCAAGCATCATACCCTCCGCCATATTCCATCCCATAAAATCGTCTTATTTCTAATTAATTGAAGCATATAAACATGAAGTGTGAACATACATACAATAACTAG
The DNA here is from genome assembly GCA_035582765.1 of Acer negundo. Lineage (NCBI taxonomy): Eukaryota > Viridiplantae > Streptophyta > Magnoliopsida > Sapindales > Sapindaceae > Acer > Acer negundo. The sequence continues at coordinate 8,482,065 of CM069231.1, read as the reverse complement.
GAAAAAGTATTCAAGGGGAATCAAGGTCATGTAAAGCCATACCTGGAATTTGCCAGAGAGGAATACCCATCCCAACTGCAACTTGGGCAGCTGGCAGATTTATTTCAGCAATCCACTCAGTGACAGGATGCTCTACCTATATTACCATAAACTACAACTATTAGTAAGATTAAATAAATATCTGGGAGATGCAAACAGGTCACTGCAATTGAGAAATGTATGGTATAAAACCAACATATCATCAGGTGAAATACCAGTAGCCAATATGGATTTCCCATCTCTTCAGACATTATACAATCCAAAAATGAGTATTTTGAAACAACAGAGCTGAATTATTTGTAAGAGATTTAAGAGCTGAATTATTTTGTAGGTGCATAAATACACTTTTCATAGTTTTCAAATGACAGCAAGCACACAACACTTATATTTACTTCAGATCACACAATAATTAATATAATACACAACAGGTCAAGATGCCTTTAACACATCTAATGAAGTCATATAGCAACCTGCAACAAAATGAAAGTTTGGCGAGAGTATGACAAGGTTTAGAATCAAGTCAAGAATGATATTCACATACCTGTAATCGAGGGTTGAGCTCTAAGAAATAGTACTCGCCAGTATCCATACTGTACAGATACTCAACAGTAGCTGCACCAACATAGTTAACACTTTTAGCCAACCTTCTAGCCGCCTGCTCCAACTTTTTAACAGTTTCTAATGGAGCTACAGTAATTGGACCCTCCTCAATTATCTACATAACACAATGTCATCAGACCCTACAGGGAAAAGAGGGGAAATTCCATAATTTAATTCTAGTATCTAAACGATGGACTTACCTTTTGATGCCGCCTCTGGACACTACAATCGCGGCTATGCAAAGCTGCAACATTTCCATGCTGGTCACAGAGTAACTGGACTTCTAAATGTCGGCTCTAATTAGAGCAAAACACAATATGCATTGTCAGCATAAATCTAAACTGAAGGCAATTAGAGTAAGCACTTCTTTCACAACAAAGAATGGTATATGATCTAACCTGGGAAGCAACCTTCATTATGAAAATGGGCGAGCCAGGAACTTCACCCTGAACTTGTTTAAACAATGCTCTAACTTCATCGTCATTATGAACCTAGAAAATTTTAATGGCAACATAATTAGTTCACATCATCAAATTCCTAAGGTATTACCAGAATCCAAATGTAGTTCTCAGCCTGACAGTTTTACTTTTTCACACCAAGTTCACACACATATTGACAAGTTTTAACATTTTTTTTTTTTTTTTAATAAGAGACATGTTAAACAAATATTAGTATGCAACATCAATATTGGTCGAATATTGACAGAGTGACACAATATTTGAATATTGCAATATTCATATATGGAACAAACCTTTCTTATGCCTTTACCACCGCCACCCCAAGAGGCTTTGATCATTGCAGGATAACCCACAACTTGACAACTTGCAATTGCCTCCTCTGTTGTGAAGACACATGCTTCCTTATATACTTCATCTTGGATAGTATTCAAGCAACTTTCAGAAGAAACTTTGACCTGCAAGTAGGAACTCAATACACTAGATGTCAGACAACCTGCATAAAAAAAGAATAAGGATTAGAACTTTTAAGAGAGTAAACATTTACATGTGAACCACTCCACGGAAGGGTGGGGACATCTGCTGCTTGAGCAATTAACGATGAACCAATCTTATCTCCCAATGCTGACATTGATGCAGCTGGAGGCCCAAGAAATACAATTCCCTTTGCATTCAGTGCATCTGGTAACTCAGGGTTCTCGGAGGCATGGCCCCAACCAGGCCAAACCGCATCAACATGTGTTATCTCTGCCATCTAAGCAACCAGGAATTAAAACAATAAAAAATTCTACAATGGCTCAAGAAACTCATATCCAGTTAACTGGCTGTAATTGTTAAACAAAGATGATGAACTGTAACTGACAGCTAGAATAACAATCAGCACATAACTGCATAGACAGTATCAACTTTTCACATTATCTTTGAGACTGTAACAACATTATGATTACGAGCATCAATTAAGAACTCACTTTTGTTTTGAAATTGATTGGCCATGCCAGTAGTAAGTTCTTGCTTATTAAAATTTATTACTCAAGAGTAGAAGCAAAACAAAAAAAAGTAATGTAAGTTAATGAAATTTCTAGCTCAAAATGCCTTTTCTAACCAAGTAGAATTTCTACTCCATAGTTGTATATGTTGAATGTAGGACTAACTGAAAGTGCACATATTTTCCAGAGTAACTCTGAAGTGCATATATTTTATAGAGTGTTTTATACATACCTCTACAATGAGCTGCACATTGGCATAGTTATTGTTGTTTGTTCCACCAGGAACTTCCACAAACTGATCTGCAATTCTAATATGCTCTGCATTGATTCTCATATCCTCGGGCGTTGCCATGGCCACCAACATGATTGCCTTCTCTGTGCCAAAAGTTTCATAAGCCCAAGTCCTAATACTGCGCATAAACTTGACAGCAGCCATTCCATTGTTTGAAATTAAAATGCTATGTATTGGTCTATCCCCTCCAAGGGACCGACAGAATTCATTTACTTTGGATACCGTAGAAGGGCTCCTGACCACCCCATTTAGGTACCCGTTGGTATGCCCAACTACAGCCATTGGTGATCTCCTTTGCGCTTCTGACATGCTGCAAGTCCAAAAGTGATAGTGTAAAGATGTTGATGATTGAAGATTTTTTTTAAAAATAAAAAAATAAAAAAATCAAGTTGTTCTCATTCAGTTTTGTCTTTGACACATATATGCAAACACTTAGAAATAAAAGGAATCCCAGTTGATAACTTGACAAAAACAACATTACTCCACAGCTGAAAAAAAAAAAAAAAAAAAAAAAAAAAAAGAGGTTTGAACAGTGTAATTGGCAGCATGCAATCGAAATTAACAAGGAAACTGTCATTGTGTGAGAATAACAAGTCTTTTGTTTCCAGAGTGAGTATAGTTAGCATATATATAATCACAATTAAGTTCCAAATCCTTAGACATATTAATTGAAGCTTCCATTTGCATTTTAAAGCTAAGATGCGAAAATCACATAAAACATCGATTTGAACGAAAAAAAGAGAGTGCAGAGTTGAAACAGCTTTAAAGTGTAGAAAAGTGAATCACAGCAAACTAGCAATCTCAACTACAAACACCATGATAAAACAATAATAATAGAATCTGCAAGTGTTGTTGTACCTTAACTGAAGAAAGAAGAAGACGGAATTGAGGGAGGAGGGATCAAAGTGGGTGTGTTGAAATCAAATTGGTTAATGGGCATCAAGCATTTGCGTGAGAGAGAGAGAGAGGGAGAGAGAGAAGACACGTATGTTGTTAATATATTGAGAGAAGATGTGTAATAAGTTGTTGGAATGTGTAGTTGTGTGTGATGAATTGCATGATCAGCGTGTTGTGTTTTGATTGTTTTATTAAGGAAACAAGAGAAGAGAAGAGGGACAGGGGTAGGTGCGAGTTTGGGGAAGGTGGGCCTTAACGCCCTCTATTAACTCCTTGCACGTGCTACCTGTCCCCCCTGACTTCTTCCTTCTTCCTTCTTCTTATTCTTCTTCTACTGCACTCGCAACTAGTCCTCAGCTGCCCTCTATTTTTAGGTCTGCTACGGTGACGGTTATTCCAACTTTGAAATATTATCCGATAATAAATTACATTGTATGTTGGTTTTTCTTCCTTTCTCTCACATTTTTTTTCTCTTCTATACTAAATTTTTAGTTGATCTGATATTAATTATATTAATAATTAACTTTTTTATATAAAGAAAATATTTATGAAGGTATGACATTCATATGGTTAGAGATCAAATCATGGACGCATCAAGTAAGTTATTCTAGACATTGGCTTGTTGACTGTGAGATAGATAGTGTTGTCAACCAAGTCCCAACCAACCATCCCAATACCTTTTTCTTTATTAGATGAATCGTTATTTTATTATTATTATTATTATTATTATTATTATTATTATCTAACATGGGATATTGGAAAATCAAACACTATAAGAATATTTAATATGAAAAAACTAAACAAAGAAATTTGTAAAACGTATAATATGAAACTTGAACACCATAATATTAACGTGAAATATGAGGTACACGCCATTTTAATTAAAAGCAAATGTGATATTATTTTATTATTATTCAATCACTAAAATGGTAATATCCTTGTTGATAGTATTTTGTTTGTTTTCTTAATATTAGAGAGAGAGAGAAATAGAGAGATTTAATTGAGTGTGTTTGTTGACCTTGTGAGATAAGATGTGTAGGTGAAGGGTTCGATTAGATTATTAATATATGCATATAGGGAGTTAGATTGTAGTTGGAGGTTAGGTCCATCCATATCCCATATTGCTATCTCTATTTTTGTCTTTCTTGCCTCTTTGGTTTTTCCATTATGTTAATTCATGAATTCTATGCCAACATGGAAATCTCTTTTTTCTTTTTTCTTTTTTAGCTTATTTTCCCTTTTGTAAACAAATTATGTGGTAAGACAAAATCTATAATAATTAAACACAACATCATGTCAACATGTTCAAAATTTCATCACTCAAGATTTTTTTTTTCTTTTTAATATAATTTTCTTTAATTTGCTTTCCAATTTTTATAAATAAAAAATACCCTTATATATATGATACGTGAAAAAATAAAATGAAAAAGATATACTTTTTTTTAATAGCTCATTACAAATATTATTACAATAATTAATAAGTATAATAATCTAGAAAAAAATATTATACGAGATGAGGTTGGTCTGGTGATAAACCCCTAATACTTGCATCACGAGGTTGCGGGTTTGAGTTCTCACTCTTCCCCAAAAAATCCCTAATTTATGTAATAGTGTAATACTTAAAAAAAAAATCTAGAAAAAAATGCATATAACGAGGTGATATATATTTTTTGCAAATTTTTTTAATAATAATTGAGAATATTTGCGGCTTGTGCTACTAAATCAACTGTTTAATTATTAGGGTTAATAGCACAAATTCCCCCTAAACTTATAGTGGGTAACAAAGTGCCCCCCAAACTTTTTTTTTCTTGACATTAAACCCCCTGAACTTTCATTTATTGGCAAAAGCTAATGGAATAGTAACGAAACTTCATTTTCGTCCATTTCTTTGTCACGTGCTTCTCACGTGGGTCCATACGAAGGTCAGTTATGTCATTTCCTCCTGATTTAAAGAAAACAAAATAAATTTAAAGGATTTTTTTTTGATTGGATCTCCACCTAATCAAATAAAATAAATAAATTAAAACTTGATATCATAATCTTCTCCAAAAACCAACGATCTCCTTCTCTTTCTCCAACCATCTTTAAATAAACATAAACCACCAAAGAGAGAACAGAATAAGAGAAACAAAAAAGAGAAAGAAAAGAGGCGGTAGAGAGAGAAAAGGAAGAAAAGAGGCAGCAAAGAGAGAAGAGAAGAAGAGAATCAATGTGAGAGAAAGAGAAGAGAGAGAGTTAGGGTTTTATTTTGTTGTCAAATAGGTTTGATTTTGTTGTTGATTTTGTTGTTAAATGTGTTGATTTTTTGGGTTTGTTCTTTGATTTTGTTGTTGATTATGGGCTTCTCTCTCTCACTGCATCTTCTCTCTCTAACATGCTATCTCTCTCTCTCTCTCTTTCCCTTTTCTCTCTTCCATTCATCTGCGAGATCGAGCGTCGATCTCTATAGTTTAGAGGCAATCGACATTGGCAATGGTGATTTCTGGTGGGATGGCGGTGGTCACATGAGTGAGGATGATGATGGGTTGTGATGGAGCCGGTTGTAAATGGTGACGTTGTGATGAGGGTGTTGGTGATAATGAGGTGTTGTAGGTTTGGATGAAGATGGGCCATAGGTGATGTGTTGTAGATTTGGTGAGGATGATGATGAGTGGGCTACTGTACTGTTATCAGATATCTAGGTTAGGTTAGATGTTGGAAATAGATGGTGGGGAAGAAGATGATGATTAACAGATGAAGAGTCTTTTAATTTCTCATGTGATGGATGGTAAAGATCCAATCTCCAACTAATAAAAAAAAATTCCTTTAAATTTATTTATTTATTTTTTAAATCATGACTAAATGACATAATTGACCTTCGTACAGACCCACGTGACAAAGAAATGGATGGAAATGAAGTTCCTTTACTATTCCACCAGCTTTTATCAATAAATGAAAGTTCAGAAGGTTTAATGTCAAGAAAAAAAGTTTAGGGGACACTTTACTACCGTGTTATAAGCTCAAGGGGCATTGGTGTTATTAACCCTAATTTATTGTCTTATCTTTTTGGCATGTTCATTGGGGAAATGAGGGTGCGATAGGTTTCCCCATCCTCATCCCTAAACCTATTCCTTCATCCTTGTCCCCAACCCTATTTGGGATAAATCGGGAGTGGAATTGGTGAGAAATGTCACCATTTGAAACTGATTTTGTGACATTGTCAGTGCTTCAATAAGTTAAGTTTAAAAGACACCTATTATGATAAACTACCAAAATTGTCTTTAGATAATCATTTATGTTATTTTCTTTGTACTTTTCTCTCTCCACACTTCCAACAAAAACGACAGTAGTATTAACTCAGTAACTCTCTCTTTACAAATAAAAGTTCAAGGTTGGTCGTTGCCTCGACTTTCTTCTTCAACTTATAAAGAAGGGACGTGCTTCAGTAAAATAAGGTAATATTTCTTGAATTTTCTTTTTTTAATTTGTTCACATTTTCATTTGTTCCTTTTCATATGTTATCCGAGTATTTTGTAAACCTTAAGCCATTGTGAGAATTTTTGGATCTCCGAGCCTTTTCATGTCTTCCTCAAGCCTTTTCATGTCTTCACTATTCGAGCCTTTTCCTGTCTTCCCTATCCAAGCCTTTTGAAGACTTCTCCGATTCTTTTGATGTGTTCCGAGAGCCTTTTGATGTCTTCCCCGAGCCTTTTCATGTAATCACTATCTGAGCCTTTTGATGTCTGCTCCGAGCCTTTTTATGTAATCGTTGCACGAGCCTTTTGAAGACTTTTTTGAGTCTTTTGATGTCTAACCCGAACCTTTTCATGTGATTTGCCCGAGCCTTTTGAAGACTTGTCGGAGCCTTTTGATGTCTACCTCGAGCCTTTTCATGTGATTTATCCGAGCCTTTTAAAGACTTCTCTAAGTCTTTTTAATTTCCTCACCCGAGCCTTTGTAAATGTAATATTTGAAAATAGTTTGTAGTCTTAGGTTTTTATTAATGGTTTGTGATGATTAATTTGACAGCATCATGAATCAGGTTAGAATAGTAATATCTTACAAAGGGGATGGGAGCAGTTACCCTACGGAAGTTAAAGGTTTGTTAGATCCGATAATCGGGGAATGTATGTATCAAAGGATATGACTTATGAAGAATTGGTGGTGATCGTGCATATCATTGTGAAGTATGATGTAAACGAATTCAATGTTGATCTGTCATTAATATCAATCATTCCTAGCAGTACATGTCGTACATTTATAAGAAATGACGACGATGTCCAGTTTATGCTAGGGGAAGATCGGGTAATCCCTTAAGTATGTGTTCGTGTAACTGAGAGGACAGTTGGAGATGTGATAGGGAATGATATTCCTACTTCTGAAAATACCCAACAATTAGGATCCTTTAGCAGTAGAAACCAAGTTTTCACCCAAAGGAGTGCCACTGAAGGTGAGGGAAACATGTGTGGTGTCCCACCAGTAGCGGTCGACCATGCAGATTTAGTTGAACCTCAATTTGGCAATGTGTTTGGTTGTCAAATTGAGCAATACAATGAACAAAACAGTTACTCAAACCATAAGGTGGATAATGAGACAAATAATGAACAGGTTGATGATCTACAAAATGTGGATGAAGAGCCTACACAAATTCAAACACATGGTAGACGTGTACAAGGAGTTAGTTATACTGCACCAAATATGCCTAGGACTTCTAAGGTCCGATATAATGTAACAACATCTGATTCTGATAATGCGATAACGTGGGTTATTCCTGAAGTAGATTCATACTCTTTTGGTATTGATGGAAGCAGCACCTTGGCAGCGCAAGACCTAGAACCATGATTTATAAATGCCAATTTTTTCCGAGTAAAAAGGATTTGAAGAGATTACTTGGCCATTTTGCAATGCATCAGAACTTTGAATGGAAGGTGAAAAGGTTCAATAAAACAACTTTACATCTGGTTTGCATCATTGACAATTGTACGTGGAAATTAATAGCGGTAAGGAGAGATGAAGAGACTTACTTTCAAGTCAGAAGTTTTGTCAACGAACACAGTTGGCTCTTGGAGGAAATTCACCGTTGCCACCTATAAGCTAGTGCAGTCATAATCAGAGAAGTCATTGCATTTAGACTTTAACAACATGATGGTTGTCTCATGCGTCCCAAATACGTTATCGCCTATATGAAAACAATGTATGACATCTAAATCATGTACAGTAAGGCACATGATGCCCTGTAATATACATTGTCATTGACCTATGGAACGCATGAAGAAGTTGTCCAACTCCTGCCATCTTTTACATATGTTTTGGGAACAGCAAAATCCTGGCACAATCACTGACCTATAATGCACAGATGATGGTAAATTCCTCTACTTTTTCATGTCGTTAGGGTACTCAATTAGAGGTTTTCGGAGGTATATGCGTGTGTGATTGCAGTTGATGGTACCCATTTGAAGGGAAGATTCTAGGGTACAATGTTTGTGGCAATTGCACAAGATGGAATAGAACAGGTGTATCCAATTGCTTTTAGGTACGGTGATTTAGAAAACAACCTTTCATGAGAGTGGTTTTTGGAATGCTTAAGGGGTGCCCTTGGTCATATAGATGATCTGGTTTTTATTTTCGATCGCCATGCAAGCATTGAAGTAGGGATTTCTAAAGTGTTCCTTTATGCAACCCATACCATATGTTATTGGCATTTTGGTAAAAATATGAAGAAGCGATTCCATAGAAAGGATGTTGCCTGTATAATGGATGACGTAGCTAGGTCATACATTGAATTAAAGTATAATCGCCACATGAAGGAGTTACGTAAGCTGCATAAGGCTGCATTCAATTATGCCATTGTTGTTGGTCCACACAAATGGTCCCGCATACACTGTCCCTAAAGAAGGTACATGGTAATGACCACAAATGTTGCAAAATGCATAAACTCATGCCTAAAATTTGCACGGAAACTGCCACTAATGACACTGGCAGAGTCCATTAGGAATATACTACAAAAGTGGTTTCACGATTGTCATATAGTTGCATGGTCCATACGTCATCGATTGACCGACAGAACACATCTTGTGATCTTGAAATGTGTCGAGAAGTGCGGTTATATGACCGTAAATTCAGTTGACTGAAACATATTCTCCGTCAGACACAAGGGAAAACAGTAGACAGTTGACTTAGCTTGGAAGACTTGCACATGTAACAAATTCCAAATGGACTTTTTTCCATGTTCACATGCACTCGCAGCGGCAAGGTACATGATAAGTTACTGTTAATACTTTATATTACCCAAACGTGAATGTCACTGTTTTCATTGTTGCAGGGAGCGGAACTTGGATTTCACATCTCTGTGTGCAGACTACTACAAGAGGGAGACACTTATTGATGCATACTCGGTACCTATTATGCCTATTGACCATCATTCTTCATGGGTAGTGCCATCCGACATAGCAACTCGGGTGGTTTTAAATCCAAAGACGAAGAGACAATCAAGTCGTCCGATGGACGGTCAATATGCCTCATCTTCGGAGAGGACAACCATACAATCGTGTAGAAGATGTGGACAACCATGACATAATAGCAGGAGGTGTTCCAACCCGTCTATAGTTAATGAAGGTCCTAGAAGAATTGTCCCCGAGGAATACCGTCCCAAGTGCAACATCTGTCATTCAGTTGGACACAACAAACAAACGTGCCATAAGAAGGATTCTACCATGGAATGAATAGACCCATTGAAGAAGGCGATCAAACATAACAATGCAGTACAAGAGGAAGACGAATTGCTACTAGAAAAGCTTGCGATTGCTAATGTGGGAAGACAAGATGCTAAGAAGCATCTTGAGAAACATGTCTCTAACTTGATGTCTTCCAACATCGTTTAGACTTTGGAAACCATGCTCGATACAATTGTGTTGTTTAAATCGTTCAGCTAAGAAGCACCTTGAGGAACATGTCTCCAAATTGATTTGAATTTAGTTCTTCATTTTAATTGTGTTGTTTAAATCATGTTGGAATTGACCAAATTGCTCACTTAAATTGTGCATGTTGGAATTGAAAAAAATTAATTGATTAATTAAAAAAATAAATTCAAATGTTATGTACATTAACTACATAATAGAGAACAACCTGTCTATATATCAACTATAAAACACTGTTGTGAAACAAGTTGCAATAAACCTCCACAACCATCCTGGTGCCTATATCCTCTTCTGTCTAGTCAAACTCCTTCTTGTTTGTCAACAAGTACTCTATCAATCTTAAAGTATGAGCACCACAGTTACCATTGTAAATCACCATATGAACAACCGTTGTACTGGAATTTTATAAAAACCAAGTGGGATAGAATAAAATATTGAAACAATCATACCCCTGATGTTGTTGGGGCACCCCACGAGATCCGTCCATGATGCTCATCCGAAAAGGTTTCTTCGTCAATTTGTACGTCAAATCATCCTTCTTTCTGTTGGAGTGAAACCCGACCTGATGCAACATCGAGGGTATAAACCAACATAGGCACGCAACCTGCTTATTCCTATAGTCCCATGTAACCTCCTGTCTGAACGGGTCTAACAGGTAGATCTTCCCTTGTGTGAGGTCGACGTTGGCCAGTACCCAATGGTGCTGTCCAAGGTTGCAAGGCATCATAACCTGTAGGTGTTTCAACATAGTAATATGTGTCTGAAATCTAAACATAGCATTAAACACATTGAAACCATGTAATTTAAACACTCACCCAATCAACTGCGTGCCATGGCCGGTTTCCTGACGGGACCAATCCTCGGACCGTCTTCAGATCGGATGCGCCCATAACCCTACGGTCGAAAATTTACCCCCACTGAATATCTAACCATGATTGTACATATAAAATTTACCACATCGTTAGGTAAAAGATCTATGAAACACATCAATGCACAAGAAAAACCGTACAGTACAAAAACTTATATAGAACTCGAAATCCAGTAAGTTGACCCTCTGAGCGTAGACAGTAGGGTATGCTTGATAACGCTTCCGTAAAATCAATAAGTATGTATCGATGAGCTGACAATGTAAACATTTTATATTGTTATGATTCTACCATTACTGATACAAACTTATACAGACATTTAAAGTAAAGAACATACTGTATCCTCCAACTCCATGAAGTTAGTTTGGAACCGTTGGAACCAAGTGACACCAACTGGTAAATATAGATCCACATCACGTCTGTATAATTGTTGAAGAAGTTAGATGACCAAGTAATATTACTTAGGTGTTAAACAAATAATATTAAAAGATTGTGAAATGAACGATTATACTTACAATTCTCTCATTAAGTTCCTCTTGTAGGCTTGGTACACTGCAATATGGTCAGGATCTAACAAATCGTGGGGCCTGAATACATGCGCTGATGATGTTGGCCTTTTCCTTGGCTTCTTCTGCCGACACGGGTCAATGTATGGGGACATCAGCTGCCAACATGGCTTGCGAACCCGCTGCTGACGTTGAACCTCGGGTGGACTACGGTCTCGAGCACTAGACTTCACTGGAGGGGTGCGTAATGAAAAGGAACTTTACCTCCATAGATCACTATGAGGATGGCTGTGCTGTGAGGAGGAAATTTGCCTCCGTGGATCGCTCTAAGGAGGGTTACGCAGTGAAAAGGAACTCTGCCTCCATAGATCGCTATGAGGATGGCTGTGCTGTGAGGAGAAACTCTACCTCCGTGGATCGCTATGAGGAATGGGGGAGCTATGCCGGGATCGCTTAAAGGGTCGCACTACGCTGGGATCGATCAGATGAGGGGTGCGTTGTGAGGATGAACTCTGTCCCAGGTCATGTGGATGAACATGATGATGCAACAGTGCTGGCTCAGATCCACCATGTGGCTCCCGTACCAGAAGTGTTGTATTTGTACCAGCAGTGCTGTCAGGTAAAACCGGAGGAGGTACCTGCTCTAATAGTGTTATCTCTGTACCATCAGGTACCCCATCTCGTTCTGTCATAACATGACTCTGTTGATCGGATACTGTGTTCGTAGTATATGCCGCTGTAGTAGGTGCATACTCATGTCTGGTCTCTGGGTCTGTCCAATGCTAATGAGTACTTGTCCTGCCTGTGGGACTAAAGTTTTCGTAATGGTCATCTAATGGTCGGTCATCGAATGGTGGACCATTCATACGGAACTACGACGTCTGACCCTGACTCTGAACCGTCCGGATCATATCCAACAACTTATGATGCTATTGATCTAGTTTCTTATCAATCTTTCGGACAGCCTCCATCACATCATCCCGTACAGATAGGACAACATCCATCACTTCAATGAATTTACGGTCCTAACCCTAAAAGGATTTCGAACTCTGTCAGTATTAAAACTGTTCACTAGATTGAAATTAAATAATATGGTTAAAATATTTTGACGTACCTATAGATGCCCTCCAACGTCTCTTCGTGAATCACCTATAGGTCGAGGCTGTCTGGGCAAAGTGAATCGTAGCCGTCGACACCTCACGGGACTTTGACTGCCACCCTCTTGGTCTGAACCCTTCATAACACTGGGTCCAGAATATGGACCCTCCATATCTAGAGGTGTGCATGATCCAATCCAATCTAATCCAATATGACCCATTGGATCGGATCAGATCGGATCAATCAGATCCAGAGAGGTGATTGGATCGGATTGGATCCTAAATTCTAAAATCCATTGGATTGGATTGGATTGGATCGGATCTTGGATTTTCGTTTGGAAATCCGCCCAATCCGCTAATCTGCCTAAAATATTAGGTCTTATTTTTATATTGGGTAATTTTTTTATCCACTACTTTCTAATGTAAAAGCTCAATCAAAATACAATTTTTAATGTTACTATTTTGAGTTTTCTTTCTCAATTTCTCTACATCCAACAATCCATCATCTTCTTTTCTTCTATTTTTCTTCATTAACATCACAGCTTCTTAAGTTTGCATTTGGAGTTTATGTATAATGTTTATAAACTTTTTGAATTATATAAAGTTTACAAGTTATGTCATGTATTTTTTTAATGTTAATTTTATTTGAATTAATTAGTAATGTTTGAATAATCTATTTGATTTTATTTATTTCAGATTATAACTTTTATGTATTACGAAAAACTTTATATTAATTCGATCCATCAGATCATATCGGATTGGATCAAATAGTAATTGGATCGGATTGAATTGGATCCCGCTATAAATTGGATCGGATCGGATCGGATTTGATCTTGGATCATAGCAAATCCATTGGATCCAATCCGCCGCACACCCCTATTCGTATCAATTGGTTCGTAGGGTCCGAATTACGGACCCTTCGTATCACTGGGTCTGGAACTCTTATGTCGTTCGTGCTCTGGGACATGACCATGTATATTAGTCGCATCGACATCATACAGACTACCTCCCAGATCTATGCCTTCGTAGTAACGTTGAGCCGTCTCAGCATCCGTCGACACTAATTCATGCCGCGCAAACATATGAAATCGGAGTTAGATCATTGTAATTGTATATATACTATTAACTATGAAAATTAACAACAACAATACTTATCCTTTCAATGAAAATGCCATCCAGCTTTGTCCCCTTCGGTCGCTGACTTAACTCCCATTTCAGAATACGTGGGGAGGGTAGCTCGATTACTCTACGGGTCCCACATTTTTTATTCCTAAGCTTAGAGATAATCTCAAAAGCAAATATCTGTATAATATATAAGTACGAAAAGAAGTAAATACATCAGTCATATAAAAAAAATTACAATTAAAGTACGAATTCAAATTCTAAATTCTCACAAACAGTGCGTACGATAGATCATATATGTTGTACATCTCGGTGATGTGTACGTCAATGCCCCTTTCTTGCTGTTGTTGTTCAAACAGCTCCCGTTGACCATCCAATGCATGCTTGAAACCAAAAATAAACCGCCTATACAAGTGTGCGCCCCACGGGAACGCATCAAAAGTGTCCAAGCCCTCGACTAGGCGAAACTGCCATACTGGAACTTTATGTCTGTCATCCAAACCCATCAGTATCCAGTTGAGTATAAACAATAAGCACAACTTCATCGTATCATACTGCTCCACAAAAATACTAATCCGCAGCATTGCTCTCAGCTCTTTAAACTCGATGTTGTAACCCTAAAAGTACCGCTCGTGTATGCTATTCTCTACCATATTATACCTCGCCGTGTCGGGAATGACTCCAAACTTCAAACCAGCGATTAGACAGAACTCAACCTTTGAGAATGAGACCGAATGCATACCTAACAAAAATCTCATATCATCTTCCGGCCCATTGTGATGCAACTTGCGCAAAAGCAACCGATGGACAATCCTAGTTGATAACTTTTATTTCTACACGAAGTGTATCCCCCTATTTGTATCTTTTATGCTCAATTCCCGGGTAAAACCATGTTTTTAACGGCTTAAATAAGTGTTTTAGGATTTCTTCCAGGAGAAAGGCTTATTTGTAAAATTATAGAAATTTTGGGGCAAAAGTGTAATTTAAGAAAGCCAATTATGCGCCCATGTTATGCGGTTAGGGGCCGCATAAAAGGGCACCGTTTTCTTGGCAGAGGACCATTTTTTCCTCAGTTATGCCCCCTGTTGTACGACCAAGGGCATCGATAAGGGTGCATTTTCTGTCCGATGCTGTCAACTTCAGTTGCTATTTTTGGATTCTTGGGCCACTCAATTTCAGCTAATCAGAGATCTTATCTTTGACCCTTGACCTTACTGAGAGCTTGGAGGAGTTATTGGAGATCTTGGTGGGCCTTTTTCATTGAAGAAGCATTGAAGATGCTTGTCCTTGGAAGATAATGAGGAAGACTTTGGTGGAGGCTCTCTAAAATCCATTATTGAGCCTCACACCCAACCAACTCCGACCAGAACACACTCTCAGTAAAAACCTCTCACTTTTTTCTCTGAAATTGGTGGTTCTTCATCAACATTGGAGCTTGGAGGAGTTGGTTCTTGGAGAAGGAAGCATTGGAAGCCATTAGAGACCAAGCTTTGCAAGAAGGAGATCATCATCTTAGTTTTTCTCTATAAACTCTACCTTTTATCTTCTTGTATTAGTTATGGCTTGTGTTTATTAGATATTTTGAATGGTTTATATGTGTAATATGAGCTAAATACTCTTTTGCTAGAACAATGACGAAACCAAACCCTTGGTCTTTTGTTAATGATTCCTTAGTTTCTCTACAAATGCTTGTGTAGTTATATGAATGTTTTGTATGCTTAATGCTTTTGTCTTGATTGGCCATCTTGTTGAATGATCACTAGATAAACAAAACATTCACTATATATGACTAGAAAGTGAGAGATACACTAGGCTAGCATACAGGGTTCATGTATGTGTTCCATAAATCTTTATGAGTTCATTTATATTTTTTATGCATGGATTAGAGATTGATTTAAGGGAATACGAACCTATAATCTATACTTGCACAATTGAGGGATTAAGTGAGTCAAGTGGTTAACTAGAAGGGTGAGGTGTATTTGATGTTCTAGCACTCTTTCATCATATATTCACTTTTGTTAGTTTTGTGGTTGGTATTCTACTTGCTTTAGAATTAATTAGTTTAGTGTTAAAAATCTGGAAACTTTCAATATTAGTTGTTCAAATAGTATATAAACCGATAAAAGCCGGTAATCAATCCTTAGTCCCCGTGGGAACAATCCTTACTCAGCCATTGTATTACACTCTGACCTCATACAATTTGCGAGAGTCACACTGTGTGGTTGTGGAACGAACAATTTTTGTCGAAAACTAAATCTCACGATGCATCTGAAGGAAATGACCAAAACATGACTCAGTATATTGATGTCGCTTTTCGATCCTCAGATGTTCAAGTATACTGTCAAGTACATTGTCGATATCTCTAAGGACATCGAAATGATCATGCTGAATAATTTTTCCCTTTAACCATTCTCCCACTGGGATTTTAAGCGAGTCCTTTAGCTGATTCCTCATCTGCATTCACAGAAAAAAAAAAAAAAAACATATAAGTTGATGAAAATGCTCAAACAAAAAGGCTAGGGCAATGATTGAAAAGGTTCTAGCAGTGTATGAAAAGGTTCGAACACTTCATAAAAATGCTCGAGTAGTGTATGAAAAGGCTCGAGCAGTGTATAAAAATGCTCGAACACTTCATTAAACGGCTCGATTAATGTATAAAAATGCTCGAACTGTGTATTAAAAGGCTCGAACAGTTTTAAAAATCTCGAAAAATCAAAATTCATAATCTATTCATAAATTATTAAAAAGCTCGGATAACAGTTTAAAAGGCTCGAAATATGTATTAAAAGGATCGAACTGTGTGTTAAAAGGCTCGAATAGCGTAAGTCTTGGAGATTCAAAATTAAAAAGCTCGGATTAGTGTTTAAAAATGTCATATCTAGTTTTAAAAGGTTTGAAAAGGCACGAAAATGTTGTAAAAAGGCACGAAAATGTTGTAAAAAGGCTCGAAAAGGAACGAAAAGCGTCGGATTTACTGTAAAAAGGTTTGAAAAGGCACAAAAAGACTTGGAAAGGCACAAAAAGACTTGGAAAAGGTTGTAAAAAGGCTCGAAGAGGCACGAAAAGGCTCGAAGATTCTAAACCGATTCAAACCTCTGATTTTTCCTTGAAAAGGCTCGGAAACAGTTCAAAAAGGCTCAAAAATCCAAAACTTCATCTTTAAAACAATTTTTTCATAAACTAAAACCCATATAATCAAATCAAATTAAATGGCACCTAATCAAAGCTAATCTGCATGATGAAAATGATATCCAACATCAAACACACAAACTTATCAAGAACAAAAATGCGTGAGAAAAAGGAAAAAAAGAAAAACTTACCACTGTCTGTTGAGTTCGCCGGTGAGTTCTTTTCGACATCAGTACTGTAGAGCTGTCGCCGATGATTCGCCGTCAGATTTTGGTCCACTTTAGGATTGTTGTGCCATCAAGTTTTCTTCTTTCAAAGCTTTTCTGTCAACGTTTGAAAACACACAAAGCGACAAAAAGGGGTATTTTTGTCTGATCATCTAAATATGTATATTTTAAATTTATATTAGTAATGTACTACCTATTTTACAAAAAACGCCCCAAATGGTGATAGAAAATTTTTGAACCCTAAATGGGGATGGGTTGTTTAGGGTAGGTATTCATGCCCCCACCCATTTTCCACGGTCCCCAATCTCCCATTTGACTTATGTTTGACCTTATTTCTCTCAGTTTCTCTGTTTTACCACATTTGACTTAAATTAAAAATAATCATATATAAGTAAATATTAATTCAATCCAAAGTAAACAATTTTAAATTTTAATGTAAAGTAAATAAAAATACTCATATTATTACATCGTAAAAGTTCAAACAAATTTACAGTTCAAAATTTGATCCACAAGCCAAGGAAAAAAAAAAAAAAAGTCTGGGACAAATAGGAATGGAGGATGGGGTCCGTGGGGGGACCATCCACATTTAGATTTGGTGGTGAAATTCACCCTATCCCCACCATCATCCCCCATTTGGGGTGAAATTTAGCAAGAAAATTAAAAACAGTTCCTAAAACATTTTTCGTTTTTAACCACATAAGAAAGTTTAATTGATAATAATCACGTTTTTGAGAAATTACCCAAATACGAGGACGACACCGCTCGACCCTATGTATAGGCATCGTGCAATGGGTGAGCAACAATGTCGTCGGGGCATTCCCTTCCCAACGGCACTGTGTTATGTAGAAAATGAGGAAAAAAAACCTCAAGAGGACAAAGGGAAAATTACTGAAGCATCCTTCCATAAGGGTGTTTTGGTAATTATATTAAAAAATTTTAAAAAGTGAAAATTTCACAATTTTTTTTTCCAGAGTTCACAATTTTTCCAACATTTCACTTTTTTTCTTAAAATATAAAAAAGTTACAAGGGTCTTCTAGTAATTTATGATTATGAACTGAAATTGTTTTTTTACAAGATAGTTATTAACTAGTAAAAAAATTTCTTAAGCGATTAAATTTTTTTATATATAATTTATATATTTGTTTACACTTTTCACTGAAATTTACCTGCAAATGGGGATGGAGCCGTGGGGTTTTGTGAAACTCTAATCACAAACTAAGGGGTACTCTAGTATGGTTTCTTAAATAGAGTGTTCAATTTATGAAATAAGAAGCATGTGATAAAACAACTTCTTTGCCAATTGCTAGTATTACAGCCAGGGGCGAAATAGACAATCCGTTTCAAAAAAAAAAAAGTAGTATGTAGACAATAAATTATGATAATGTTAGTATAAATTAATTAATAAATATCTTCCATATTTTATTGTCCATGAAATTAAGAGATAAAATCAATCTATTTTCCTTTCTTAATTTTAATTTCCAATGCAAAAAAAGAAAGAAAAAAATTTCATTAAAATACTTATACTTATCTTATATTGACACAATTCTTTATTTTAACTAGTTTGTTTATTAGTAATTATTCAATTTGACCTTTCTCATTATCTTTATTACTCTTCAAGATTTTAGGTTGGGAATCGTAAATTAATAAAAATTTCTTGTTTTTCACACAAGGAATTTTATTCTTACTGTTGTAACTAAATTCTTCTTATTCTCTATCCGAATAATTTTATGTACTATATTACAAAATAATAAATATTTTAGGTTATTAATATGATTTTGCTATAGTTATTATAGTTTGTTAATTAAACGTTTTCAACTGCAACTACTTGGATATCGTTTACAACTATACGTATTATCAAGTTTAGGTTCCGTAACAAGATGGAAGATGAATTTCTTGTAAACTCTTTGATCATGTACATTGAAAGGGAAATTACATAGTAACTTAGTATATATTTGATTATAGACGATTTTATAAATTTAAAAGAGCGTCAGGTTCCATTTTGATTCATAAAGATGTGTCTATTTTATTTATTAATTTATTTGTTGTACTATTATAATTTACATATGAGACTATACATTATTACATTTGATTTTTTTTTTTTAATTTTTAAATATTAGTATATTTGCCTTCCGTCAACTTAAATATTTTTGTCTTGGCCTCATTAAAGCCAAAATCCTGGCTTCGCACCTGATTATAGCAATTGTGTGCATTAAAAAAAAAAAAAAAAAAAAAAAGTGCATCTTTTTAAATCTTACTACACACATGCAGATATGTACAGTAGCGAAGCCACATTAGTGATTATTTGGTGAACATTATTGCTACAGCACCCGGAACTCTAGCTAATTGTCCACCCTTTTCAACTGTGATTTCTATGTTATGTATGGTTGTACCTAAGAGCATATCGGTTGAAGTAGATTTGTCTTTTTGATTAATCAAAACCTCTTCCCAAACTGTACAAGCTTCTGCCAAAGCATACTGCTTTTTGGATGTAGATGATGATATCTATATAGATGGATCTTATATATATCATATAATGAAGTACCACATAAGTGGATATATAGAATCCAAATCTGTCGAATCACTCCTGTTCTAATTTTCTACATCCTAAGTCTTCCTGTTCTGTCATCTAGTTTATGTTCTTCATATAACATTCAAACCGAATGACTATAAAATTATGTCGATACTTCCATATATTAGGGGTAACGTAGGAGACGTCTCTATTTTTCTTTACACAGCAGCGAACCCACATTCTTGATTAGTGATTAGTGATTAGTGATTAGAGTGTTGTATTACGTTTGAGGTGGCAAAGTGACACGAAATAAATGGGCGGCGTATGACAAATGTGCGGCTATTAACATTTTAACATTTAACAGAAAAGGCTAGAAGGGCTGCCTCTGCTGCCTGGTGTTAGCTTTCACTTTCGGAAACGAATTTCATTTGATCGATTTGTTACGTTGTGAGGTCTCAAATGGTTCTCGTCGACATGTTATTAATTCAACCCTATCCCCCAACACCTACTTCCCTTTTATTTATATATTGATGTAATGATGTGTGATTGATCAACTTGCAAGACTTGTGTGGACTCGAAACCATCACGTTTACTTAGTCAAAACTGTTGTTAGGTAAGTAAAAACATGCATGCAGTAATTCTAAATTTCTAATTAGTACATGATCACAATTTATCTTCTCAACAGATTCTCATATCATCTAATGATCACTATATATAATCATCATTTTGTTAATCATTACCATCTTTTTCCCGTAATACAAACATCCACACTCCACTTTCCAAAAAGGCAATTCTATAACTATACATGTACTGATTATTATACCTGTATTTGTTCAAATGTTTTTATGCCTCTCCTTGCAACGCCTTTGATTAGGATCAATCATTGGATTATTTATTAGTAGCCATTTTACTAATAATTTATAGTCATTTGATTGAATGCATGACATTAAATTCGAACAGAATTTTTGTTTACTAAGAGTGCACATACTTTATTTATAGGATCCATCTATATCATTATTCAATACCAAGCACACATAAATTCTCTTTTTGTACATTTATTTTTGGTGGAATGGTGTATACTTCATCTTCTACATTTGTAGTGGGATTCAAGTCCTATAGATATCAATTTTTCTATCCAAAATAACTATTTTACCAATTTTAAAAAACAATATATACTAGGGTTATTAACACCGGTCCCCTCTAAACTTTAAACGAGTTTGCATTTTATCTATCTGAACTTTTTTTTTTTAGACGTTAACCCTCTAAACTCTCATTAATTGGCAAACAATTTGGTTTTTTACCCTCTGAACACCTATTTGAGGGAGTATCTACAGTCAAGTTTTGTCAATTAATAAGAGTTTAAGGGGTTTAATGTCTGAAAACAAGTTTAAGTGGAAAAATGCAAACTTGTGTAAAGTTTACGGGGGAATGATACCAATAATCCTATATACTAAGCACATTACATTGTTTTCAGAATTTGGGCCCAAATCTATGGAATGGCCCGGCCCTAGTTCAATTCTATACATGCCCACAACTAGTTTGAGGGAATATTTGGTACTTGTTATAATATTAGGTCCAACATTATATATATAGTTGATCTTGTTATACAAAATGGAATATTTTGGATGCCATCATCATTCATCGAAGGTTGGAGTAATGATAAAAGCTTTTAAAAAAACACATGGTTCTGAATTAAAAGATATTGTCAATGAAAAAAATGGTTGGAGCTATGAAGAAAAGAAACCAAGCAATTCTAACCTTAAAATGCAATGCAACTGACTTGGTGAATGGAGCAGAAAAACTACTAAATGTGATCAAAGAAAACAAAATCAAAATTTGAAGTTATATGTAGCAGCAAATCAACAAGACCAACAAGCAAAAAGTTGTTGTAATCAAAGAACTAAACATAGACAAACAACCTAATTAATAATACCAACCAAATCAAAATTACTTTCCTAATACAAAGTAATAAAAATCATTAACATCAATCTACTACGCTGAGACAAGAGAGAATGAAGCAACAAGCATGCTAATAATAATAAATGTCAAGGAAGCAGACAGGCTGTAACTTCCGCCAACTGAAGACGGCGATGGAGCTAGTTCGGGCGTGCGACCTCCCTGTGACGGTGCTGGAGTGTTAGCCTTTGGCGGCCTTGCCGGGGCAGAGGGGTGACTTGGAGACACTGGTGCCACTGGTGACACCGGTGGTTTTGCTGGAGGTTTAGCTGCAGTAACACAACAAATATAACATGAGATCATTTTTTTGTTGTTGACATAAACATGAGATTATTTCATGATAATTAATAAACAACACTTCTATGAAGATTCTTTTAGACTTTGATACATGTTGATGATACAACATTCATGTTTTTTGATTCTAGTGCTGGCATATATAAAAGTGTTTTCTAAAACCATTTACTTTCTAGAAAAATACAAATTATAATTAGTGATTCTCCAAAAGCATTTGTAATCCAAAAGATCGTCTATTTGTATTCAATCAAACACCAGAAAACACACTACAACAATTTTTTTAACTTAATTAAAAAACCAAAAACGCTATCGGTGCAACATTTTATTTATTTATCATATTACTAAAATAAGAATAAATATGATCTGATTAGCCAATAATCACATAGGTTTATACAATGAAAATAGAAGAAAGAGAGAGGGGCACGATCACTCAATTACCGTCGTTGCTGCAGTTGTTAATAGAAGGAACGGAAACACCGCAAGCCGCTGGTAGAGTATAGGCCTTGGTCATATTCAAATCAAGCCCCATTTGAGCACTGCTACTTACGGCAGTGCAAACGCATTCAAAACCTGCATGAAGCACTGACTTGAATCCATCGCAACACGCCGAGTCCGGCTTCGTCTCATTGTTATCGTTACCCAAAAACGATAAGCAACTGGCCATGTTATAAATGACGTTAGAGCAATCCGATGGTGAAGGTGCCGGAACCGGAGACGATGATGATGAGTGTGAAGGTGCCGGAACCAGAACCGGAATCGGAGATGGCGAGTGTGAAGGTGGTTTTGATATTCTTGAAGCTGCAGAGTTTGCCACAGCCATCACACATACAACAATCATCAAAATTCTGGTCGTCATTGTTGATTGAGAGGAAGAGAAATCAGTGAATAAAACACAAAGAATGTGATTTAAATGGTATTAAATAAAGGGAAATTAAGATAACATTTTGAGTTTGAATTATTCCAATCACCCCACTAAAATGGGGAAGTTGTTATTGATTAGTTATGATAGTTATCTGAATTTTAATTAAATAGGTAATTATTGAAAATCAATGAAGTGCTTAACTTTGCCTACAACTTGTTAAAGATAGGAATTTGGATCCTCTACTGGTCTTATCTTTTTTATGACCTCACTTAATCTTATGACACATAAGCAATGTAATGAATGTATGATTAAGATGTGATTGATTTTCACAACCAATCACATGCTTTAAAAGGTCAGAAAAAAGATCAGATCATTAAATAATCCACATCCGATAAATAGATGTTTTTAACTGGCTTATCTGATTCACATTTTGTCCAATATTTTAATGTTTAAAGCCACTCTAAACTACAATTTTAAGTTGTTTAATTAGGAATTATTATTATTATTATTATTATTATTATTACTGGGAAGTAATTAAGCCACACTAAACTACAATTTTCACTAACTTATTGGATTTTTTTTATTTTTTATTTTTTATAGTGCGGAGATCTTTTGTCATCCAAAATTTGAGTGGAAATATTATTGGCACCCCTGATCCTCTCATTCCAGATATATGAAAAACTGTTTGTTATTTACATAACAAATTCATCTTTAAGAATTAAATTAAGTAGCCCAAATCTTTTGAAATTTATAATAATTTGATACGTAAGAGATTGTTGTGTTTCAGAAATAACAATATAAGATAGAGCATATCACCTCTTATTAGAAATGGCAAAGTAATTCCTTTTCATAGTGGTGGTGAGGGATTCGA
This sequence comes from Acer negundo, assembly GCA_035582765.1. Taxonomy (NCBI): domain Eukaryota; kingdom Viridiplantae; phylum Streptophyta; class Magnoliopsida; order Sapindales; family Sapindaceae; genus Acer; species Acer negundo. The sequence goes on along the minus strand of CM069231.1, from coordinate 8,458,460 downwards.
GCCTCACCATATGAATATTATAAGTATGTATAGAGAGTTTTCTCTAAGCTTATTAGAGTAGTTATCAATACCATATATGTATTGTCTAATCTTCGCAGGTCTGCTCCTACTACCTTGTCAGAATGAAATAAAAGAAAATTGGCCCAACCCATACAAAGAAAATTCATCAAACAACGAAATACAAGTATGTATAGGAGTGCACTGGGCTGGCCTCATATGCAGGCCTTGTAAGTGTCACTCACATATGGTATCAAGCCTACTACAAACCTTGCAGTCAAATGGATTGATGTGAGATCATGTTTTGTAACATAAGGATTACGTCCGTTCATTCAGCCTTACAATGATTTTATTGGCCGTTACCATGGTACAAATAATAATAATAATAATAATAATAATAATAAAAAAAAAGTTTGTACATACTCATGGCTTAAAACACATCAATGAAAGCTTTCTTTATTTTTTATTTTTGAAATAAACTGGAAACTTCTATTAAAGAAGATCAACAATATACGAGAAGGTTCATCACTCATCAATGCAAGACTTTAATTATTTAAAAATAATAATAATAAAACATCATATTTTATTATTTCAAGACATTACTATTCAATTTTTTTTTTTTTTTAAATGATTTTTCCATTTTCCATAAATCAAAATATATAGAAGGAATTGAATCTTTTGGGGGTTATCTTTCAAGTCTTTAGCTTGGGTTCATGTTTCAATTCACATCAATACATCGTCCAGAATCCACATCACAGTTTATTAAGGATAACTCATGTAACCGAACGTGAAGACTTTGAGTTTATCTCATACTACTCAACTTGAAGACTGTGTATTTGTTATTATTTCATACTGCTTATAGTTTATAATTATCTCTTTAAGTAGTCATATAGGAGTAAACTGCCTCTGTTGTAATACACGTCTGTGTGTGCATATATATTTGTAAATCTATTTTCATTAATAACAAACAGAATATTATTCTTTATATTGTATCAGAACAACCCTAAAACTCAAACGAGTCCTCTGATCCAGCCATGACCAACACCACCGCGATCGTCTCATCTTCTTCCTCTTCACACAACATAACCACTTCTTCAAACACAATAATCTCCATTAATGTTGCCACCCAAGCTACTCTAAAGCTCACGGCAACCAACTATAGAGCATGGAAACTACAATTTCACACATTTCTTGTAGGATTCGACCTCATGGGTTTCGTTGATGGCGGTAAACCGTGTCAGCTAGCAACAATCACCTAGGCCAACGATGTCACCACATCAAATTTGGCGCTCCACCTATGGACCGAGCAAGACCAATTGCTCTTAAATGCATTCCTTGGTTCCATATCTCCCTCCATTATTCCATTCATTGCTTCTGCTCAAACTGCTCGTGACCCATGAACTACACTTGCCACACATATGCAAAGCCTTCCAGAGGCCACATCATGCATCTCAAAAGTGTTCTTACTAATGTTACAAAAGGAACTCAAACCATCATTGAGTACATGCAACATGTCAAGTGCATCGCCGATGAATTGGCCATGCTTGATGCTCCGAAAAATTCTGAAGACCTAACGGTTAAGATATTAAATAGTTTGAGTGATGAGTTCGAAGACATCTCATCTATTGTTCGTGCCCGTGACACTAAAATATCCTTTTAGGAACTTCATAAGAAACACATCAACTGTGAGGCAGTAATGAAACAAGAGGCTGCAAAGCATCAAAAACTACCCATTATGGTAAACTATGCTACAAGGCCGTCCTTAAGCAATCATCAACACACCACTGCCCACCGAAACTACACCCAGAACCACACTCCGTCTCAAAATCCAGCCTACAATCACGCCAAGCAGCAGAGTGAATCTCACGGTTAAAACCAACATAACAGGTACTCTCCGAATCAATCAAACATGCCTTACTCGTACCGCAGTTTTTGTAAACTATGTAGTAAGTAAAGTCACACGGCAAAGCAATGTTCCATGTTCACAAGCCCCATCAACCCCAAGTCTCAAACCGGCTAACCCTCTAAACCATGGCAGTCGCGGGCTCACTTTGCTGCACCAAACAATTCCACCTCTCTTGAGTGGCTTTTTGATTCCAGTGTTGTGAGTCAGGTCAACCACAGACCTTTACACAACACTATTCTTATCCAAAGACAACCTGCAAAAACCTTACAGCAGCAGGAACAATATATATGCAGTACCAAAATTAATATTCCTATAACCTGTTAATCTGAGATTTCAACTAATCAAAGGCTAAACAAATAATAGCAGGATACTAATAACAGGATTCTGGACCAGCTAATTCAATTCTACCACTAGAACTCACAGAGATTCAATAAGGAGAAAATCTGAACCTAAACCAGATTTATATTAACTCAACCTAATCAATCATGCTGATACCAGACTAATCAACCTAAAAAAAAATAAAACCATAAATAATCTGTAAACAATGCCTTATAAAACGAGCAGAAGAGTAGCAGTATCACAATACACAACCTATCAATATATACGCTTAAACAAAGATGCAATGAAGAATCAGAAGAAATGTAAATCAATAATAATAACAGGTAAATACAGAGCAAGAAGATGAGAGTCAGAGAAGAGAGAAAGGACACCAAGATTATCGTGGTTCGGCCAAGAATGAGGTCTACATCCACGTTGAACCTCACAAGAGGCTCTCTCCACTATATCATTGTCTTACAAGCAAGAATACACACCAAGAATCTGAATACAAGCCTAGAAACTACACCAGATCAGCCTAACATATTAATACAACTGATAGTAACCCTAAACACCTTACGACCTGTACATAGATTATCAAAGAACTCTCACAACCTCACAATCATAAGTACACACTCAAATCACTCTCAAAGCACAATAATCTCACGCAAAATTACAACGAAAATCACTTGGATCCATCAAGTTTACAGAGATCATAGTTGAGAGACGTATCGTGAGAGAGAGAACTTTTTAGAGAGAGAGAGAGAGAGCAGCTAGTTGAAACCCTATAATCAGAATGAAATCGTTGAAGACTCTCTCTCTCTCTCTCTCTCTCTCTCTCTCCTTGATGTTTATATATTTCTATCTTCTAAGTCACCAATGAAATCTGCCATAGCCAATGAGAGCTTGCCATGTTGGATTTTGTCACGTGACCAGATAAGGATTACAAGAGCTGTTTTTTGAATTCTGATGGGCTTCTGGATCAGTCTTCTTTTGGGCTTCTTATTTGGGCCAACTTGTGATAAAATAGGCTAACCCAAATTACCATAAATTCCACTTTAGACCAATTCATCACATAGTAGAGAAAGTTTCATGTGATACCTGGTTCAAAAAACTCAACAAACAGATCAGCCATAATCACCTATTTTCAACAAGTTCAAGCAATGCTTGTACTTGTTATAGGAAACCACTTTAGTCCCCATATAGGCTAGATTTTTTTTCAGCGGATATTTTTTCTACTTCAATAATATTTTCAGAGATTTTAACTCTAATAAAATGGTGTTTGACTTCTATATGCTTCGTTCTCTCATGGAACATGGGATTTTTACACAAATGCAAACACTTTGGCTGTGAGTGAAATTGACAGTTTTACCCTTAAAAACACATATCTCACCTAGAAGCACTTAAAACAAAATGACTTCTTTTATGGCTTCGGTAACAGCTATGTATTCTGCATCAGTTGTGTAAAGTACCACAACTGATTATAGTTGACTTTTCCAATTAATACAACAGCTAACAATAGTAAAAAAAAAAAATAAGGTGGTAGACCTCCTCTTATATTTGTTACCTGCATAGTCGGAGTCCACATATCCAACTAAGTCTAACACACTATTAGACCAATCATAATTTAGCCCCACAAAAGTGATATAGCTGATGTATCTAAACAGTCATTTCATGGCATTCCAATGGCCTTTCCCTAGATTGGTCCCTAGATAACACATTAATGGCTTGAGCTAAATCATGCCTAATGCTTATCATATCACACATCACAGACCCTACTGCACTAGAGTATGGTATATTGCGTTTGTTGTCAACAAACTTGCTCAGTTCATGCATTGCCCAACTATCGGACACTGGTCCCTCACCAAGCGTCTTTTTCATTACTTGCGTGTCACACTTGGGCATGGCTTGCATTTATGTCGTGACTCACAATTAACTTTACATGCCTTTTCAGATGTGGATTGGGCTGGTAACCAAGATGATCGCACCTCAACCAGTGCATATGTCATATTCCTTGAGTTAAATGGGGTCAAATGCGGTCTCATAGTGCTCTCATAAACAGAGATTTGTCGCTCGATCATCCACCGATGTGGAATACAGGGATGTTGTTTTGGCTGCATCGGAAGTCCTCTAGCTCTCCTTTTTCATCAATAACAAACAGAATATTATTCTCTATACAGTATTCATCAAAGATAATTCACTAACGCTTAGTAATAAGGCAATAATAGCATGATTATTGCCAAGATTTGAATTTGATTTAGTTGACTTGATTAATTGCCAAGATTTTAGCTAGACAAATTAGCATGATTACTGCCTTATTATCTGTACTTAATTACAACCAAATATTGTGTTTCATTCTTAGTATTGTAAATATTACATTATAAATGAAATCAAATATTAGTCTTCAAATTCATTTAGAAGACACCAAAAATATCTCTCTTTATTATTTTCAAGGTTGCTCTGTTTTTCTCATGGTATCAGAGCGTTGAATCCATCACTTTTTTCTTCATCATGGCTCCACCTAATAATTCAACTAACATTGCTCAAACTTCTTCACAACCTTCATTGGATTCTATTGAAACATAAATTTCACCAAATGACTACCTTTTTATTCACCACTAAGATAACCCAATAACTGTGCTTGTCACGCCTCCTCTATCCGGGGATAACTACGGTACGTGGAGCCGATCCATTACGATGGCTCTTTGTGCTAAAAATAAATTGGGGTTCGTTAATGGTACAATCAAGAAACCCATTTCGTCTACCGAGTTGACTCAGTGGGAGTGATGTAATGATCTTATTAACTCGTGGATTCTTAATTCTGTTGCGAGTGATATTTGCAACAGTATCTTATATGCAAGCAGTGAACATGAAGTATGGGTGGATTTACATGAGCGATTTTCTCAATCAAATGCTCCTAAAATTTACCAATTGAAATAATCAATCGCTTCATTTAAGCAAGAAGATTCTTCCATTTTAGCAAACTATACAAAGCTGAAATCTCTTTGGGATGAACTCAATTCACTTGTTATTGTGAATCCTTGCACATGTGGACATGCTCGCATTTTTGGTGAAAGAATCCAATGAGATCGAGCCATGGAATTCCTTCAAGACCTGCATGATCGTTTTTCTGCTATCCGAAGCCAAATTCTTCTCACGGAGCCTTTTCCTAATGTAACCAAGATATATTCTCTTGACGCCAAGAAGAAAAACATCAGGAAATTCGGTCCTTGTCTTCTCCAATGCCAGACACTGTTGTTCTTAATGTTGCAAGGGTTGAGAATTGTACAGCTTGTACATCTAATCGTCAATTCAAGCCTGCAAATCAGCAAGGAGGAACTAATTTTGATAATGGCCGAAAAAATAATCCTCATCCGCATTGTGATTATTGTGATCGTGATGGACATTTTAGAGCAACTTGTTATAAAATACATGGTTTCCCTCCTAAACAAGTTGAATCACCTGCACATCAAGCCAATCAATCCATATCCCTTCCTAAGTCAGATGACACATCCATGGTAACAGCTCCCATGATCACCCAAGAGCAGTATAACAAGCTTTTATCAATGCTCTCGTTAGGTAGTCTCAACTCAAATGCAAATCTGGTAGGTATATCTCTTAGTTCTTCCACCCATTCAATGTGGATCATTGACACCGGATCCACAAATCATATGTGCTATTTTTTATACTTATTTTCATCTTACAAGCCATGCTCTATTATTTCTCATGTTCAATTACCAGATGGATCAAATACAGAAATTAAACATATAGGAACTATCGCATTATCACCCACATTCTAACTTGAAAATGTTTTCCATATTCCATCTTTCAAATATAATTTATTGTCGGTCAATCAACTTACCAAAAATCTTCAATGTTCAGTAACTTTCTTTTATGATTATTGTGTATTTCAGGACCTGTCTTTGAAGAAGAGGATTGGTCTAGGTAATGTTCATGAAGGGCTCTACTATTTCCATTCACCATCAGCCTTCCTTGTTAACAGCTCATAATATTGATCTATGGCATTGACGACTTGGTCATTTATCGTCTACCTTGTTAAAAAATTTGGCTAAAGATTTTGATCTTATTTCATGTTTGATTAATTATGTTTATGAAATTTGTCCACAAGCAAAACAGAGTCGTTTATCATTTCCATCTAGTTTAATTCGTTGTATTAAACCTTTTCAGTTAATTCATTGTGATATTTGAGGTAGTTTTTATCATCCATCTTTTACTAGTGCACGTTATTTTCTTACAATTATTGATGATTTTACCCGTTGCACTTGGATTTATCTCATGCAATTCAAATCTGAAACCAAAATGTTTTTACAATCTTTCTTTTCAATGGTACAAACTCAATTTCATTGCCAAGTACAAAATCTTCATTATGGAAAATGGGGATATATTTTCCCTCTAAATTCAAACAATCCGTTCTGATAATGGAACCGAATTCCTTTCTCAAGACATGCAAAAAAAATTTACTCATCAAGGTGTTATCCACCAACGAAGTTGTGTTGCTACTCCACAACAAAATGGAGTTGTAGAGCACAAACATAGGCACCTCCTTGAGGTTGCTCGTGCTCTTCGATTCCAAGTTAATTTGCCTTTAGCATTTTGGGGTGAATGTATTCTCACAGCAGCACATCTTAGCAACAAAATGCCGACACCCATATTATCACATAAATCCCCACATGAAATTTTATTTAAATCAAAACCAAATTATTCTCATTTGCGTGTTTTCGATTGTTTATGTTTTGCTCACAATCATAATGTTAAACATAAATTTGATCAGCATGCTAAATCTGGAATTTTTATTGGGTATCCGTATGCTCAGAAAGGGTATCACATCTATGATATTGCAACAAAAAAGATTTACACATGTTATTTTTCATGAAACCTTTTTTTCATTCAAAGATATGCTTAAATTAAATCCTCCCACCAATGTTATACACATGCCCATTAATGATGACCCAAGTTTTTCATATTCTTTAAACCCACAAATTGACCTAGCTACACATGAAACATTATCATCTGATTCCACTGAAATTCAATAAGACCGGGACACTAGACCTTCTCATAGACCTCATCGCAATTGTCAGCCACCATCATATCTTCAAGATTATCATTGTGCTGGAGCTACTCATGACACACTACCTACTCCATTTAATTCTTCAAAGGCAAGTACTTTACATTCTTTACATCAATACCTTTGTTTTAATTGTTTCTATGTTGCACATAGAACCTTTCTTTCTGTCAGGCAGTCAAAATACCTCATTAGCGAGATGCTATGGCTACTGAAATTTCTGTTCTTGAGAAAAATAATACATGGAGCCTTACTTCTCTCCCTCCTAATAAGAAGCCTATTGGATGTAGATAGGTGTACAAAATCAAATTTTGGTCAAATGGCACTATTGAGCGCTATACGGCTCGTTTAGTCGCAAATGGTTATAATTAAGTGGAAGGAATCAATTACCATGACACTTTTGCACCGGTGGCAAAACTTGTAACGGTCCATACTTTGCTTTCAATTGCTGCTATTAAAAATTAGTCTCTTCATTAGTTAGATGTGAATAATGATTTCTTACAAGGAGACCTTAATGAAAATGTTTATATGACTCTTCCACCAGGATTTACTGGATAAGGGGAGCCGCTTGTTTGCAAATTGAATAAATCTTTGTACGGTTTGAAATAGGCTTCACGGCAATGGTTTGCCAAATTTTCATCAACTTTAAAAAAAGCGGGTTTTTCTTCGTTACTTGCAGATTATTCTCTTTTCATTAAGGTTCGTGGTGACTCCTCAACATTTATTTTAGTATATGTTGATGATATTATCATAACTGGTAAGGATGAATCAACCATTTAACATCTCAAGCAATTCCTTGAACATTATTTCTTCATCAAAGATCTTGGAAGAGTTAAATACTTCCTTGGTATAGAAGTTGCAAGATCTCAAAAGGGCATTTTTTTTTTATCACAACAAAAATATGCTCTGGATATTCTCAAAGACACTGGTTTGAGTGGTGCTAGAGTCTCCGTGTTTCCTATGGAGCAAAATCTACATCTATCATCCACAGATAGGATATTATTACCTGATCCAACTTCTTACAGATGACTTATTAGACGACTTATCTATCTTACTATCACCAGGCTAGATATTACATACATTGTTCATATATTAAGCCAGTTTATGCAAGCACATTGCAACAGTCATATGGATGCATTTTATCGATTATTATGATACCTTAAAGGTTCCCTAAGAAAAGGTATTTTCTTATCATCTTCAAGTAGTCTTCATTTGAGTGGGTTTTGTGATTTCGATTGGGATGGCTGCCCTACTACTCGTCGCTCCACCACTGGTTATTGCACCATGCTTGGTTCTAGTCCCATCTCTTGGAAGACAAAGAAACAACCTATAGTTTCTCGATCATCTACTGAAGCCGAATACCGTGCAATGGCTAGTTTGACTTGTGAACTTCAATGGCTTAAATATTTGCTCAATGATCTTGGAATTGCTTATCTTGCACCCATAACATTCTATTGTGATAATCAAGCTGCCGTACACATCGCGAATAATCCGGTTTTCCATGAACGGACAAAACACATTGAGCTTAATTGTCATTTTGTTCGTGAAAAACTTCAGTCACAACTCATTGCTCCTCAGTACATCCCTTCATCAATGCAAGTTGTTGATATTTTCACCAAAGCACTAGGGAAGGATCCTTTTCACCGTTTACTAACCAAGTTAGGTGTTACTTCCATACATGACCCAACTTGAGGGGGAGGCAATAATAGCATGATTATTGCCAAGATTTGAATTTGAATTTGAATTTGATTTAGATTTAGTTGACTTGATTTATTGCCAAGATTTTAGCTAGACAAATCAGCATGATTACTATCTTATTATCTGTACTTAATTACAACCAAATATTGTGTTTCCTTTTTAGTATTGTAAATATTACATTATAAATGAAATCAAATATTAGTCTTCGAATTCATTTAGAAGACACCAAAAATATCTCTCTTTATTATTTTCAAGGTTGCTCCGTTTTTTTCACTTAGCCATTGAATAATTCATGAGTGACAGTAATTCTAGCCTCTAGGCACAATTAGACGTCCTTGCAAAAAAAGAGTTCAAAAGAAATGAATAGTCAACTGTAGTAGTAGTATCAGTCACTACTCACTATTTATGGATTATAATATATATTCATGAATCATGGATGCACACAAAATGATTCAAATAATGAAAACAATAAGTTAACCAGTTATTTTCCAGAAGCATCAAATAAGTTTATATAACAAGAACAATATTTAGCTTATCTTGTCATTCCCCAGAGTGGACCAATATTATTGTAGGGCAGGGTGGCCCTCCATTGTGTCCTGCCCTACATTCCTCCATCCATGCAAGCACTCACATCCTATTAATTGGGTGGTCCCAATATATTTTTGTTTTGAGGAAAAAAAAAACGAAGAACAATAATTCAGCAACTACCCCTTCAACAATTTGTCTATAACCCTAATTTCCAAAACCTGTTGGATTTTGTCTTCGCATGCAAGCAGCCTTGCACACACTCATATCATACCTATTAGGACAATTGTTAAATCAAAAAAGTCCCTAAAGTTTTTATTAATTCTAATTAGTTTGCCACTTAACTTTTAAGTCTTGATGGTTTTTATTTAAATAATTATTTAACTTTAAAGGATATATATATATATATATATACGGTCCCGTTCTTATCGGGACATCCTTATATAACTTTATCATGATATTGAATGTGAGCCACTTATTTATAAAAGTGGTTTAACAAATGTATACATACCAAGTCAAAGTATGTAAAACGAGTGGTTCACATTCCATGTCCTTATATAATTCTATCAGGGCATCCTCATATGAAAATTTCCGTATATATATATATATAAATAATTATTCTAATGTTCAAGTTAGTGCGTACTGATATAACTTCATCAGTGTATTGGATGTGGACCATTAGATTTATATACTTTCACTCAAAGTGTATACACATGTCAAAGTTTCTCCATAATCAATGGTTAAAATGCATTAGTACTGATGTAGTTATATCAGTGCGCACTAATTAGGACGGGACCGATATATATATATATATATATATCTATCTAATTAAGTCGCTTAAGAAGCTAGATTAGTTTGATTACTTTTACAAAATTGCAGACTAATTTAATTGAAATTAAATAAAAAATTATGTACTTATTGGTAATTTATCCTACCTAATATTTCGATTAGGACCGACTAAGTAGACGTTGTGTACCTTGCTTTGGAATATGACTTCAATCAAATTTTCACCTATGACCTAAAAAAGGGCATACTTAGTTAAGAGAGACAAAGGTTTATATACAAATCTTGAGGCATATTCGCTAGTAATGTGAGATATGACAATTTTAGATCTCATTCACTAGCAATGTGAGTTATGATAATTCTTGATCTCATTCGCTAACGATGTAGGATATGACAACGGTTCTGTTTGTTGGGTAGTTGGGCACATCGGCCAGGCGCCCAGTCCAAGCTAGGTGATTGGGTCGAGTGAAGACAGTCCATTGGAGCTGGCAATTGATCTTCTCAGAGGAAAAGCGACAGCAATAGCAGTTGGAAATGTCATTTAGTGTAGTGTGCATGCATGGTGTTGGCATTAATAAGTTATGGTGCACTGAGCGACTCGTCTTTATTTGTGTAGTTGTTGTACAGTCGATCTTCAGTGGTCATCATCAAATTAATCTGACTTTGTCTATATATTATATATACATTAAATATATATATATATATATATATAGGTATCGGCCACGCGTATAGTTTGGTGGATGGGATGGACCATGCTACATATGACTTATGCTAGCTCTCACTGGTGAGCTATTAAAGGAATTCTGCAATACATAGTTTCAATTAAGTACTGTCGAAGCCATTTTTAAGTTTATTCAATTAACAAATTAGAGCACAAAATCATTGCTCTATATCTTAACATTACAAAATATTCATTACTAGCTCTCACTCTCAGTCTCACCATTCCCTATATTCATTATACATATAGTTATTCTTTAGGCATTGTATGTCGTCCCAACCCAAGTTGGCTGTGAATACTTCAGTGAAATTAAGAAATTCATAAATTATATAATTTCAAGCTCTATATAACATGTAATGTAGTCGATTATAGTAGTTTTGATCGGCCACAAGTCATATCTACTGCCTCGTATGTGTATATATATATATATATATATACACCCCGCGCACACTTAATTCGTTGAAAAAAAAAATAGAATTAGTTTCAATCATTATGGAATTTAATTAATTAAAATACGATAAATTTACGTATTCAAAACATATTATAATTAGTATATAATATGTATTTTTTTATCTTGTCCGAAATAAATAACTAATTAGTTTTTTTTATAAAAAAAAATAAGTAATTTTTTTTGAAGTACTACTAAAAAAATAAAATAAATAAGTAATTGGTTGAAAGTTACTTGTTTATTCAATTCCTATATATGCAAATAAAATTATTAGCATATATTTTACAATTTACATCCCTTGTTTTTCCATAATTAAATAAGCCAATATAATTTCGGAAAATAAATGCCTTTCTTTTAGTTTAATTTGAACAAAAATTTGCAATTTCGAGTGGGCCTTTTCAACAGTATTTATTAATCTCAAACTTCAAACTAATCCATCCACTAATTGAGTTACACCTGCCTTTTTAAGTTGTGAAGTGGGGAATCGATAAAATAAATAAATAAAAAATTAAGGAGCTCTTTAAAAATGGGAAAGTCACAAAATTTTGCAATTTGGAGTGGGCCACATCCAAACAATAAGGAACCTGAAAACAACATATTGCAAGGAAAATTAACCAGGTGGTTGACATTGACAATGACCACAAAGCTTGCAATATGTGTACTTAATTAATTCTCTTGTTAGGTGAAAAGCTTTCAATGTTTTTTATTACTTGTGAGCCCCATCACCTTTTATTTCAATTCAATTTACATCTTTATTTATTTATTTATTTTTATATTTTTTTATATTTAAGGTTATTTCGATTTTAGTCCCTCTAGTTTATGTTAATCTAGATTTGACCCACTAGTTTTTAAAATTACTGACTTTAGTCCTTTCGTTAGGACTTGCCTTGTTAATTCTCCTGTTAGGTGAAAAGCTTTCAATGTTTGTTATTACTTGTGAGCCCCATCACCTTTTATTTCAATTCAATTTACATCTTTATTTATTTATTTATTTTTATATTTTTTTATATTTAAGGTTATTTCGATTTTAGTCCCTCTAGTTTATGTTAATCTAGATTTGACCCACTAGTTTTTAAAATTACTGACTTTAGTCCTTTCGTTAGGACTTGCCTTGTTAATTCTCCTGTTAGGTGAAAAGCTTTCAATGTTTGTTATTACTTGTGAGCCCCATCACCTTTTATTTCAATTCAATTTACATCTTTTATATATATGGGGTTATTTTGATTTTTGTCCCTCTAGTTTACGTTAATCTAAGTTTGGTCCACTAGTTTTTGAAATTACTGACTTTAATCCTTCCGTTAAAACAAACGGACTGGCATTGTCAGAGGGTATAATAACTGAAATACCCTTAATGAAGGTTTATGATGAAGGGTGATATGGTAATTTTGTATTTAATTAAATAAAAAAGGAAAAACAAAAACTAATTAAATTTAAAATTAATATATATATATATATATATAACTAATTAAGAAATACAAAAAATTGAATTTGAACAAATCTGTAAAACTAAAAAAAAATTGAACAAACTAGGAAAAGGAAAAAATAACAGATTTGGAAAGAATAAAATGGGTTATTATCATCAACAACAAACACAAACACAAACACAACAATATTATCATCAACACCAAAATACAAATACAAACACAACAGTATACACCCACACCCAGAAACAAACAAAAACAAGAACACCCACCCAGAAACCATCATCAGTTCATCACTACCAAACCAACACTAACACCCATTAATGAAATCACATCAACATCCATCAGGATCTCCAAACCTAAACACCAAATCGCACCACCCCCAACTCGAAATTGCACCAGTCAACAACCACCAAAACCCCATACGAAATCCATAAAATTCCACCAATCAAACCACCACCAAACCTAAATCCACACCGGTCAAACCACCACCAAAAACCAAAAAAAAAAAAAAAAATGCCTAGCTCCATGATAAATCAGAGTTTCATCTCTAAGAGACTCGATCCAGATGGACTAGAGACAGCGAGAAGAGAGGATTGGTGGTGGTGTGATTCGCGATAGCGGCAGAGATTGATTCGCGACGGGAGCGGTTCAATTTCTAGGTTTGATTGTGATTTTGTGTGATGTTGATTTGGTTGGGTTTTAGGTGGTTTTGGTTGTTGGGTGATTTGGGGATAGCTTTGGCTTAATGGTGGTGGTGGATTTTGGGTTTAGGAGATGAGAGAAAAAGACGAAACCGGCAACAGAATGAAGAAGATAAAGAGAAATTGGAGAGAGAGAGAGAGAGAGAGAGAGAGAGAGAGAGAGAGAGAGAATTTTTAATTTTAATTTTTATAATTAATTTTTATTAATATTAATTTTAATTAAATTAAATTTGATTGGAGGATATAAGAGTCTTTACCCTTGTTCCAAACCAGTTTTTAGAAGTTTTCATGGAATTTCCCATAATGCCCTCTTGACCTAACGGAAGTCAACAAAAATATAACAGAATTGGACAGAAAGGACTCGAATATGTATTGTCAGAGAACTACTGGACTGAGTTTAGTAATTCCAAACACTAGTGTATTTAACCCAAATTAACGTAAACTACAGGGACTAAAATCGAAATAACCCTTATATTTAACAATCTAATATTTCTTAAACAAATTTATCAATTGATGATTGAGTATAAAAATGTTTTTTTTTTCCTTCTTGTTAAAGTATTTGAAGACCATAAATCTTACAATTCTACGAGATATATTTGTGTCTCATAATTTTCCGATTATACTTGCTTCTTGTTTTATCTAATAATGTAACTGGACATGTTCAAGCCTCAAACAAGGATCTCTTGGAGAAATTAATCTAGTGATTTTTTTTATGGGATTAACTGTTTATGAGAATATTTATGAAGAATACCAACATATTAACAAAAATAATTGTATTCTAATGACTAAATCAATAAGAAATATGAAACCGACTTTTAAAATTTTAAGTATGTATAATGCCAAACCTCGTTTGAGTAAATCTAGTCAATTTTTTTGTGCTTTTTTTTTTTATTTTAATTTTATTTTATTTTAGAACACAACAACTGCCGGAACCGGTGAGATAACGCTCTACTAACACAGCCCATAATGCAACTCCCACAAAGGGGAGAGAGCCACCCACACCAAGGTGGGACAAGACTCACACACAATGGTGGGAAAATCCTCCATGTATGCACACCAATGCCAGAGTCGAACCTTGGTGGCGGAGAGTCTAGAGAGACTCTAAGCCACCAAGGCAATGGGTCTGTGTGTTTGTGCTTCTTTTTTTATTAACCAGTTTCACCGGTGTTCTTTTTCCACCCTCTTGTATTTTTATTTTATATAAAAAAAAAATCGTCTATTATATAAAATAAAGACAATCACCCATAGCTACACAATCACATTGGGTGTGAGTATTTATCAATATGCGGCTATGGTTGTGATACAGAACAGGTGGCAGAGTCCTTCATGGCTTTGATGGACCGACGGAAATTTAAGCATTAATGATTTTTTGAGACGGAGTCGAAATGGTGTGAAACTTTCATGACGGTTGAAGTGAAATGATGATTAATTAATTGCTAAACAAACTTTGGCGGTGAGGCACACCCTTTTTCGATCAAATTCCATTGTTTAAGCCTCGTAATTGCCGTTTTTGCTATTTTAGAAAACTTTTGTTTTGGTAATAATTTGAGTTTTAAAAGTCAAAATCGTTTACCGTCAATTCTGCCTTGATTAGGACGTCGGTATTATTTGTTTCCTCTATTATCTGAATTTTGCTATTTTTGGTAATTTTCCCTAAGTTTGACTTATTTCCTTGATCGATTAGGGTTTCGTTTATTTTAAACATGCTTGTAAGTTGAAAAACAATTCAACTTTTATCTAATAGAATTCATATTTTCTCTTAAGAGTTTTTCTCTTTTCTGGTGGATTCCAGTTTATTTTGGAATATAGACGTTGGTCTTATTCCTTCATTGTTTCACTCTGCGTCAGGTTGAACGTCATAAAATTATAAGGTTAGAACGTCCTGAATAGAGAACCACATGTAAATATGTATATATATAGAAAAAATTCCAAGTCAGTACGTCCTGATATAACTCCATCAATGCGTTGGATATGAACCATTAGATTTACATGCTTTGACTCAAAGTGTATACACTTGTCAAAACTTCTCTATAATCTATGGCCCACATGCAACGTACTAATGGAGTTATATCAAGATGCATTTAAGAGAAAAGAATTGTATATATAAATATATATACGGTCTCGATCCTATCAGGGCATCCTTATATAACTTTATCATGATATTAAATGTGAGTTATTCATTTATAAAAGTGATTTGACAAGTGTATACATACCAAGTCGAAGTATGTAAAACGAGTGGCTCACATTCAATATCTTTATATAATTATATCAGGACATCCTCATAGGAAAATTTTCGTATATATATTTAGATTTATACACCGAACATATAACAATCTCGTGTTTATGAACTTAAAGTAGTTGTATAAAATTTTAGATTTAAGACAAATCTTAGATACATTTTCTCCCCGCCAAGATGCAAAATTTAATTAGTTAGTAAACAAGAAGCATTGGAAATCACAATCCAAATTTTTAGTTGTTTGTTTTGAAGCCAAAAGAAGAACGATGGGTAGTTTAATAAAGACATATGATACGGACATTAATCTTTTTTTATAGTAGTTGAGTTGTGATTATTTAACAAACAATGAAATTTCTTACGTACATAATTGGCTAAATCTTAAGTCCAATGGTGCAAAATACATTAAATCTTCTTCTTAGATATTATAACAATTATGTTTATAAATTATTGGAATAATATCATTTCATTTTGAATAAATTGTAGATAGAAACATTATAAACAATTATATAGACATAAAAAAAAAATGAAGTTTTTTTTATTCATTAAAAATATATTCCTATTGACAAAATTATTGAAGTTATAGTTTATTTTTATACTTTCACAACAGTGTCATTTTTAATTTTTGTTGCTAAAAGCAATTCTCTCTGACTCGATTTTAATTATAGCAAATCTTATTATTATTATTATTATTATTATTATTATTATTATTATATATACCACCGGTGTCTGGTGTTACAATTCAATCATAAGATATTGTGAAAATGAATATACGCATTTTGCCATCAAATGATGATAGTATGCATCTCTTTTAGAGAAAAAAGAAAGTTAATTAGATTAAATTTGTATCAACTGATACAAGTCATGCCTGATTTATTTTATTTTATTTTATTTTATTTTTGGAAATCATGTCATGCCTGATTTAGTACTACTCATTTTGGTTAGGTGTCGAGCTCTTTCTTTGATAATAATGCACCGCCATTTATTAGAATAATTAATGACCCAAAAAGTAAAATCTAGAAAACATATTAATAATAGCAGTCAAACTAATGATGATATGATATCAATTATCATTTGGAAAAATTGCACAAACATTCCCGACTTTAAGTGTAATTGCAAACAAATGAGACGTTTCGTCACACTTGCACAAACAACCAATGTGTTAGCAGTCATTGGTTAGAGTTAGCCTTTCGCTATTTTGTCCTCATGAAAAAGTCCAATATACACCTAGTTATAATTTATTAGGTTTTTTTGTTTTTTACTAAAAAATAATTTAATAAAAAAGGAAAAGAAACGTGATAGACCGAGTCTCCTTCATTTAATCTGACGAAATAGATTTTATCATTCTTCTTGTTTGATGGAGTCCATCAAATTAGATAGAGGAGATCATCTCTTCCGTCAGATCAAACAGATGAATATGATATATTCTATTGATTAAACGAAGGTGATCTAATCTATTTTGTTGATCAAATGGAAGAGATTTGATGTCCACTATTTGATCAAAGGAGAAGATCGTGTCCTCACAATTAGATGAGCACAAGAGATCTCCTCCATCTAAAGAGGAGATCTCTAGTTTATGTTATTAATATGTAAAAGGGTGGTTTTGCACTTCAGCTATTGATTGCTAATGGAATTCCACTAATGATAGAGTTTTTGGGCAATTTTGAGTAAAAGAATTTTTTTTTTTTTTTTTTTAATATTACACTATTACATAAATTGAGAATTTTTCTGGAGAGGGGGAGAACTCGAAACCGCAACCTTATGGTACATGTGTGGAAGGTTTAACCATCGGACCAACCTCATCTCGTCGAGTAAAAGTCTTTTAAGTGTGCAATTACACTAAATATCAGGGCATTTGTACAATTTGATATTCGAGTGGCTTGGAGATATTCTAGGGCGCATCACCGGAATTTTTTCTCATGAGGCACTGCCCTTTGAGGTGGAGCGGAAGAATATCAAGTTGCCATGTTGGCACTTAAAAATTGGTAAGCCACACACAAGTAACTGCCACGGTTGCAGCAATTAGGAGTCTCTTTAAATCTAAAGCTGCGATCGATTGTTTAATTGTTTTTGTTTCATTTGTTATAACTTATAATTAAAAATTAAAGTTATAATTAGCATTTGATGCAGACACATGTTCACTTGCCCAACTGATTGTTTGTTTAATTGTCGATTTGTAGCGAACAAATGTTTTATGGAAGCAATAGAAATCAGTTTATGACTTGTAAAAAACGATTTGTAAGAGTAATTTTTAAGTAGTTTGTTTGCAAATTGTTTCTTGAATCCGAGCAGAAAGCAATAAGCAAAGTGCAATTTGTTGGCAGTTGACAACCCCAGAATCTATAACCAAAGCAATATGCCAAACCAAACTCCAATTTTAAAGTATTTATGATCATGACTTGGTCGATAATTGAATACTGATATATTGGTGAAGCATCACTATAGTCTATAGTCTATACATCATAGAAATTAGAAATCTCAATTAATTAATAACGAAACTTGTATATTTATATCGTATGAACATATGACAAACTCTGCAACAACACTACACTCCTACCACTGCTCATTCTCTCCGGGCCAATTACTAAATAAGTCTTGGATTTTTTATTTATTTTTAATTTCAAATAGTTAACACCCTTTTCATTTTTAACCAAACTGATCCTTATATTTTGTTTGAAAATACTAAATAAGTCTGACTCTTCATAAATAGTCAAATTGATCCATCTCACGGTCAAACCTAACATTTGATTTTAACCGAATTTATGAAATTATATTAGGACTTATGATTTGTCTTATTTGAGTAACATTGATTAAAAACATTTAATAACTTAATTAAAATAAAGAATAAAAAATATTAATAGTTTGAAGAAAAAAAATGTTAATAGTAAATGTAAATTTATATTTATAATAAACTAATCTAAAATTAAAATACAATAATATTAACAATTTTAAATAAGGAATGAATAAACAAATAATAAAAATTACTAAAATAATCGAAAACATTAAAACAAAAATTAGACCACCTTCATGAGTTGTTTTTGTCATTTTACATGCGTTAGTCTTGTCATTTTTTTTATAATTAAAATACAATTTTACCTCTTCAAGTTGATTAATATTTTATTTATATAAACACATGATGACCAATTTAGTCAAAAATGAAATAAACCGTAAGTTATTTGAAATTAAGAAAAAAAAAATTATGATTTATTCAGTAATTACAGTTCTCTTCTGATTTGGTATAATGTATCTCTTATAGCAAGGAAATTTGGTAGTGGGAAAGTAGGATGTGATTCATACGTAAGATACGATGAAATTGGAATAGAATATAATCATTTATGCATATATATATATATATATATATATATATATGAAAATTTTCAAGTTTGTGCATCCTGGTATAACTCTATCAGTGCGTTAGATGTGGATCATTAGATTTACATGCTTTGACTTAAAGTGTATGTACTTGTCAAAACTTCACCATAATCAATGACCCACATACAACGCACTGATGAAGTTATATTATAACGTATTGAGGAGAAAAGAACTGTGTATATATATATATTAAAATGAACATAAGTGCCAATGCATATATACTCTTCTGTTTTTGTTATAGAATCAATTTTACAAGTGACTTGAGTTGAGACTGATCTCCTGTATGAATGTCACAACAATGCAAATGAAATTTAATCAAAGAGTAATACAAAACATCCCACCTATAATCCCATGATTTCCATCCCAACATATGTGGCAGTTGACGTGTCACTTGATAAGTGGATACATATTAATTGTAATTTATCTCAGTTACCCATATATCCATACAACAATTAATGTATATTCACTAATCAAATGATAATTTAAATACAACATATATTGGGATAGAAATGGTGGGATTGTAGCTGGGATTAGTATCAAAATGTTTTATACATGATTAAATATATGAGGTGACTGACACCAAGTTACCCTGTCGAATAGCTCTTGCATCATTGTCATTTGTCACCCGCTAATCACTTGATTAATTGGTCCCCATAAAAATTAGTGAAAAAAAAAGAGTGAAATCATGTGGAGTCAATTGGTGGGACATGAAAGACAAGAATTGTGGGGGATACCTAATTAAATTTGGTGGTCCCCAATACAGCACCGGAATCGGTAGAAATGGCTTCTTCCATCTCCAATTGAATGGATCTCTTCCCTAATTTATTTAATTTTCCTTGTATTCTGCAATATGGGACCTACTCCATGCAAAACCTGACTCGGCTTCATATTCCCTTCCAAATCCGACCGCTATAAATTTTAGTCAAATGATGTAATAAGTTTATTTGTAGTAATCAGATTAATTATTATTATTATTTTTAAAATATTACGGTAATTCAGAATTTTATAACGAAACAAACTCGAACCCATAACTTTATGGTGTTTGTGTGAAAAATAAATCATTAGGTCAGTTTCATATTGTCTAACTAGATTAATTATGAAAGAATGGTTCTATTGACACATCCACTTCTGAACTATTTATAGCCTACTTTTAAATTATTTAGTATTTTTTTTTTCATTTATTAAATTACTTAAAAAGACATACAATTTTAATAAAAAATTCATGTACAGACTAAAACTAATAAAACTTCATTTTTCTTATTTCAAAACCCAGATTATTTCAAATCACTAAATATTTACTACTATTATTTATATATTTTTTTTTTGATCTGGATCTCAATCTCATGTTTCCCATATTTAGTATTTATTGATTTTATTATTTCGCATGTTTTGTTTTTCTTTTCAAATTCCTGAGCCATGTTTGCTACTTTTTTTCTCTTGGTTTATTTTCTTTCAGATTTATTAATTCTTTTGTAGATTTTATTTCAGATCTTTCAAAATTAGTTTAATATTATTTACCAAAAAAAAAAAAAAACCGACAAAATTGCACAAGGAATTGCAACCAAGAAAACTTAATCTCGAACAAAATAAAACCATACCAAAACCCTAAATCAATCACTCAAAAAAATCATTGGACGATCAATATCACACTCACAATCTACCATCAACAATCTAATGGACTACAGAAAAAAAAAATCGCATCTAATAGTGACGGTTTCACCATGAAATAAGAAAAAAAAAAACAAATAATGCAAATGGATGTAAAAAACTGTATATAAAGATCACACATGAAGTGTGTTTTATTTTTTTGAAAAAGATATAAGGTGTATTAAGTTTGAAAAATATTTAAAAGGGTAATACTAGAAATAAATCAAAAAAATTAATAAAATCATTTAATTTTATGTAATTAAATCAAAATTTTAAAAAGTAAGACATAAATAGTTAAGTATTCAGCGTGCCAATATCACCACTTATTAGTAAATGATAATAGTTGCAAACTAGTTCGCCACATTATTTAGATAAATTTTTAGCTGCAATTTATACAATTTGATCACATATATAAATCATAATTTGAAATATAATTTTTTTTTAGTTCATATCAAAAGAAACCTTGAATTTTATGAACTGTCTGCCTTTTCTTGAAAAAAAAAAAAAAAAAAAATCATAAATAATTTAAGATAAGGAAATTAGGGACTAATTATTGTTACATATAGGGTTATTTTTTTTATTTTTTTAATTATTTTTTTTACTATATCATGTGATGGTAGTCACTTGATACCTTTATCTGGAGGTGGTAATTTTGGTTACAACCGTTGATAGTGAATAATTATATATATTCCTTACAGTTCACAAATATATATATATATATATATAGAGAGAGAGAGAGAGAGAGAGAGATATGATGATGTGGTGGGCGTCTCATGCAACAAACAGAGAGGCAATTCACAGACAGGTGGTACCAAAAGAAAACGATGGTGGAATCTCTTCAAAATCATCAACACCATCGATCCCACTAAAAAAAAAAAAAAACTTGAACCATTTTCCCAATTCCCACTGCAATGAATCAACACCACCTTTTATGTAATAATAATAATAGTGAATAATCTAAACACAAATTAACAAACTGGAGAAGAAGAAAAACAAACAAACAAAGCTGATCAGGCTTCTTGTTTGTGAATCTGCAATCTTTAATTGAAAAGAGGAAGAAGAAGGTACATAGGATTCATTTTACATGGTATAATAAATGGCCTTTTTGTTTCAGATTCACATAAAATAACACCTTCATCAAAACTTGGCCATTTTGTTACTAGTATATACCTCTCCACTCCCACATAATTTTGTTGCACGATTTGATGGTTGTAGATATAATTAAGTGACTTGGCTGCAAATTAAAGATCGATAAATTCTACACGGCGGCCGCTACGGTCTCGCCTTTGGCGGCCGCCGGCGACGCTGCTTTTTTGTTTGAAGCTACGACGGAGTACTTCTCTTTCCTTTCGTCTTGATTCATTTGTTGTTGTCTGCACTCTGAGCTGCAAAAAGCACTATCACCCCTGCAAAAAAAATTAAATCAAATCAAAACCCACCACAACAAAATCTCTTATTATAACCAAAAGTAGATAAAATTGGAGAAATTATATATACCTGTACATGTATATGTCACGACCAGGCACCAGTTTACGTTTGCAAAGGCAACAAGCTCTCAAAAAGTGAGTCGTGTCTTGAAAATCAACAGAATGTCTCCTGTGATTACTTCTAGGTGAGACCGTTGACAAGAACCGTTGATCTAAGCCTTCAAGTCCACCGTCACCGCCGCCGCCGCTGCCGCCCTGCTTTTGTCGGTTGGTAGCATTAAAAGGGTTGTTTATATTATGATCAGAGGGTTGAGAAGCCGGCGTCGTTTCACCCAGATCGAAGGTGATTTCGTTCATGCTAGTGGTTCTCTTCATCGGCAGACGTGGCCTCTTCCCCAACAACATTTTCTTCAACTTCTGATGAAATCTCTTTAGATTTTGAAGGGAAGAGAGAAGTGAATGACAAGTGAAGAGTGAGAATATAAAAGAAGAGCCAATGAATATAGAATCAATCTGGACCGTTCGTTTTATTAATCTTGGAGTGCTGAGTTATTGAAATTCCACGTCAGCTTTTTATATTTTATATTTTATTTATTAAGGCCGTTGATGAGGAGCTTCGGATACTCTCCCAATTATCGAATGACAGCAGTCAAATTATTTGTGAATTTCAGTATCCACTCAAATGTTACCACGTCACCCACCGCTAAAAAGGAAAAACGTTACCATCAAAGTTGGAGGGTCCCTTCCCTTGTTTTTCCATTGTCTTCTCTCTCACTAATCACTGTTAAACACTACTTTTAGCCATGTTTTTAGTCTACCACACACGTAAACAAAGCTGTACTACTCTTTAGTCTTTACATACAAATATTACCAATCACATTTTCAAAATTTTCGAAAGCACAAATGATAGTGAATAGCAAATAGAAGGGTTAATATCATTTGGGTATTTTAACTTTTGTTGAAAGATTAATTTTTTAAATGTATTTGTTTTTTTAGTAAAAATTTTTTTGACTTTTGAAAATTATATTAAATAGATCCTTTTAACTTTTTTTTTAATGATCAAACGCCACGGAATTGGTATAATATCTAATTTGTCTTTATATACCTTATTAATGGTTGAAAAAACTTTTTTACCCTCTGATATTTAAAATTTAAATAATTTATTTTTAATTTTAAATTAAAGATATAAAAAATATAATTTTTTAAAAATATTTATATAATAAAAAATAAATTGATTTAAATTTCCAACATTCGAATCTTAGATTGATGGTTGAGATTTATTTATTTAAAAAAAAAATTATATAAAAAAATGAAAAAAAAAAAATTGTACCAAACTAAAAAATTAAAACAAATTAAAACTAATCAAAATTCTGAAAATCATCAAGCAAACCATCATAAGAAATCTTATTATTGATCTCAAATAATAAAAAAATCTTAATACAAAAAAAACCCACAAAACTTCAAAACCTAGATTTCTCTCCTCCAAGATCTACCAGATCTCTCTCCTCAATGATTCATCACTCTATCAATCTTTCCCTCCTCCATGATTCATCACAAATAACAACTGAAAACCCAAACTTCATAACAAAACTCACAACCACCACCCACCGTAAACCGAATCAAAGCTTCTAAACCAAACTGAACAGATTAGGTAGATCGGCAGCAATGAAAAACCGATGAGGTAGATGAAGTGATGGAGAACTCAACGGTGGTGGTGGTGCGGCTTGAAACGCGGCGGATCAATGAGATATCTGCGAATGACTGGGTTTAAAGATGCTTGACGATGATGCATTCGATTTTGTTTGTTTGGGTTTTTTTGTTTTTTTGTTTTTTTGTTTTTGTTTTATTTATTTATTTATTTATTGAGTTTGAGATTTGATATTTGGGGGATGTGTTTGACGATGGTGGATGTTTTTGACGAGGATTGTGGCGTTTGCGGTGATGGTTGCAGGCATCGGGAGATTTTGGGGGTTTCGATTTTGTGGAGATGTTTGATTTTGGTCTCGCTTGTTTTTTGGTGTTTGATTTTGGAGAATGATGATGATGATAATGGATGGCAATGGAAGTGGTGGTGGAGGAGAGGGATGAGTGATTTTGATACAATAAACAAATTACTTGGTGATCAATAATATTAATATTATTTTATTATTTAAGTATTTATTTATTTTTTATTATTATATAAGATTACTTTTTAAATTAGAGTTTTTAAATTTGTGTTATATATTATTGATTTTTATTTTATTTCTATTTTTGTGACACATGGTAAGTTCTTGGTTCAAAGATAAAAATACCCCTATAAATGTAAGTATGATTAACAGTTGACTAACAAATGAACCTATTTGATATACTTTTCAAAAGTCAGGGAAAGTTTTGCTAAAAAAGTAAATTCATATAAAAAATTGATCTTTTAGTAAAAGTTAAGGACCCAAATGATATTAACCCCAAAAAAGAAAGGTGGGTCTTGTGTGTATCTGATATACCATGCATCTCCCACCCTGATCAAGGTAGAAGATGGATGGTGCATCATGCTGTACCCAAGTTTTAGTCATAGGATATCTGTGCTTTGAGATGAATTCAGTTTTATCAAATTTGGAGGGTTTAAAGGCTATGATACAGTTTAAAGAAAAATAAAATTATTAAAAAATTTTGGCTATAAATTAAATAAATTTAACTATATTAAAAATATATATAAATTAACAAAATTTGGGCATGGCTTCGCCACTGGCTGTGTTGTTTTTCGCTAAGGAGAAATGCTAGCTTGGGTGAAAACACCATTCGATAGTCCTTTGTGGAAAAATACTTCGTATCTCTCTCGAACTAATTTGTCTTTTAACTCACATCATATCCGGTGGCGGGGGGAGGGAGCCATAGGAGCAATGACCCCTCTTCTCTCCTTTAAATCTTTTTTATGATTTCATATAATGACTCTCTAATCTTGAAGTTCTGGCTCCATCCTTGATCACCTCATATGATATTAATGGTCAATAATGCATGTTATATAACATGACGTGAGCTTAACCTTTAAATCATATCACATAGTGTATGTGATATTAGTGATATATCAATAGTACATGCTACATATGTACCATTATATTAGTGGAAGACGATCGATGATTAACGAAGACTATTTTCAGCGTCTCAATTGCTGTTGGCTGGCGTATTGGTGGAGGGGACCGGAAGTCCGGAGGGTACAATGGTGGTGACTGGTGAGTGAGGAGAAGGATATAGGTGCATAGTGCAGAGAGGAGACATCCACTTTTCAATTGCATCATTGAATATGACGCATTTATATGTCTTATTGGGTATACGTAAAGTATGATATACATCTTCAATATTTTAATGGTAGATGTCATCATTTCTATATCTATCATTAAACAAATTATATATTAATTAGGTTATTTTATTTATTTATTTATTTATTTATTTTTGTAATTTTAGGTTCAAAATATTTTTAAGATGATTTAATTTGGAGCTTCTAATTATAGTGTGAAAATACATATTATAGAATTTTAAATCAAAACTTATTGAATATCTGAATTGCATCATAAAGCAACTTTTATGAGTACTATACACTACATTTCATACATATATTTTATCCAAATGCATGTTATTGTCGTTTGCTTTTAAAAACAAATCATTGTATTTGAAATGTAAATTGAATAGGTTTTAAAAATGTTGAATTAGTTTAATTTACATTTTTAAGATCAAGTATCACTCGAATAAAATTAAAAATGATTATATACATAGGACTATATGAGGAGCTAGGAAATTTTGTTTGGAGAGGTCAATATATTAATATACAATATTTAAGTGGTCAAAGTAATTTTTTAAATTTTAAATATTAAATATATATTTGTTAAAAATATATATATATATATATTTTATTTTATTTTTGGGCTTCACTATTTTATTTTATTTTTATCCATCGAAAACTTCCAAATAAACACTGGCCCTTAGCTTTGGTGGCTTGAGAGTCTTGAAGACTCTCCCCACCAAGGTTCGAATCTTGGTTGGGTGTGTATTATGGAGGTTTTCCCACCATCAGTGTGGGTCTTGTCTCCCCATTTGTGGGGGGTTTCGTTTCGGGCTATTGCTCGTAGTACTCTCTCTCTCACCAGTCTTGGCAAATATTGTAAACTCAAAAAAAAAAAAAAAAAAAAAAAAAAAATCCAAATATTTCCAACTATATAAGGCTTATCACGTTATGAGCATGTACATGTACAGTATAATCGGAACTCATCTGCAGATGCACTTTTCCATCTTACTTTTCATAATCACTTTACACGGGTTATGAGTAATTATACACAAATCTGTAGATATTGGTATTAACTATTCAATCATTGAAAGTGTGAAATCTTGATAAAAATGTCACTTACCAGCACAAAGAAATTTAACGGCCCGCATTAAATATGAGCTGAGATATTTTGTTTAATTAATTACATTTAGGGAGTAACAATAACAAGTTAACAATTGTATAATGAAAGTGGTGGAGTGAAGAGTCATCTCAGCCCCTGGTCTGCCCACTTGCTATGTACACATTTTAACAAAATTTCAAGTGGGTTGAAAAAAATATTAGTAACACTCTTGATTCACGTGCAATTGCTCCCTAGTTCCCTTGCAAATTGCAATCCAATTGGCAAATTATAAACTAAAATTTTATTATTTTAATTTTGTACAAGCCGTATTAATGCACTTAAATTTTTTCCCAATTACAGAGGTTCACCTACACATTTACATAGTTAAACCATTTCTGTAACCACGTGAGTTTCGTTGGATCTTTAGATATTAAGTTGTCCCTTGTACACAATCATATTGCTTTTTTATTTATTTATTTATTTTATTTTTATTTTTTTATATTATTATAATAAACTAACCATTACGATGCAGAGGCTCAGTTAAAAAGATATTTAAAATTTACATTTACTTTTCTCTCAAATGTACATTTTCAATTATTTTTTTCTTAATTTCTCATTTCATAATACAATTTAGCTATTTAGATTGCTATTTAGTTCAATTTGGAATAATTTTTACGGATCATTCTCCCTTTAAGATTCAATTAATGTGTCAAGTGCACAAAATGATTTTTTAGGTTTAACAAGTATTATATGATAATCTCAATAATTCAGCTGTTTCAAATTATACTCAAAAGCCACTATAAAAGTCATCTATAAGTATTATATGATAATCTCAACAATTGAAATGTTTCAAATTTTACCGAAAAACCATCATAAAAGCCAAATGAGAAAAATATGAGGATTTTAATTGTATTTAATGGAGATGTTATTTATGTATTTTTGACTAAGGTAAATATTAGACATGGAAATAAAGAGAAATGCTTCTACATCAGTTAAAATATATTCTCGTTCTCATCATATATATATATATATATATACACACACACACACGTAAATCTCTATATAAAATAATACACTGTGAAAGGATTTTGTTTTCATTCTTTGGAAAAAAAAAAAAATTTTAAAAAAAATTGCGGCTATAACCTCCCAAATCATCATTTATAGATGTTTTAATTGTTTTTTTTTTTCCCAAATATTTTCTAAAAGCATTCTTATCTTGTCTACAAAACCCAACCATGGACTCCCATTCATCCAGCTTCTCTTCCGAAGTACTCTTATGATTACAACAATTCAGAAGTATTTTTATTTCCTTTTCTTATGATTACAACAATGTCTAGAAATCAAACCAGACATTTAAGCTTAAATAATACTTAAAGAAATTGTAAAATTATTGTTTTAGTGATAGCAACAAAAAAGATATTAGAGAAAGAGATTGAGAAAATAGAGATTAGAGATTTAAAAAAAAAAAACATATCTATCGTTTTTTGTTCTAGATATGAGAAAGTTAAGATTTTTCAAATAAAAAATGAGAGATGATGATATTAAATAAAGAAAATAAGGATGGGGTGTTCAATAGTTCTTACCATATGTAAATATATATTAATTTTTTCATAACAATTTTACCTTTTTTAAAAGTTATTTTAATAATAATTTTACTTGAAACTTGTTATTCCTCTAATTATTTTTTTAGTTTTTAATCGTTAATGCCAAATTAATTTTTTTTATTTGATTCATTTAATTAAATATAAATTTTAGTATTTGTTATAATTTTCATTATTTTTATTTTAGAAAACAATTTTCAAAAAATTCTACCAGTCACAATTTCAGTCTTGAAAAACATCTAACATAAATTTTCTTTTGTTTTCATTTTAAAATTTTGTTCTGAAAAAAAAAATAAAACAAAAGTGTTAACAATAAGATAGTGAATAAATCAATAAAACATTAATTTAAAGAACTTACCTTGATAGAGATATTGAGAATATGAATCTTCAACTTGAAAAAAGAAAAAGAAAAAGAATAATAAATGAATAAAAAAAATGAAAACCATGAAAATATGTGAAACTTAGGAAGAAAAATAAAAGTTAAAAAGAGAAATGAATTTGAAGAAAAAATTAGGATCTTTATAAGCAAAAGTCTCTTATATAATGAAATCAAAAATCCAAGAGTCATGCTTAGAAAGTAAATTAAAATGGGAAAAGCAAAAGTCAAATTAAATACACACTTGAAAGACAATTTCAAATATTAAATTGAGATGAATCATATTAAATCAATCTTATCTTGAATTTAGTTTGGCAGTTTAAGAATCCAACATATTCCACATTAAGGTTGAATAGTTAAGGGTTATTATTTATTTGTTATTATTATTATTATTTACTAAATTGATTTAATTGTAGCATTTATTTCTTTATTTTATTTTTTGAAGAAAGGAAAAAAGTATTTAATTACTAAAGTTCTTATTCGGTGACATGTGGCGCTATAAAACTCTGTTATATATATATATATATATATATATATATATATAAAATTCTGACACCGTACATTTATTAGGATCGATCGGGACATACCGATATCAAACACTTTACGTAAAATATTAATCATGTTAAATCCGCATTAAAATAATATTTATTCACTACCCATCATCACCTACATGTTTTTTGCTAAACTAGTTTATATTTAGCATTTCTCATGAGTTAGGGTCATTTGGTATTGCTATAAATTTTAAAATAATTAGTGTTAGCTTAGTAGGAAGAATAATCAATTGTGAAGTTAATCATTAGATGCTTGGTTAATTGTACTTTTAAAACTACTGTATATCGCAAAAGTTATATACATATTTTTTGTAATTTTATTTCAAAAATGTTGAGATTGGTTATAATGACTAAAATAGACATGATTTTAGAAACTAACTTTCTTTTTTTTCAATTAATTATATAAATTAAATCAATATTTAAGTATAATCTATGAAAATTCGAAAAAAAAAATTCATAAGAACAATAAAGATATTTTAAAAGATTTTATAAATTAAATCAATATTTAAGTAAAATATTTAATTTAAAGATGAAATAAGGATAATAAAGATATTTTAAAATATTCATTAAATGGTAAAATAGATTAAGTGTCCTTTTAGAAGAGCTTGTCTACTGGCTAAAAGAGTTTTTTTAATTAAAAAATTTTTTTTCAATTTTTTTTGTATCGTTTGTTTGTCACTCAGTAGAGTTTTTAGATGATTAAAAAAGTTGTTTTACGACTACTTGGAGAAGTCCAAATTTAAAGCTTTTCCAAGTAGATCGTTTGGAGTTTTTTTAATAACACTAAAATCTTCAATAAAACTCTATAATTTAATATTTGTTAAAGTATTTTGGTAATTTTATCATTAAAAAAACTCTCTTTTAATTGTCAACCAAACGATCAACGACTTTCATTTAAAAGCTTTACCTCTAAAATATCTACTTCTAAAAGATTTACCGTAAAAAAATTTACTTGAGAAACTCTCACAAACGTACTCTAAAGTAATTCCTAGCCTCACGCTCACTTATTCTCAAAATCACAGTCAAAACTTACTAGATTATTCAATTAATTATTTTTAGAAGTTTTACTAAATATCATTTTATATCAAAATTATAAAATAAATTAATTTTAACTTTTTAAAAGCAATAATAAATTAGCCCTTACCTTTTTGTCTCTTTTTTTTTTTTTTTTTTCTTTCTAGAGTGAACAACATTTATCACCGAATCACATTTGGCGGTGGACTCATGCTCTCATCGGAGTTTACTAACCCACGATTAAGAAACTAAAACAAGAGTCAACAACGAGCTAATCGAGAATCTAAGTCCACTATTATGTAGTTTTTATGTGAGTGGATGATTATTATATTAATTGGGCAACTAAATATAATCATGCAAAAAGAAACCTTTCAATATTTACTTTGATCCAAATTTCGTACTATATATAAGTATATAACAATCAATCACATCTTGAAAACCATATGACAAAGATAAGAAATACAGAAATGAAGTGGAAAGTTGAGAATCTGTGTAAGCACTCAATAATCAGGATTATATAAATCAAATCTGAAGATAGTTACATATGCATATCTTTCTAAAGTACTTTGCCAGGCCTTTAGTCTTTACAATTTGGAGAATATGTTACAACTAGAGTGAAGAAAAAGTACAAATTCTTGTAGCATCTATTTAACTTTATATCAGAGATTATTATTTGCTTTAAATGCAGCGTTTGAATCAATTAAAATTGAGCAAATCGGGAGAGCATCTGAAAATATGTGATTTTCAAGAACATATTGATTGGTATGGCTGGCTTCTCAAGTACAGTTTATCATATCTTTGATGCTCACTCTTTAATTAGATTTAGTCCAATCACAGACAAGCAATATAAGATACAGTATAAATTTTAAGTATTTCTTTCTTTGAACAGATTCAAACATTGCAAAATAAGTATTAGAGGTGAATTTATGTATATATCAATTCTATAGTCAAGTTTGACCTGTTTTTTTTTTACGGGTTCACTTATGATAATCGGTTTTATAGTACTATAAATTTAATTGTCTTATGAGATAATAAACAAACTTTTACAGAAAAAATCAGATTCGATCGACTAAAGAAATATCATATATATATATATATATATATATATATATATATATTGTTAAAGCTTACTAACTTTAAATGAAGAATGACCTAAGACAGAGGAAAAGCCAGACACAATGGGGACATTAAAATAAACAAAAAGCAGCTTAATTTTTGGAACACAATTAATGTAATTTATTTTAGGAGTCCAAAGTCATCCAATTAAATTTAAAAAAAAAAGTGTTTCTTCTTGTACTTCACAGCATGTGAAGGGCTTATTTTATTTTATATTTCATTTCTTAATTAACCTACCTGAGGTACATTAATTAGCTTTTGACAAATATTTATTTATGGGAAGTTTATAATGAGCAAGAAATATTATTGGTCCATTGTGATTGAGATGTATCTCATGGGAGGTAACATCATGATTAGCCTGCTCAACTCTATCTCTCAAATTGAAATATCAAAGAATAATGATTGGGGAGATAGAGCAATTAGTTGAACTTAGGGAGTTGATTTGTGGTCCAATCCCACACATGTGACCAGCTCACATGATGGTGAGATCTCTGCACCTTAGAAAATTATCTTCTCTCTTAATAATTTGCTTAGAATCTGTTAAGCAAAGTGGTTGCTTAGCATCTACGTAGCCACATTTACAATATATATGTGCAAGTGGGAATTTAGCTAGAGATGATGGGGTATATATGACTTGCTTCTTCAACAATGACCAGAAATAGTTGCACAGCACCCACCAATCTCAACCAAAATATCTCCTATCAGTCTGATTGATTATTATTAGGATGCTTTTGCCCGTGATTTTCTACTAACTGTTTTTAGCAAACACACACTTGGAATAATGTTAAACATCTCACAATCGTACCACAATCATTAACGTGGTTATCGGGACCCTCATAATATCTGGCTCAGTGAATTAAATATATCATTAATGTGCCATTATTAATTGACATAACATTAGTTGAGATCAAAATGTGATACAAATATGCAATGTTTAGTATTACACTTAAACTAAATAATATAAAAGAGATATATATTCTGTTATGGTGTAAACTGTGAACATTGTCATCCATAAATATGATTTACACATCATAATACCAGTAGTACCTTTATTGAAATGAATGTATTCTTTTTAATACATTTTATTTATAAACCCTCTTAAATTATTAACACAACCAATTTTTGGAAAGAATTGTTTTATAATTAAAAATTATGAATTGATATCATGAAGAAAAAAAATATGAATTGATTTGCTATATAAATTTATGGTTGCCGCATTTCCATATTGACTTGTTATATTGGTAAATTTGACTAATTTGTTTAGTAGATTTTACGGTATTTCATCGATTTTACATTGCAATCAGATTTCCCGTCTTGTGTTTCATTTAACAATACTTATGATTAGATTCATAGATTATAAAAATTCTCTCTATTTTGGCATTATTACTGGAATTACAGATTTTATTGCTTTCTTAATTTGCATTTTGATTAGCAATTTCCAACATTAAACGTTTATGTTTCATTCATCACTAGCCAAGTTTTTTTCCTCATCTCTTTCACAGAAAGAACCCAAACACTTTACTCCGATATCATTCTCCAATTCCGGTGATCGGGAAAAAAAAATTGCAGGCCAATGAAATACACTTCTTCCCAATGAATCTTATGGAATCACCGCCATAGGACCAGTTATACTTTAATTTACTGCAAATCCAACATAGAAGGGTAAAAGACAATAGAATACTAGCTTAAAAAAAAAAAAAAAAAAAAAAAAAGACAATAGACTACTGGTGGTGAGACTTGAGAGAGATTGATGAGATCGTTGGTAATAGAATAAGGTTTGGTTTGTTTTTTTGCAAAGTCGCCGCCGGAGTTGCAAGACAAATATACAAAATTTGATGATTAAAAAGTGAGAGAAATTTATTGGTGTGAAACAATTTTGTTTTAATTATGTGAGGAAAAAAGAATAAAAAAAGGCAAATCCTAACCATAGATTTAATTGCTATACGGCAACCGATTCTCAAAATCTCATCATCATACTATTAGATATCGTTTGTTTTGTTGTATTGTCTAATATAGCAAATACCGTATTAGTTAGTACATTATATTTAGTGGTATTAGATTTTATTGTATTAGAAAAATCACTTTTTTTTTTCTTCAACAAAGAAGAGATATTTTTTTTTTTTTATATAATTTCAAAATTATATAGGAAATATTTATTTTATATATAAAAGTATTATTTATTAAAAAAAATTGTTTCAATTAAAATAAATAGTTATTGATTTATATATATAAATATTTATTGATTTATTCATGGTAAAGATATTTAAAAATTAATTATTATCTATTTAAAAAAATTATATTTTTTTAATATAATAAAATATAATAAAGTCATATAGGAATAACTTAATACGATATAATACAGATATAATACAGATATACGGTACATCACCAAACACATGTTTGTATTAATGATAATACAATCCAATACAATACAATACAGTCCAATACAATTCAATATGATGTGTCAAACGAGCCCTTAACGGGTGTAATTAATGGGTATACATTATATTTAAATTCATTTTTAATTAAAATAATTTATCTTTATATATCAATATGTGTTGGGTATATTTGTAATTAAAATTTTTAATAAAATAAGGGTGTTGGCCAATTTTTCTCCTGTATGCACATAAGTGTGAACATACTTATAACACACTTATCCATATCATCACTTTTTGCCATGTAAGCATTATTTGATCCAATATTTGCATTGTTTTTTCTGATAAAAAATGATGAAGATGATAAATGTGTTATAAGTATGCTCACACTTATGTACCAACAGGATAAAAACTCGGGTTTTGGCACCCATCTTTTTATTGTAACAAGAGTTCCAAACCCAAATATTACACCCATCTCTACTCTACTCTAGCTTAATCAACATCTTCTTCTACTTAATCGGTGACTGCGATTTGTTATTGAATTTAGTGAGTATAACTATTACGGTATTAGAAGTGATTTTTTATAACAATCCTGATATGAAAACACTTGCAAAATTAACTACTTTAATTTCAGTGATGCTTCCAAAAAACATACTAATCAAAATTTACTACAACAATTAATATTTTACTTGCATTTATTTTTTTGTATTAAAAGTGATTTTTATCTATATTGATTAAACATTACAATTAAGTTAAAAAATTTTCTTTAATATATATACTAAGAATGGTATCTCTATATTAGTAACAGTGTACCCAATAGCAAAAGATGATACGACAATGAAGAGAACACATGAATCATGTTAATTTATGTTGTAATAATGAATGTTTCCCACCAACACAAGCATGGACAAAAACTTATAATGGCTGTATAAAAGATATATATTTTTTCAATAATTCATTAGTGAGGTTGGATTTTTTTTTCGTACGGATTCACCGATATGTGATGATCAGTTTTGTAGTACTGCAAATAAGATAATAGTTGAACGGATCAGATCCAATAATATGACAAGAGAAAGACACTGTATTGTCATTTTAAACTTCAAATGGATTCCACCTGGGTTTGTTTCTTGAGTTGAGTCTCAATGGTGGAGTGTAAAGCTTGGTGCCCACAAGTCACCACACACATCACTGCTATCATCTAAAAGCCCCTCCATTTATTTGATTCAGTATCTTTTAACTTTTTAATGCATTCCAGGCAGTTAAATGCAACCAATTGATTCTCTTCGATCTGCTTTCTTTATTGCAAGATCAGTATTCTTCATCTGTATCATATTTTATATGCTTTAATTTCAACCAGTTTTGCTCACCATTTTTACCAATATTATATGTACTAATTAATAGATAAATGACTACTAGGTCAGCGGCTAGAATCCTACTAATGATAAAAACTTTTAAAAAAATATCCGGTTCCGAATTAATAGATAATATCAAAATATATATATATATATATATATATTTATTAATAGAACTAAGCACAGCTTATGATAATATATTAATAATCCCTCAATGAGATTGAATAAGCTTTTAATGAAAAAGAGAATCTATCTAATTTTTTTTTTTTAAAAAAAAAAAAAAAAAAAAAAAAAAGAAATAGGTCAGAAATCAGAATATAAACCCTGTCGAGCCCACTAATTGTTTTGTCCCTTGTATAAAGTTTTTGTGTGAGGTTAGTTTGCCGTTTGTGGTGATCATAATTCATAGGCAATGAAGGTGATAGTAATTTGATAGCGATGGCTTGATGCAGCTTAGCCATTTTGTTTCAACCATTCAAGCTAATTAAAAAAGAAAAAGAAAAAGGACCACACACATACAAGATTTGAAGTTACTTTTTTATTTTATTTTATTTAGTGCTTTTGAAGTCGCTTGGAATTTTAATTTGTAGTGAGTCCTTTGACATGAAACTGATCTAAACCAGGTTTAATGAGACACTATTACAGTTTGATGTAACCATTGTTGATCATCCATTCAAGACTCCAATGGTTATTTACATTCTTAAGAGTCCAATAAGCCCAACCAAAAGTTGCTCTTCCATAGACCTCTAACTGTGCATTTGCAAATCTTTGGTATTCTTCTTTTGATGCTCCACTAACTTGCCACTCAGCTACCCATTCACCTGCAATTAATCATCAAACCCAATCCACCAAATTGATATCATGTAAGCAATTTAATTATAATATATAGAAGCTGATCATGATGAAATATTACTTGAGACATACCAACAAAAGTGAGAGGACCATTTGATGTTGTCACATGATTTAACTGTGCAGTTCTGTTTGTTTTGATGAAATCTATGTTTTGTTGCACAGACATGTCATCAAATATATCAGAGAAGAGATTGTAGTAATGAACATCAATTACTGATCCTGTTAAGCCACTGGTTAGTGGGAAAAGCTCTCTCGGATCCATTGGTCCTAGTCGGTTTGACATCACGACATAGGCCGCAGAGGAGTGTTTGCGCACAGCATCATAACCAGCCTTGTAGTATTTGTTCACCATCTCTAGAGATACTCCTGGAGAGAGAGGTTCATTGATAAGCTCAATTGCATAGAAGCTTTGTCTCTTTGCATACCTATAACAAAACCTTGTTAATAACTTAAAAACCATCTTATAATAAGATTCCAGTAAATTATATATTAGTTTGCAGAGTAATTATTTAATATAATCAACCTGGCAGCTAGAAATTCTATAACATCAACTGTTTTCTGTATGTTATCATCTGTAGTGCCCCATTCCTGAGATCCATCTCTGGAAGAGCTATGTTCAAAACCATTTTGTGAACCAGGTGCTGCATGTAAATCTATTACAATCTTCACTCCATATTTCCTGTAAGACACAACACAACAAAGATATATAATTTTAAGGGTAAAATTCTTCTATTGATGGTAGAATGATTCAAAAGTCATGTCACATTGATACCCAATTCAAGTTTCAACCACTTCTGGTTTTTTAGTGCGTTAATTACTCATAACGTGACACGTGACATGTATACAAGTCACCATCCAATCGCATTTGAATGCATAGGACCGACCAAATGGACCCGATCGTTCACACAGAGATAGTGATATTACATAGTGGATGGTAGTGTATATATATGCCTTCTCAGAATGTGGACCAAAGACTTATTGGTATGTTTAAATGCAGAACAGTGACTGGTAAGATTCTTTCTTTGTAATAGCCAAAATATCATTGGTCTGAATTGACCCAAATTTTGATGAGATGTGATGTAAATGATATTGATATTGAATTTGCATTTGAGTTAAATTTGAGTTGTATGTCATATAGCAATGAAAAATAATAATAATAATAATAATATGTTGATGATGGTATGGAAAATTATACTTACTGTGCCCAAGTGAAGGCATTGTCTAAAGCTTGCAAGGATCCACCAACATAAGGCTGTGGAGGAGTTGGGTCGCTTGCTATCCACCAACCCACAGGTATTCTCACAGCATCCAATCCATTTCCTGCTATGAACTTGAAATCATCTTCAACTATGAATGTCTTCCAATGCTCCTGATCAGATGATTACAATCATATTGTTATATATATATATACACACACGTATATACTAGTTGTAAAAGATGTAGCATATCATCTTGTACGTAGAACTTTGAGAGGTGACCCTTAATAATAAGTAAAAACAGAACATATTTATTGATATATATATATATATATGTTTGAAGGGGGTCCAGCTATGGTTGTTAGCGGCGTCTAATTGAACTTTAAACTTATCATCTTTTACATAAAATCTGTGTCTTTACATCTAACATTTAACGTTTGAGACCATATCAAATCCCTTATAGAAAGTCACTTAAAGCTAAATGCCCTATTCTAAAAATGCTCCGATAATGTTTATAGGCCTAGACAGTTGACCTGGAAAAAAACCCAAAGCAGGGAAAAAGTTGCACAGTTGCATTATTTATTTATTTTTAAATAAAAAAGTTGTATAAAAATCCTCAGTTAAGGCAGAGGAAAACCGAGGTTACAAAACAAGCAAAAGGGAGAAAACAAAAGGGAAAATAAAGAACCCTCCCACAAACAACACCAACAACAAACAAAACCACAAAGACAGAAAAAGAAAGACAAAAACTCCAACCAAACCATAAAAACAAACGAAAAACGAACCAAGATAAAACAAAACAAAACAAAAATAAATAAATAAATAATGCAACTGTTGCATTAGTTGACTTGGCCATGTAGAGGAAGCAAGTTTGTTGAGAACTTGGCCTCTACATTATTATGTCCACTCATTGGTAGGAGTTGATCAATTCCACGACCAATTATACATGAAAGTGGTCACAAACAGACACACACACACATCACTTGGTAATGATTGCATATACAAGAAGTAATGGATGAGCTTGTTATTAGTAAAATAATATGGTCTTACTCTCATGATTTGTGGAGCTTTGTTAGGGCCATAGCCATTAGTGACTTGAAACTCTCCTTGCAATCTTCCAGAAATTGTCATCACAAATACAGACGGATCGTCATCTCTCCATGATCCACTGCTCCCTGCATAATCTGCTGTCACCAATTCCTCCGTTTTCGCCTGATCATATATATATTTCATCCCAAATTTTGTTAATTAACACCACTAAATTTAGTTTTTATATATATGCAACTCAAGCTTATTAATTGTTTCATTTCCAATAATGATCAACAACACAAGGGAAATTGTGAATATAATTCACCTGTAAGAAGAATCCATTAGGTGCTTTGATTCGAACACGACTCTGATCATCAGAGTTTCTCACAATCTCAAACATCTCCGAGCTACCGGGCACGTTTGATGTAGCTACTACATTGATCCCATTTCCATTGGAATCAAGTCCAATGAATTGTTTGTTAAAGACCCTAAGATTGAAAGTGGTCTCATTGATCCTCCACAACTGCTCAAAACAACAAACAAAAATACATAATAAATACCGATAGCCATTCCACCCAAAAACGAAATGGCCTAACAGTAGTATTTAAAGCACAAGATATTGATATGTTAAGGAAAAAACACGTTACGTACTGTAAATGTTTCCCAGCCGGAGGCAGATGTCCGGTTGGCAACAATGATGGTTCCTCCACCAGTCTCAGCACAAAGATACTTCCCAACCGTTACTGATTTGAACTGAAGTCCAGTACCATCCTATCAAAGATAGATAAATAATACCAATTAACATCAACACTAATCAATGTTAAAAGAGTTTGTGGAATCAAAATCTAGTAGTGCTAATTATATTATACAAACCAGAAAGTCTTTGTTGGTGATGCCATCAAAAAGAGAAGGTTTGATCCAACCTTCTGTTACGAGCCAGCCTCCAAGATTAACAGCTTTGATTCTAAAGCTGGGATTTACCCTTCCATGAGAAATTGATAGCATCAAAAATACAACACATATCCTTAGTAGTACCAGCTTTGTTGAGTAGACAGCCATATATTTGATATATATTTTCTCCTTTTTGTACGTAATTAAAATAAGTCTGTACAAAGGATCACATCTATTTATACATTAAGGAATCGAAACAACTGGAGTCGATACGTAAAAACGTTGACCAATTAGATTAGTCGAAAGTTGAAGGTTCTTTGTTGATTACATATTACCCGTGATAATCGTTGTAATGTGCATACTGTATATAGTTGTCATTCTCATTTAATTTCTTTAATCTTGGCTTGTCTGGTGCAGTTTTTCTTGATTATGACGCAAATCTGTTTTGGAATATATTCAGGCAGTGGTAGTCAATATCAAAATATTAACATTAATGAATTGAATTTGCTCAAATGAGACGGCAATTTCTCTGTTTTCAGGCATTTACGCACTAACTTGGACAAGCAATATGACAATATCATTAGAGTACATCTGTATCTGGATTTTATTAAACTTTCTAAATTCTTATGCGATCCAGCAGCAAACCAAGGAATTAATATACTAATTATTTATTTAACAAAAAGAAGTGGAAGTACACAAAGTTTGAAGGAAATGGAACTCAGCCGGTACTGCCTATTTTATGGACTTGATCAACAGCTTAATTATCTGATAATTAAAATGCATAATGTGCATTATATATACGGTCAAAACGTGGAATATATCTGTATTATTTATCAATAATTTTGATAGTAGTTGACCATCCCTCTTCAAAATTCAAAAAATTAGTAAACAATGGAGTTGTAACTAGAAATAAAAGGGGGAAAAAAGGACAAAGTCATGGTGTCAGCAGAGCCATATACAAATGAACCTTGGTGTCACCCCAATGGAATACCACTTGTTTATTGTGGAACAACGTTAATTTAGTCATTAATTAGAATTTTGGGTTGTGTTTTGGCTTAATGAATCATGTGGTTGATTACATTTAACCTAATAATTATAGTTGACCGTTATTATAACCGAAGCCTTTTTGCATGTGTTCTAATTAGACTTCCAGTTGGATATTAAATGGTCTGAAAAGGCAAACAGTTGACTGGAAAAGAGTTGACAAAATACAAAGATGATTAGATATATGAATATGAAAAGTAAATGTTCAGCCATTGGATTGACCTTGTACATTTTTATTTATTTCAATAGGAGAAACATTGTTTTAGATAACAATGACTCAATGTCAACAAAAAGAAGTAATCACTCGTTTTTCTTCTTTTTTTTTTGCTTAAAATTGTTCTCCATTGGTGGGCTTCTGTATATTTAGAATAATCTGTACAAAAAGAATATATAAAGTACTACAACCTAACTAAGGAAAGACAATCCTATTAATTCCTACAAATCAGGGATCAACCTAACTAATTGTGACACTCATTTTTGGAGAATCACATGAAACACGGAAAAGTGAACAAATCTTAAATATGTATTTTCTGTTATGTTTAGGTGTTACTAAATTATAAAAAGTCTAGTAAAAAAAATATACAAGGAACGAATCATGATCCATTTAGTATCTATTCTCAACATTCTTTTAATCTCTTGAAATGAGGAATTGGCCAATCCATTGATTAAAATATCTATCAATTATCCATTTATTGGGATATACGATGTACATATTAATTTGTTCTTGAACCTTCTCTTTGGTGAAATATCTATCTATCTCATTTTTTTGGTCCACTCGTGTTGAATCGGATTATGAATCGCGTCATTGGCCGACTTACTGTGGCAATACAACAGGAAATCGTCGATGGTGCAAGAATTGTCCAAGGTTTTTCTTAAGTGAAGAGCTTTGGTTGGTCACATGACAGCTCACCAGGAATCTCTTCCTCTCCAGTAGCAGCAGCAAATCGTCGATGGTGAACCGGAAGAAGAAATATATGTGTGTGTCTTAATGCTCAGAAATGCGAGAAACAAAGAAGAAGAAGCAATAGCTACGTGTCTCTTATATCTGATGATGTAGTCATAACCGAGTAACTTAGGTAGCCACTGGGTCTGCGTTGGTGTAGTAATTTGTTGCTCCACTAGATACTTTCAGTTTCGTTGATTCATCAAGACTATAAAAAGTTTTCCTAGTAGATATAGCCTTCATTTACAAACCGAAGATAATATGAAGATACTGGAGAAGATAATGCAAAAGATATCATTCCTCTCTCCTGAAAGTATCCTTGTCCACAAGGATAAAGTTTAAATAAGACTTTGAAAAGTGTCTCTTATTTTCCTATGTAGCATCTTCGCGTGACACGCCAGCCCACTTAACCAAGATCTCAGTGTTTGGATGATAACTCATTTTTTTTAAAAAAAATAAACAAGTAAAGTTTAAGACAATACACAGAATGTTAATAATTAGACAAAATGTCGGGGTGGATAAAATAGCTTACTAAGGAACTCCTTTTAAAAGTGATATTATCCTTGTTAAAAAAAGTTTCTTGAACCGTTTTATCAATTTAAATTGTGATCCAAGTACAGTGTACAATTACACAATTGTTAGGCAATTTTCTAGTCAGTTCCATAAAGACAATCATAATATATAAAAATTGAAGCAAAGTTGCTCTGGCTTTGTCCTCCAACATAATGATGGTAATCATAGTACTCAGTGCCATCATAAAATGGAATATACTTTGTGGGCATCCAGGGGAAGTCATACATAGGGATGGGCGTATCCCTCTAGGTCCCCATCCCCTATGGGGTTTTGGGGGAAAATTTTACCCCCCAAATGGATTTTGGGGGTAGGGTGGGGGCTAACTTTGCCTCCAAACATATTTTGGGGGAGGTGGTTGGGGTACCTTCCTATAAACCCAAAACCCCATTAGCCCCCAAAATAATATACATATATATATATAATTATAAATTATAATATTAAATTATTAAAATTAACATGACTATTTTGTATAATATTTTGGATTGCATTTTTATTATGTTTGTATTACTTTTCGGATTGGAAATTTGAAATTTAGAATTGAAAAATAAATAAAATCGGGGAAAATGGGTTTTGGGGGAACCTCCACCCAAAACATCCCCCCCCCCCAAATGGATTTTAGGGGAGGTGGTAGGGGGAGGTTTGAGGAATAGAGGTGGGGGTGGAGGTGGGGGGTACCCTCCCCCGCCCCATTGGGCCCCCACGCCCATCCTTAGTCATACCCGCTATATGTTTCAATTTTCAATCGCCTCAATCTGTCGCAAATCATTCCACAACCAGAATGTTATATGTGCCTAGGAACCATCACCGGACCAAGAAAAGATGGAATCCCAATGATCAAAATTTCAACCTAATGTGCATATGACATGGCAAATCCAATAGGAGCACTGTACTCATATTGAACATGGTGAATTTTTTTGTTGCCTCATTTATTCTGGAACAATCTTTGGATCATGTAATTGGTATAATCTTCCACCAAGAAATACACTAGCAGTTGAAGGAAAATCTCTCATACTGATGGTAATGGCAAACCAGCTTGAATCCCGATCATCTTAATCGGAGGATAAGAAACGAGTTGAAGAGGTGCCACAATAAAGAAAAAATATATTCCCATTGATGCTTAAAAATAATCCATAAATTCAAAACGATAGCAACATTATTCAATAAAAGAAAAACAATAAATGTCCACCCAAGTTTTTTAAATTATAAACAATTCAAATCTGCACCTGATGTGGATATTAGGCAACATGACATTAGTTAACCTCAACTGATGTGACTCTGATATGGATTGTAAAGAATAATTTTGCAGATGTTAATTGGCTCTAACTGGTGTGCATATTAGGCATAGGGTAGGCTTAAGCGAGCCTACCAAAAGCATAGGTATGTGTTTTAAATCCCTCTTCTTTAGCTTTAAATCCCTTTTCTTCATATACATGAGAGACTTGTGTTTCTGCTTCTATGCCAATGGGGAGGTACAGATGCAAGAATTGCCCAAGGTTTTTCTTTACTGGAAGAGCTCTGGGTGGTCACATGACAGCTCACCGGAAACCTCTTCCTCTCTGATAGCAGCAGCAAATCGTCGGTGGTGAATCGGAAGAAGAAATAGCTATGTGTCTTTTAATGCTTACAGATAGAAGAAGCAGCAGCTATGTGTCTCTTATTTCTGATGATGTAGTAATTACCGAGTAACTTAAGTAGCCACTGAGTCTGCTTTGGTGTAGTAATTCATTGCTTTAATAGATACTTCAAGCTTCGTTGATTTGTCAAGACTATAAAAGGCTTTCCCAATAGATATGATTGTCATTAACGAACTAGAGATAATAGGATGATACTAGAGAAGATAATGCAAAAGATATCATTCCTCCTTCCTAAAAGTATATTTTTCCACAAGGATAAAGTTCGGATAAGACTTTTAGAAGCATCTCTTATTTTCCCATGTAGCATCTTCACATGGCACGCCAGCCCACTTAACCAAGATCTCGATTTTTTGGACGATAACTCTTTTCTTTTTATTTTTTTTGAACAAACAAGTTTAAGACAAATAGGACAAAATGTCGGGGTGGATAAAATAGCTTACTAAGGAACTCCTTTTAAAAGTGATATAATCCTTATTAAAAAAAGTTTCCTGAACCGTTTTATCAATTCAAATTGTGACTCAAGTACAGTGTAGAATTACACAATTGTCAAACAATTTCCTAGACAGTTCTATAAAGATATTCACAATATATGAACATTGAAGCAAAGTTGTTCTAGCTTTGTCCTCCAACGTAATGATGGTAATCATGGTACTCAGCGTCATCATAAAATGGAATATACTTTGTGGGCATCCAGGGGAAGTCATACCCGCTATGTGTTTCAACTTTCAATCTTCTCAATTTGTCGTAAATCAATCCACAACCAGAAAGTTATAATGTGTCCAGGAACCATCACCGAACCAAGAAAAGATGGAATTCCAATTATCAAAATCTCAGCCTAATGTGCATATGGCACAACAAATCTAATATGAGCACTGTATTTATAGTGAACATGGTGAATTTTTTTGTAGCCTCATTTATTATGGAAAAAATCTTTGGATCATACAATTGGTATAATCTTCCACCAAGAAATACACTAACAGTTGAATGAAAATCTCCCATACTGATGGTAATGGCAAACCAGCTCGAATCCCGATCATCTTAATCGGAGGATAAAAGACAAGTTGAAGAGGTCCCACAATGAAGAAAAATATATTCTCATTGATGCTTGAAAAAAGCCATAAATTCAAAACGAGCGCAGTATCATTCAATAAAAGCAAAACATTAAATGTTCACCCAAGTTTTGTAAGTTATAAACACTTCAAATGCACCTGATGTAGATATTATGCAACATAACATTAGTTGACCTAAACTAATGTGGATTGTAAAGAATAATTTTAGAGATGTTAATTGACTTTGACCAGTGTGCATATTAGGCATAAGGTGGGCTCAAGCGAACCTACCAAAAGCCTAGGTCTGTGCTTTAAATCTCTCTTCTTCAGATACATGAGAGACTTGTGTTTTTACTTTTGTGCCAATGGAGAGGTACAGATGCAAGAATTGTTCTAGGTTTTTCTCTATCGGAAGAGCTCTGGGTGGTCACATAACAGCTCACAGGGAACCTCTTCCTCTC
The DNA here is from genome assembly GCA_035582765.1 of Acer negundo. NCBI lineage: Eukaryota > Viridiplantae > Streptophyta > Magnoliopsida > Sapindales > Sapindaceae > Acer > Acer negundo. The sequence continues at coordinate 8,413,771 of CM069231.1, read as the reverse complement.
CAATAGCAGCAGCAAATCTTCGATGGTGAATCGGAAGAAGAAATAACTGTGTGTTTCTTGATGCTCAGAGATGCGAGAAACAAAGAAGAAAAAACAGTAGCTACGTGTCTCTTATATCTGATAATGTAGTCATAGTCGAGTAAGTTAGGTAGCCACTAGGTCTGCATTGGTTTAATAATTCGTTGCTCCAATAGATACTTTAAGCTTTGTTGATTTGTAAACATTATAAAAGGCTTTCCCAATAGATATGACCATCATTTACGAACTGCCTTGACAATTGTTAGGAATTCTTTATCGTAAGTAAAGAGAGCTAGAGTGGATACTTTCAATGTTTCACTAAAAAAAGCAATCGATTAATCCTATTGTGTGAGGATTGCTCTAAACCCAACCCCAACCCCTCAAGCGTCACACTTAACAACAAAGGACTTGAGAAAATCTAGTAAGTTGAGGACCGGTGGTATGGTGAGTGCATGTTTCAGCTGTAGGAAAGTAGCAATTGACTCGGATGTCCAATTGAAGCCATCTTTTAAAAGTAGCCGAGTAAAATGAGCAGCAATGACTCTAAAATTATGGATGAATTTTCAGTAATAATCTGTCAAACCTATGAATCCATGGACCATTTTTGTTGAGTTGGGTACTGGCCAGTTTTGTACTGATTATATCTTACTTAGATTGACTACAACTGTCTGTTGAGAAATCAGGTGGCCCAAATATTCTATCTGCAATACTTCAAATCAACACTTTGATTTGTTTTTGCAAACAATTGGTTAGTATATAATATTAGCAAAACAGTTCTGAGATGACTTAAATGATCCTCCCACGTCTTGCTATACATCAATATGTCATCGAAAAATAATAGAATGAGCTGACGAAGATACGCTAAAAACAAATCGTTTATTGGGTTTTGAAAAGTCAAAGGTGCGTTCGTAAGCCCAAAGGGCATGACCACGAACTCATAATGACTTTTTTGTGTTCGAAAGGCTGTTTTGTGGATATTTTCATCTTTCACCCGAATTTAATGATAGCTGGATCGTAAGTCTATTTTGGAGAAGAATTTGATGCTGTAAAGTTCGTCTAGTAGCTCATCAATTATTGGTATCAGATATTTATCCTTCACAGTAATAGTGTTGAGGGCTCGATAGTCAATACAAAAACACCAAGTACCGTTGGCTTTTTTCTCCAACAACATAGGGGATGAGAAAGGATGTGTGCTTGGTCGAATCAGCCCTGAGTCTAAAAACTTCTTTACCATCCGCTCGATTTGAGTCTTCTGATAGTGTGGGTAACGGTAGGGTCATACACTAATAGGTCCTTGATTGGGTTGTAATGATATCTGATGATCGTGATTTCTTTTGGGAGGCAGGCCAATAGGGTCTGAAAATAATGACTTGAATTCTTCTAGGACTTCACTCAAATCATCTAGTATTGCCACTGTATCAGAAGAGCTTTAAAGTAGTGTGATCTGTAAAAAAAAAAAAAATAAATAATTAAAAAAAAAATCCAATACCTGCTAAGTTAAACAATTTTTTGTCCATAAGTGGCTCAAGATCGGATGTTCCTAACCCTTGTAATGTATGTGTGTTTCTATCCTGATGAAAGGTTATTGTGGGTTTCTTATAGTTTGTTTCTATCAAACCTAATGTCTCTAGCCACTAGACTCCTAAAATGATCTGACAAGTAGCCATGGGCAAAATGTAATAATCCACTCGAATTGGGTGTCCCTAAACAAATATGGTGAGGGCATTACAACATCTGGAATAGTCGATTTTTTCTCTATTTATGACCATGATTTGAAAGGTTTTATTGAGGACGACTAAAAATCCCAATCTTGATACAACCGACTGGTTAATGAAGTTATATGTGCTCTCTCCATCAATTAGGACTGTAACTTCCTTAATCTATAATTTGCCTCGAACTCGAATTGTTCGGGGATGGCGAGATCCTGACATTGCATGAAATGATATCTTTGGTATGGGTTCATCAAAAACAGTTTCACTTTGTCCTTCGTCTGTTTTTGAATCAGATTGCACAAGATCTTCAATCATGAATATTTGTGGTCGTTGGCAGTGGTGTCCCAAAACAAACTTATCATCGCAATAATAACAAAACCCATTTTCTCTTCATTCTCTAGCCTTCTGTCCTGTGAGCCGATGAGTTGGTATGGAGGAAGAGTTTGGTTGTGGGTTTGGTGATGGCTCAAGGAGGTCGGCTAACTGGTTTGGAATGGTGCGGTTTGGTGGCATAGAGGAGTATTGTAGTCGAAATTGAGTGGTAGACTATAGTTTGTAGGCAGAGTTTGACTTCTTCTACAGCGAGTTGCATTCTCAATCAAGTGTGCAACCCCAGCGTCGGATAGAACCTTAGGCTGCTTTACTTTAACATCTAAACGGATTTCATCCTTAAGCCCTGCAATAAAACGCCCTACTAGAAAATTCTCGAGCAGGTTATCTACTAGGTGTGAGAGTCTCTCAAATGCCTCTTGATTCGCTTCAATGGTGGTGACTTGTTTCAAACGTGTAGTGCCTCTAATAGATCCTTGTAATCTATCGATTCAAAGCGAAGTAAGACAACCTTGGTGAACTCCTCCCAAGTTGAGGGACCGCGAAATTTTGTGAGCCACCTATGGCAGTGGAGGGCGATTCCTTCCGAGTGAAATGATGCGAGTTGTACCTATTGGTCTGGATCAATGTTCTTGAATTCGAATAACTACTCTGCCTTGCAAATCCATCTGGTGGGATCGTCTCTACCAAACTTTGGAAAAGATAATTTTAAGTGATGCTGATTTCGGTCAGGTGTGAGGTTAGTTCGTGAGTTGTCGGATTGATTGGGATGATGAGAGGACTTGCCATGAGCAAATGGGTTGATTTTTGTATCTGTTAAGATTGGATTACGAGAAACTTGTAAGGTTTGAAGTTTTGCTACGACAGTCTAAAGGGTGGCATTCATTTGGTTGATGTTGGAGGTCAAATGGTTGAAACTTGATTCATGTCTGGTGAGAATTTTACTAACCTCGTTTCAAAATTCATTATTGGTTTTGCCGCGTGTTTCCATGATCGGAACTGCACTTTGATACCAATGATAAGTGCAGAAATACAGAAGAACTAAGAATGGGAAGAAAAGAAAAGAATTAGAGGAAAATTAGGAAGATACTGGAGAAGATATTGGTTGTGCAATTCATAACTTTTATTCAACTAAACTTTGGTCGTTTTATAGACCTTACATTTAGAGATTCATAGAATTATCCTACTAACTATTTTACTGGAAATATAAAATAATGCAATAGATGATGGGTAGTGGATACAATCCACTATATCTCTCCCAGTAAACAACTTGGAAAGGAAATAAAGTAACAATTTATTCTTTAGCTGACTTGGCCTCAACCCGTTCAGGATTACATGCATGGAACATTGCACGTACAAACTAACAACCTACATGACCAGCATAGTAACATAGAGCATCGCACATATCAAAAGTCCCTGTTTACGTCGAGCAACCCAGGCTCATTTCCAACCCCAGCAATTAGCATTCTGGCCTTCTTTTTATTTTTCGTTTACTTGAATATTCCTTGTGATGCCATTTCTTCTCAAACTTTTCTACCTACTACTAGTGCGTAGAAATGGAGAGGGGTTTGTTAAGATCATAATTGGGCCTCAGTGAAATCATACTTAAATGGGCCTCCGTTCAATCTCGTAATTTATTATTGGGCTGGGTCCATTGCCAGCTACACACGCATCCCAATTCAATCACGAACACAATGATGACACATCAATGAGTATGAGTATGAGTATGGTACAAGCAATTGTCACCAGATTACGTTACCTATCATTGAATTCCATTTCCATGTGTGAACGTAAAAAATCACAAGCATCACCGGCGTAGACTTTACACTCATATAGGCTGGACTACAGCTGATCACAACTTTACTTGCCTTAAATCCTCACTCGGCTCCCATGTGAGCACCGACACTTGCCAGCTGCATTTCAATCACTAACGCTGTCTCATCCCCTACACTCACCTCTCTCCAATCCTCCTACCTTCTTCCAATAACATTTCGCCACATCATCTAAATTACTCACACGTTCTAGAAAACACGATCTTTCTAATAGTCCCACACACAGAGGAACATATTTTCACGCGCTTCTATTACTATTTTATTTCTGGCTCCCTTTTTTAGTTGTTCTCACTTTACTGATTGCCTTATTTCACTCCACCGCTAGCTTTTTTAATCTGCTTTCAGTCTCGGTTTTCAGTACTTCAAAACTTCAAATTGCTGCTTCATTTCTCATCGTGAAAATAATCAAAACAATGGCGAGAATATTGTTGCTGATCGCTCTCTGTGTGCTTCCAGCTCTCGTGACCGCCTCACGCCCAGCCAGGAGCCCATTCCTTGTACAAGGTCGCGTCTACTGCGACACTTGCCGCTGCGGTTTCGAGACCGCTGCCACCACCTACATTCCCGGTATACTCACTAGCCTCATTTGTTAATTTATCTCTCAAGCAGTGCATCTCTATTATTGTTCATTTTTTCTATATCTTTAATTTAGATGCGACGCGGAAATTTAAATTTTGTAGATCTGAGATCTAAGAAGCTTTATTTTTATTTTTATTTTTTTTATTTTTTTATTTTTTTTTAATGATGTATAGATGTTTTAAATACTTGAATCAGTGTCGTTGGATAATGTGGTGAAGTGACGTGGTACCGAAAATTATATTTTATAATTTTGTTATGTTTTAGATTAGTCAATAGTCATGTTGAAATGTTAGATTTAATCAATCAATATATGTAGAAGTCACACTTATTAGTTGGATTTGGTCTGATCTGGATGCTTTCTCGCAACAATTGCTCCGAGAAGTGTCTTTAGTCACATCGAGTCATGAAAAAATTAATTTCCGCTAAACTCTGAATTTGCATAGCTATTAGCTATTGAAAATTCTAGGAATAATACTGTTGTCTAGATATCTAATTAAGTGTAGTTTAACATGACTTGTTGCTCAGACGCTCGGTTAATGAAGGGACTTAGAATGTGAGGTTTGTTAATTAATAATCATCTTGTATTGTTTGTTGACATTATAGGTGCTAAGGTTAAGGTTGAATGCAAGGACAGGAAGACCAATGATGTTGTATACAGCAGGGAAGGAACAACCGACTCTACTGGAGTGTATAAGATTTTTGTCGCAGAAGACCATAAGGATCAGTATTGTGATGCTATCCTTGTTAAGAGCTCCCAGGATGACTGCAAGACTGTCTCCCCAGGACGTGATCGTGCCCGTGTGATCTTGACCCGTTACAATGGAATTGCCTCAGACAACCGATATGCCAATTCCATTGGCTTCCAGAAGGACGAGGCCGTCTCTGGCTGTGCTGAGATTCTCAGGACATATCAGGAGGATGATGAGTAGAGAATGCCCTGGGTTTTTTTTTTTATCCTAATGTGTCTAAACGATTAAGCTTTGGTTGCTCTATTATATTATATATTATATTGTATTGTATCTACTATTATTCTGTCTGGATGGTTATGTTATTGCCGTGCTTAGACATTGTAGAGGATTCTTAAATTATGGCTATTAATGGATTCTTACAATTAAATTACACCGCACTCACTTCTAGATTTGAATTGTAGTCTCTTAAGTCATTACCTACATCGATAAATCTGTGTCCAGTCCTTGAATCAATATTCACTAACTAGCATGCTTTTGATAACTCGACCTTTGCTCTCAAAAGTAAACACTTTGTAGAAGTACACAAGAGTTGAATGAACCCTTGAACTTGCAGAGTGCCAGTTGATATTGTGGCGTTTGATAGATCTTGTACAATGAGAAGTGTTGCTGAAAATTGGGGTTCGAATAAAGTAGATGTCCTAGTTTTATGGCCATGTGATGAGTGGGAGTTTTGCACGCACACTATTCCCATGAGTAAGCTCGCCTGTTAGATATTGATTTCACATCAAAAGTGTTGAAACCATTTTGGGATGTTGTTTTCAGAGATTGCAATTCAATGACAAATTACACTCAGTTTGAAAGTATTCAACGGTTTGCCATTTGAATTCAACGCTTAATGCCTATTTAGTCATTTGACCCCAAAAAAAAAAAAAAAAAAAAGATTTGTCTTGACCCTATAATTCATGAAGTGTTATGAAAATACAATATAAATGAATGTCCAAACTCACAATGTAACTTGTGATTCTTCATCTTCCCCAATTTATTCTTCAGTTTATGGCTCCATTGATTTTCAAGTTTATGGTTTCATTGATTCTCAAGTTTATGGTTTCATTGATTCTCAAGTTTATTGCTTGTGTCTTTTCAAGTTTGTAACTACTACATTGTGAACTACTACATTGTGAACCTACAAAATGGATGTCTCACCAAGTTGTAAATGTCATTGAGAAATGAATAAAATATCATATTTATATGTTGTCTATATCTTGATTTCTTCTTGTGTTCTTGTGTTCTTATTATTAAGTTTATTTTATGTTATCAGCACGATGTAACTTTAATTAGGTAAATATTCTTCTTTATTTATTCCCTTTTCACAAGGTATGAAAATGTTGTAATTTGTTATTAACTCACTGCAATAATATTCATTATTTTATAATCACAAAATATCATGGATTTAACATGTATATTTTTACCCTTACGTATTTTGTTATAATATTTGACATATTTGTGTTTAGAAATTTTTAATAATCATTTTTGTGATTTAGCCAACTGAATATGTTGTATCATAGATCTTAACTAAATAGACTTCCTGCTAGCTTCATGAATTGCCAATATCTCCGAATGGTTTGAGGAAGTGGCAACCATTGTTTGTTTAACAAATCTCCATGAGATAGCATTATGTTGAACATCACAAAACTTGAATTTACTGTACTTGATATTTCTAGTGACAATTATCTGTCATGGATTCTTGATGCTGAAATTCATCTTGATGCTAAGAATCTGGGAGAAACGATTAAAGAAAAAAAATGAAGCATCTTCACAGGACCGTGCTAGAGCAATGATTTTCCTTCGACACCATCTCCATGAAGGATTGAAATCTGAGTATCTTACTGTCAAAGATCTATTTGAGCTTTAGATAAATTTATAAGAGAGGTTTAATTACCAGAAAACGGTGATACTTCTAAATGCTCGTTATGTCTGGATGTATTTATGATTATAAGATTTCAAATCGGTCTGTGAGTATAATTCTTCATTATTTAAGATTGTCTCTCAATTGAAATTATGTGGAGAGACAATAACTGAACAAGACATGTTAGAAAAAACATTTTCTACTTTTCATGCATCGAATTTGCTCCTGTAGCAGCAATATCGAGAGCATAGATTTACCAAATATTCTGAGTCAATTTCATGTCTTCTTGTGGCTGAGCAAAATAATGAGCTTTTGATGAAAAATCATCAATCTCGCCCAACTGGAACTGTAGTATTCCCAAAAGCGAATCCTAATTCACCAAATAACCGTGGTCGTGGTCGTGGTCATTCATAAGGCCTAGGGGGTCATAATAAGAAATCTAAATCAAACCACCAAAAGTGGAATAATAATGATGAAAAACAAGAAAAATGGAAAGTTTTTCAAAACAAACCCTCTAAAAATCATGACAATGTTTGTTTCAGATGTGGAGTAAAAGGGCATTGGTCGCGTACCTGTCGTACGCCTAAACATCTTGTGAAACTTTATCAAGCATCATTGAAGACAAAAGAAAAAGAGGTGGAAACAAATTTCATTGATCATGATGAGCCTGTTGACATAACACATGTGGACGTTTCAGATTTCTTTGAGGACCCAAATGGAAATATTGGCCACTTGATTGGTGATAGACATGTTAATGCCAATTAGCATGTTTGATATTATTTTTCAATGTGTTTTTCATTATGTTTTTGGTGTGTTACTAGTACTTAATTATCATTATATTTAAGTGTTTTTCACTATGTTTAAGTTTGTTTTGAGTGTTCTAGCATATTTTGAGTGTGATTCTAATAAAATTCCCGACGGTGTGTGCTTTTAAGGGATAGATTTGTCTTATTATTTGGTTTGCTTTTAAATGAAGTTTGAGTTTTATTTTCAATTATTTCTTAATTACCTTGTAATCTCCTCAAAATTTATTTTATATATATTTATATTAACTTAAGTTTACATATGTGAATACGGCTTCAGATTATACTAATGATTTAAACAATCAAAAGATGAATGATGGAGATGAATGCCTTGTAGACAGTACCACAACGCATACAATCCTTCGAAACAAAAATTATTTCACTCACTTAAAATTAGCTAAAGCTAATGTTAACACAATATCAAGTACTACAAACCTGATAGACAGCTCTGGAAGAGCAAATATTTTGTTACCAAATGGGACAAAATTACAAATTAATGATGCTTTATATTCTAGCAATTCCATAAGAAATTTGCTAAGCTTTAAAGATATCCGTCTTAATCAATACCACATTGAGATTACTAACGAAGGTAAAATAGAATAAATTTGCATCACTTCTATTGTATCATGCCAGAAGCAGATACTAGAAAGATTTTTTGGACTTTCTTATGGGTTATATCAAACTACCATACGAACTATGGAAACAAATCTTATATTGAACCAGAATTCAATGATCCAAAGACTTTTATGCTTTAGCATGATAGACTTGGTCACCCAGAATCAATTATGATGCGGAGAATTATTGAAAACTCACATGGACATTTTATAAAGAATTTGAAGATTATTTTGCCTTCTGATAACCCATGTGCAGCTTGTTCTCAAGGCAAATTAATTATAATACCATCCACAACAAAAGTCAATTTTGAATTTTCAAGTTTTTTGGAAAGAATTCAGGATGACATGTGTGGACCCATTCACCCATCTTGTGTACCCTTTCGATATTTCATGGTTTTAATAGATGCGTCAACTACGTGGTCACATGTTTGTTTGCTCTTTACCTGTACTGTTGTATTTGCAAGACTTCTTGCTCAAATTATTAAATTACGAGCACAATTTCCTGATTATCAAATTAAAAAAAAAAAAAAAATAGACTCGATAATGCAGGTGAATTTACATCTTAGGCTTTTGATGATTATTGCATGTCAATTGGTATTGATATAAACCATCATGTTGCACATGTTCATACTCAAAATGGTTTGGCAGAATTCTTAATAAAACGTCTTCAATTAATTGTCAGGCCTTTACTTTTAAAATCAAAATTACTTGTTTCTTCATGGGGACATGCAATATTACATGATGCATCGTTAATTCGTATTTGACCGACTAGTTATCATAATTTTTCACCTTCGCAACTTGTCCTTGGCAAACAACCAAATATTTCTCATTTGAGAATTTTTGGTTGTGTTACTTATCTTCCAATTTCACCCCCAAAAAAGGACAAAAATAGGTCCTCAACGAAAAATTGGAATTTATGTTGGCTATGATTCTCCTTCAATAATTAGATATCTTGAGCCTTTAATAGGAGATATTTTCAACGCAAGATTTGTGGATTGCCAATTTGATGAATGAGTTTTTCCCTCATTAGGGGGAGAAAAGACAGATAAACGACGTGAACTTATATGGAATACATCATCTTTATCTTAGTTTGATCCTCGAACAAATCGATGTGAACTTGAAGTTCAAAAGATTATTCAATTGCAAAATATTGCAAATCAAATTCCAGATGCATTTACCGATTCAAAGAGAATAGTAAAATCACATATACATGTTGAAAATATCCTAGCAAGGATTGATGTCCCTGAAGGACAATCAGATAAGGTAAATGAAATTAAACCACGCTTGAAGCATGGTAGACCAATTGGTGCAAAAGACTTAACTCCAAAGAAAAGGAAAATACAAATGAAGCTTCAAAATAAAAGTGGCTCTTCTGAAGAAGCCATCATCGAAAATAAGACAGAAAAAAGTAATCGATCCGAAACTGATCAAATTACTCCCGAAGAAGTATATGTACCAACAACTAAGGAAATACAAAATTCCCCTGAAGAGGAACAAAATGATCCTGTAGATTTACAAAATAAAGAAATTTTAATCTCCCAAAATGAGACTCATGAACGAATTTCAATAAATTATGTTGGTTCTAAGAAATTCCTGGATCGAAGAAATATTAACATTGATGATAAATTTGCATTTGTTGTCGCTCTTGATATTATGAATAATGATGAAGATGTTGAATCAACAACAGTGGAAGAATGTCAACATAGAAAAGATTGGCCAAAATGGAAAGAAGCGATCCAAGCAGAACTAAATTCGCTCGAAAAACGTAAAGTTTTTAGACTGGTTTTCCTAACGCCTGAAGAGGTCAAACCTGTCGGGTAGAAATGGGTTTTTGTTAGAAAACGAAATGAGAAAAATGAGATTGTGAGATACAAAGCACGACTTGTAGCATAAGGTTTCTCGCAGAGACTAAGTATTGACTATGAGGAGACTTATTCCCTAGTTATGGATGCAATCACATTTCGATTTTTGATTAGTTTAGCAGCCTCAAAAGGGCATGATATGCGTCTTATGAACGTAGTAACTGCATACCTGTATGGATCTATTGATACTGATATATATATATATATATGAAAATCCCTTAAGGATATAAAATGAATGAAAATTTAAAACATAGAAGCTTGTATTCAATTAAGCTACAAAGATCCTTATACGGGTTAAAACAATCTAGGCGCATGTGGTACAATCGCTTAAGTAAATATTTATTAAAAGAAGGATATGCAAATAATTCAATTTGCCCATGTATGTTCATTAAAAAATCAGAAATTGGATTTGCTATCATTGTGGTATATGTTGATTATTTAAACCTCATTGGCAATCTTGAAGAACTCACAAAAACTGCATCTTACTTAAAAGATGAATTTGAAATGAAAGATCTTGGTAAAATGAAATTTTGCCTCGACCTGCAGATCGAGCATTTACCAAGCGGAATATTTATTCATCAATCAACATACGGAAAAAGTCTTTAAGCGTTTTTATATGGATAAAGCTTATCCATTAAGCACTTCAATGGTTGTTCGATCATTTGATACAGGCAAAGAACCATTTCGTCCAAAAGAAGTTGGTGAAGAGCTTCTTGGTCCTAAAGTACCATATTTAAATGCAATTGAAGCACTTATGTACCTTGCAAATTGTACAAGGCCTGACATTGCATTTGTAGTCAATTTACTAGTAAGGTATAGTTCTGCACCAATTAGAAGACATTGGAATGGCGTTAAACATGTATTACGTTATCTTTGTGGAACAATTGATATGGGATTATTTTACTCAAAGGGATCAAAATCAGAATTATCCGGATATGTAGATGCTAGATACCTTTCTGATCCACATAAAGCCCAATCACAAATAGGATATTTATTTACTTGTGGAAATACTGCTATCTCATGGAGATCTGTTAAACAAACAATGGTTGCCACTTTCTCAAACCATTCAGAGATATTGGCAATTCATAAAGCTAGCAGGGAGTCTATTTGGTTAAGATCTATGATATAACATATTTGGGAAACATATGGATTATCTTCAATAAAAGATAGTCTCACAATATTATATGAAGATAATGTTTCTTGCATTACACAGATTAAAGGAGGCTATATTAAAGGTGATCGAACTAAGCACATTTCACCAAAATTCTTTTATACACATGAGCTCCAAAAGAATGGTGAAATAGATGTTCAAAAAATACGCTCAAGTGAAAATCTTGCAGATTTATTTACAAAAGTGTTGCCAACTGCAACATTCACGAAGTTAGTGCATAATATTAGGATGCGGCAATTGAAAAGTATTTTCTCAAACAATTGAGGCGACAACATCAAAATGAGCATATTGATGAGGGGAGTAATTGTTTTGAAGGAAAATCTATATACTGTACTCTTTTTCCTTCACTGAGTTTTTATCCCACGGGATTTTTCTCAGTAAGGTTTTAATGAGGTAGTTGTTATCACCTCCAATATTATTTTTAAGATACATATGAATAATATACTCTTTTTCCTTCACTGGTATTTTTTCCCATAGGGTTTTTTCTAGTAAATGTTTTAACGAGGCATATTCTATGTAAAATGGACATTCAAGGGGAAGTGTTATGAAAATATAATATAAGTGAATGTCCAAACTCACAATGTAACTTGTGATACTTCACCTTCCCCAATTTATTCTCTAGTTTATGGTACCATTTACTCTCAAGTTTATGGCTCCATTGATTCTCAAGTTTATTGCTTGTGTCTTTTCAAGTTTGTAACTACTACATTGTGAGCCTATAAAATGGAGGTCTCGCCAAGTTGTAAACACCATTGAGAAGTGAATAAAATATCATATTTATATGTTGTCTATCTCTTGATTTCTTCTTGTGTTCTTGTGTTCTTACTATTAAGTTTATTTCATGAAGTGATTTATAATTCATAAGGTGATATGGTGAGTAATTGTCAAGCTTCTATTTATTTCTTATAAATAAAATAGTTTATGTTTATAAGTGGTTTGAATGGTTTGATTTAATTGACCAAGATTGTACATTATGATTCTTTAATTATATTTATCGTATAATCTATAGATTGGTTGGAACTAGACCTGGCAAGGTTCCAGTTTCGGTTCCAACTGTGGAACCGGACTGGAATCGGAACCGAAAAAACCGAAATCGGAACCAGTTTTTCGATTTCGATTCAAGAACCAAAACCGGAACCGGTGGTACCTGGTTCCGATTCTGGTTCTAAGGTTTAAAGAACCGACCGGTTTGAATCGTCTTGGAATCGGCGGTTCCAGTTCAGTTCAAACCGGCCGGTTCTTCTGTTTTTTTTTTTTACCGTTGAGGCCCAACAGCATGTTGACAGCTGACGTCAGCATGCCGTTGGGCTTCAACGGCCACCCCTTTAATTTTTTATTTTTTTTTTCTTTTTGTTATCTATAAATACCCCCTTCCCCTTTCATTTTTTCTCACACCAATTTCTTATTTTCCTCTCATTCTCTCAATTCTCTCAATTCTCAATTCTCTAAATCTCTAATTCTAAATTTCTAATTTTTATTTCTAGTTTCATTGTCTCAACACTCTCCAACTCTCCAAGACTCCAAGTTTCCAAGGTTTTTATTATTTATTTAATTTTGTAATTTTTTTTATTTGCAATTAATTTCATTTCCAATAAATTTTATTTGCAATTAATTTTATTTTCAAAATTCCAATATATTTTATTTCCAATATATTTTATTTGCAATTAATTTTATTTACAATTAATTTTATTTACAATTTTTTTTATTTCCAATTAATTTTATTTCCGATATATTTTATTTCCAATATATTTTATTTGTAATTAATTTTATTTGCAATTAATTTTATTTACAATTTATCTTATTTCTAATTTATTTAATTTCTGAATAACCAATTACTATTTAGTATTTACTAAATACTAAATTTTCAATTTCATTTATTTGCAATTTATTTTATTTGTAATTTATCTTATTTCTAGTTACTACTTAGTACTTACTATAATAGTACTTACTAGTTACTACTAATCTACTATTATAGTATTATAGTATTATAGATTTATACTTTATAGTATTATTCTTCTAAGTTCTAAGTTTTCAATTATCTATTTCAGTATTTCTCTCCCAAATTTATTTCGTCCAATCCAATGGCAAGTGGTGGAAATGGAAAGGGTCACGGCCGTGATGATCCTAGGCATTCGATTTCGATGAAAGGTAAAGGTCAAATGGTCAACAATCTCAGTCATAACGACACCACCAATCACGATTATCTGCAACGCCGGGCCTATGCTCAAGATCTAGGCCTAAACATTCCTACTCCCCCTTTAATAATTTCAGAACCCGATCATAATGCCACCCCCCGGCCCTAATTTGACAAGCCAGTCAGAAAATATGCCTGATATTGATACACCTCTGGATTATGATTTTGATCCACCGGAAGCAGATGAGGACGAATCGGATCCGAAGTAGAGCAAATCTGATCTATTCGTCAAACATATAAAGAAAGTTAGGCAAGAAGATGGAAGTTATGTAGCGGCTTGCAATAATTGTAAAAAAGTATATAAGTGGTCAAAATCCGGAGGATATGGCACTTATCGGAAGCATATTCAAACCAAACATCCAGAAGCAGAGACCAGATCGAGGTCACAAACACAAATTCCCAGGTACGCTACTCCTAACCAACAATTATTTCGTTATACTGATGAACAAAATAGGGAAGAATTAGCTAAAATGGTAGCAGTAGAACACTTATCATTCGGTTTTAGTGAAAGGGTTGGTTTTATTAATTATTGTCGACGAGCATTAAACCCTGCTGCATGTCGTGTTCCTAGATCCACTCTTGTATATACACTTGAAAAGATTTATGTAAAAGAAAACAAAAGTTAGAAAGATTTTTTGAAAAATATAACGGTTGTGTTTCCGTATATGCCGACATATAGACTGACCATTAACGATCACATTCATACTTGGGTGTCACTTGCCATTTTATGGATAATGCATGGAATATCCAAAAAAGAATTCTTGCATTTAGAGTTTTTGATGATTCACACACTGCTTATAATATTGTTAGAATGCTTAGAATTATTTTTTCAGAGTATAAAATTGAGAACAAAATTTTTGCAATTGGTTTTGATAATGCTTCTAGCAATATTACTGTTATTTCATCTTTAATTAATTTATGCAAACCATTTGTTGGTGGTGCATTTTTTCATCAAAGATGTGCATGCCATGTTTTAAATTTATGTGTTCAAAAAGGATTAGAAACTCTTGATCATTTTATTCTACCTAATAAACAAGCCCTTCAGTTTTTATGGAAACATTCTTCTATAATGAATGCATGGGTAAAATATTGTAAACAAAATGGTTGACGTGCTGTTAGATTTGCTCGTGATGTTCCAACACGTTGGAATTCTACTTATAAATTGCTTGCTCAAAGTTACGAGTATAGAGATTTATTAGTTTCTTTTATTCAATTTCATGTTATTGACATTCAACTTTATAAATCTCATTGGGATGCATGTTACAACGTTTTCAATTTGTTAAAAGTTTTTCATACTACTACAACAAATTTATCTGGTATTTATTATCCTACAACAAATTTATTTATTATTGAAAGTCTAAATATTGCTAGTGCATTTGCTTGTTGTGAATCCGACATAGAAATAGGGGAAGCTGTTAATGCTATGAAGGAAAAATGGTTACGTTATTATGATGAGTTGCCAGATATTTATTTGATTGCCATGATTTTTGATCCACGTTGTAAATTAAATCTCAATGGTTATTATGGCCTCCAAGGTTTAAACATAGAATATAATGTTAATGCATGTTATGATAGAATTAAGAAATTATTGTATTCTTTATATGATGAATATCTTTTAGTTTATGGATCCTCACTCAACTTAGATGTTACACGAATACAAAGTGCACATCCCACATCATCATCCTCCGGATTTTTGAATTTATGATATAGTCTATTATAAAAAAAAAACAAAAAACCTAGATCTTCTTCTTCATTAAGCACTGACAAGTATTCTGAGCTTGAATCTTATCTAAATGATTCTTATGAGTTTATAAAAGATACGCCAGAGAAACAATTTGATATATTACAATATTGGAAAGAGTATGCAAAGTACTATCCAATCACAGCTATCATAGCCAAAAATATTTTTTCAACACCAGTTTCTACAGTGGAGGTGAAACAAGAGTTCAGCGCCAGGGGGAATATCTTGGATGAAAGGCTTTCATACTTGACTCCGAAAGCACTCCAGATATAGGTTTGTATAGATGATTGGACAAAGGCTCAATATAGACAACAAGAAATCGAATCGAACATGAGATAACATACGATTTCTTCAAAGATGACGAACAAGAAAGTAGAGAGACAAGTACAACGGGCCCGGAATAGAAGATGTGGATCACGTATTCAGGTCATCACAAGTCCATGTCATCAACAAACCTGCAATAAAAGGTAAGAGAACTACGTGGTCTTTGATTCCTCTAAACCCCCCAAAAGGATACGTAGGCAACTTAATTTTAGTGAAAATTAAGTGCAAGGCTAATAACTTTACATTTTTTTTTTTTAATTTAATTTTGTAATTTATCATTTATTTATTTTATGTTATTTTCAAATTTCGGATGACCTAATTCCCAAATATCCAATGAAATGTAATATGTAATTTGTAATTTGATATTTTGTTTATTTTATTTTAATTTCCTTTTGTAATTTGTATTTTGTCATTTGTTTATTTTGTAATTTGTCATTTATATATTTTATTTTATTTTATTATTTAAAATTACATTATTACAAGTTAACAACTTAGAAGTCTTTTTTTAAAATTTAAATTTAAAAAAAAAAATGGTTAAGAACGGTCAATTCTGTAAAACCGGAACCGGAACCGACGATTCCGATTCCACCCAAACCGAAACCGAACCGGAACCTTGCCACCTCTAGTTGGAACTTAGATTTATTATTTAGACGTGAAAGTCCAACTTAGAAGGCATTATATTCAATCAGGGGTGCACATGAAAGTTTATGAACTCATATTGACAAAAAAGTAATTTTATTAGGGTCAAAGTGAACTGTTTTCAAACTATAGCGCCAAAATATAATTTGTTAGAATGAGTAAAAACTAAAGGTCGTCCGCCACAAAGCTAAGCTCCGGTCATCTAGTAGGCCATCAGAACAGTCCCAACGGCTTATTTTTCCTATAAAAACACATCTATAGCTCATCCAAAACACTTACAAGAGCCTTGAAAAACCTACTTAACAACCCAATGAAGTGCCAGTATGAAAAAGTTTGTCTACTGGCTAAAGAGCTTTTTTAATTAAAAATGTTTTTCCAAATTTTTTGGTATCGTTTGGTTATCAATCAGTAGAGTTTTTGGATGATTAAAAAAATTATTTTACGTCCACTTGGAAAAGCTCAAATTTTAGGCTTTTCCAATTAGATCTTTTTGAGCTTTTTTAATAACACTAAAATGTCGAATATAACCCTATCATTTAAAATAGTTTTTTGAATATTTTTGTAATCCTACCATTTAAAAAAGTTTTTTCTAATTGACAACCAAACGATCAACATCTTCCCATTAAAAGCTCTATTTGTGGAAGATCTACTGAAGAAGCTCTTCCAAACGGAGCTAAAATGTTATAAGATTGTTGAGTCAAAACATTTCATTCATACACATTAAAGACCAATTTTTACTTAGATATTCATATTTCCTTGTTGCTGCATTTGATTTCAATCCGAGAGTCAGGAAAGTTTAAAGGGTTTTTTTTATTTTTTTTATTTTTTTTATTTTTTTTTTTTTACCATCAAAATTCAAAGTTTTGAAAAATAAATTTTTTTAAAAAACTAAAGAAAATATTTCATTTTGATAACATGAGGTTTGTAGCTAGACCGTGAGGTAGATATCATATTCTACTTAAACTTCCAAATTTTGTATTTGAACGTGAGATAACCTTTTTTTATATATAACACTAACCTCAAGTCCCAACCCTTTCGGTCGAATATATATCTGCAGCTCTTTTAATTTGTACTTGAATTTCAAATACCTTCTTTCTTCCTCCTGATTCTCAATTTTTTTTTTTTTTTTCAATCTCACACAAGTGCGTGGCCATGCTACTAATGAAGAGAAACCTGAAACACTGCTATTTTTCATAAGACAATTTATATACGATGAATAGTTCTAGTTTTGTTTATCAAAAATGGTCAAGTTTGCCAGCGGAGAATACAAAGATAACAGAGAAACATTCGTCGATATGAGACAGTGGTGAGAGTATATTCTCTTTAAACAAGAGCAGAGAGCAGCACAACTTTTAGTTTTTGACAAGTAAAGATGGCAATTCAATGAAACGACTCTCAATTCTCAAACTTGTGTGTCGACATCTCTGTGTAATAATTCAACCAAGAATTAGGTGTGGATTTAAAAATAAAAAAAAATAAAAAAAAATAAAAAACAAATGAGAAAAGCATGTGTTGTTACTTGTTAGATATCAAACCCAAGTACCCAACCCAACAAAACATTTCAAAAAATAACCCAACAAAGGAAAGTGGGTAGGTAGTGCTAGTTGGAGACTTTGAAAGGTTGCTTTGCTTTGCTTATTTTTATTTGATTTCTTCACTGCTCAAGTTTGCAATATTTGGTCCCTATCACTTCATCAAGGGTTGTTTTCATTATTTTTTCTATTCCTTCCGGTAAATTTATTCTGAGATTCCGTACATTTTTTTTCATGCAAGCTTTAGATCATATAATATTACATAGTTAATCTATAGCATATAACATTACAAAATCGAAATCCCGCACTTAAACTTGGAAATCATTAGATTGCAATTTAATTGTTCAAAAATAAATAACTCAAGGATTTTTATTTTTTCTTTTCAAATAATGATCCTAAGTTCCTAACCTAAATTAGAACAACAAAAAACATAAAGCATACAAAACTTGATTAAAAAATAATAATAATAATAATAATAAATAAATAAATAAATAAAAAGTCTCATTGTAAATGAAGTTGCCAACCGGAAAGAAAAATAAGAAAACTTGTCATGACATTGCAATTTTGCAATATATTATATATATAATAAAAACAAAAGCAACTAACACCGATTTCTTCAACGCATTAAAGATGCTTTTCACTTTCCCTCTTCACTTAGAAATCGAAATCAACATGTAACTTCAACTACCACTTTGTTATATAAGCTCCATCTTCTTCTCCGTCAACTTTTTCTCCTAATTAATTCTCCCTCGGTTTCTTCGCCTGCCATTCCTCTATATAACAAGGTATTATTTTCCTCCCATTCTAATTTTTTTCTTTATTATAAATTATTTTTTTTGATCTTGCATTTGTCTCTCAGCCGTTTTTTGCTTTCTGGGTTGTTTCGTTATTGTCTTCTTTGTTCGTGTATGGCTTCCTCAGCTTTGTTTATCAATAAATTTTATTTTGAATATATATAATATATTCATATATTGATGTTTCGTTTTGAATAAGAGCAAAAAGAATCTGGGTTGTTTGGGAATTTGAGCCTTTTTGATGGGTTCTGAGTTCTGGATTTGCTTGTTTTGAACTGTTCATTGTTTAAATCTGGATCTGTAAATTTATATATATGTAGATGAATTGATTCGTTATAAATGATTTATTCTTTTCGGTGGTGGTTGAATCTTTCCAGTGTTATTTGTATCGGATCTTATTTGTATTACAGAACCTGAAGGTCAATCACGATTCATGCATGTATTCGAATGTGTGTGTTTAAACTTTTTAGGCGCATATTGTGCTTAATCTAGGAGTTGATTTTTGAAATGCATTAAAAACACATCACAATGTGTTTGGGAGCCTGTTTGTTGGCATTTATATTTAACTTTTCATTTCTCCTTTGACCACCCGATTCTTACATGATTTTGAAATGCATTAAAAATGCTGCTGACTTAGGTTGAATTGTTGTTGTGAAATAGAAGGAACCCATGTGTGTAATTTGTGTTCTTTATCTTGAATTTTCAGAATGGCTGTTGCTGCATTTCACCAACCTGTTGCAGCGGTTCAATCCAGTCGAGTTCTTAACAACTCTGGAGCTCATTATGAATTCATAAATGTTTCCATGAGGTTGATTCCAAAAGGTTCCAAAGTCAATATTCAATTGTCAAGAAATGGGATTTATAGTTCTGGCAAGAGGAATTTCTGCATGATTCCGGCATCAGCATCTCAAACATCGGTGGTGGATCCAGTTTCAACCCCATTAAACAACAGCACCGGTGAATCCAAAAAGAAATCAAGTAAGCATGATTCTTACTTGTTCAAGTGTGATTTATAGTTAGTGAAGAATACATGAAAGTGTACATAACAATTCTTTGTCATTCTTTACCTGACTTAAATTGTGTTCTCTAATGTGATGTATTTGAAGTTTTTTTTTCCTAGTATTTGATCTTACTATATGAACTCTGTTTTCTCAAACTTTCATAACCAAATGCATATTTATGTTGGTTCCTTCTGATTCACTTTCATAACTAAATGCATGTTTATGTTGGTTTTCTTGCCATCCATTTTAGATGAAGCGGCTTTGATACTGGTTCGACATGGTGAGTCTTTATGGAATGAAAAGAACTTGTTCACTGGTTGTGTTGACGTGCCATTAACCAAGAAGGGTGTGGAAGAGGCAATTGAAGCTGGAAAGAGAATCAGCAACATACCTGTCGACATGATATATACATCTGCACTGATTCGTGCACAGATGACCGCTATGCTTGCCATGACCCAGCACCGACGCAGGAAGGTAATTTTTGGGAAAATATTTTACATGTTGGAAGAAATTTGTAGGCATACAATGCATACTTTTAATTAAGTAGGTCCATCAGTACTTTTCATTGGTGCAATTCTAGTTGGTCTTGCAAATTTGGAACTCATGTTTTTATATATTAAAATATATACATTTATTTAAGACTCTGACTATACTTGATAGGAAAACTCCTGTTGGCATTCATTCCGTATGGGATCCGAGTCCAATGGCTTCTTTAACTGCTAACCTATTAATCACTGATCTGCTGGCAGGTGCCTATCGTGATGCATAATGAGAGTGAACAGGCAAAAACCTGGAGTCAAATATTCAGTGAAGAGACCTTGAAACAATCTATTCCAGTTGTAACAGCTTGGCAATTAAATGAAAGAATGTAACTATTTTGCCTCTGCTTGTTCTGACCATTCTCCTTGCCTTTGATCTCAACTTCTCTTCTCTTTTTTTCTTTCTGACCCTTTTTTCTCACACAAATTTTGAACATTTCTTCTTTTAGGTATGGGGAATTACAGGGTCTGAATAAGCAGGAAACTGCCGATAGATATGGAAAGGAACAAGTGCATGTGTGGCGTCGGAGTTATGACATCCCTCCACCCAATGGCGAGAGTTTGGAAATGTGTGCTGAAAGAGCTGTTGCTTATTTTAAAGATCATGTATGCATGGCTGCTTTTATTTATCTAGCTTTCTTTATACTTTGTCTGGGTTTGATGCTTTACATATGTTATCAATATGTTAAGGGCCTGATGCTTAATTGGAGTTACCATGTATCGTTCATTAGCACTGATTGCTAAATGTTTCACTGCAGATTGAACCACAACTACAGTCAGGAAAGAATGTAATGATTGCTGCCCATGGGAATTCACTGAGGTCCATAATCATGTATCTTGACAAATTAACTTCCCAGGAGGTAATAGACCTTTTCCTTTTCCTTTTCCTTTTCCTTCAAATCGAAGCGTTAGCTATTATTGTTGCGCACTCTTGTTTGTATATTGCCACGTTGTTTCCTGTCTTAAATTTTCTCTTAATTTTGTTTTTCACAGGTTATCAGCTTAGAATTATCAACTGGAATACCTATGCTTTACATTTTCAAAGAGGGAAAGTTCATGAGGAGAGGAAGTCCTATAGCACCAACTGAGGCTGGGGTCTATGCTTATACTAGGGTATGCAAATTATGCTTGTGATTCTGATTTGTCCAGGACCTATATATAGTTCCAAGTACTCATGAGCCATGGATTGAGCAATTTAATTTTAGTGGTATAATTGATTGTGTTGTTTGCTAATGTTATCCTGGTATATACAAATTATTTAGAAGAAAAAGAGGGGCTAGAGTATGGAGCACAAAAGTCACCACTGGTTGGGACTTGGGACCGGAGTTTGTTATTTGTTTGATGTCAAAATTCCATTTGATATTCTTAGATGTTGGGATATCAACAAAACCTTGGCTCTTGTTAAGAAAATAAGTTGCAGATGTCTTTGAAATTGCTGCAGTTCTCATGGAAACTAATTGTATAGTGGCATAGCATTAACCTGATATAATTGCAGAATGGCTTACCTTTATTTAGAATGTCGTATTACAAATGAAATATGCTTCTATCACGTGATTTCCCTTTCTGTAAGTTTTATTTGGCATGCCTTTTACCGGGATAACTGATCAACCTGTTAATTCTTTATTGCTTTTTATGGCTGTCCTGAGTAGGACACTTGACATTCTTGGCTTGTTTAATTGCAGAATTTAGCTCGATACAGGCAGAAGTTAGATGAGATGTTGCATTGAGGTGATCTTTGAAGTATAGGTAATCCCGAGTTCGGTTATTATCATCTACTTCAGCTCAGTCGTTGGTTCTTTGCAAGTCTTCAAATAAGCTCACACATTATATTGCCTTTTTGAAGGGCTTACCTTCAATTGCATCATATCTACAAAGGACACGCACTTGTGCAGAAGCTAGTTTATATGTAATGCACGAGTATATATAGTTGTTAACTAAGTAGGTGTGAAGAAGGCTGACTGTTGCTTTGTGTACTTTCTATTGTAGTTGATGAAGCCTGGTTATTAGAAATCCTGGCTTTGTTCAAAGTAGATGTATGTGTCCCTGTGTGAAAGATAGATCCTATATACAATGGACTGAAAATAAGAGAATTGTGTCGCCGTATTCCGGTTCATATTTTTTTCTTGCATGCTTGCAACGAATTCATGCATATGTTTTGCTTTGTGAAAGAAGATGGAGTGGAAGCAAGAAGATTTCCTTCTGAGAGTATTATACCTTTTTGGCATTACAATGAATGGATTTATTTACAAGTAATACTAAATAACCCAAATGATTTGGCAAATGAGTTGTATTCACCGCACATATCATAGGGTGATACGATAAATGATATGGTAAAGACAAATCATTTACCACAAAAAAAATGTATTGCACCAAATCTGTTTGCATGATACTGCGGGAGTATCAGATAACTTCTTAAACTTCTCCGAAAAAAATAATAATAATAAATCAAAGAAGAAGAAGAAAACTGCATTAAATAAAGTTCAAGAGGAAACCAATGTTAAAGATACAACATGAGAGAAACTCAAACAAGAAGACCAAGAAGAAAAGAGGAAACAAATGCTAAAGATACAACATGGGAGAATCTCTCTCTCTCTCTCTCTCTCTCTCTCTATTTTAATGTACTTGTCCAATAACATTCTTGCCAGCTTCAGTAACCACAAGTTTTTCTTCCTGAGACGTTACTGATGGTTCTGTTCCATGAGATGAGGGAGTGGCTGCTTTGTCATTGTCGCAAGTATTTAAATCTGAGTTGAGGGTAAGAGAATCCAGAGAAGCAGCCTGAGCAGGTTGTGGAGTCGTTGAGGAAGGATTTCCGATCGCCCAAAAAGAGAGCCTTTTCTTGTCTTCTTCCCTCATCCTCTCAGCATATTTATTGATGTCAAAACCTGAATTATCATTTCCACCAAATGCAGACTCCACCTGATCCATATCAAATAGCTCTTCCACTATTTGCTCGGTGTTGGGATTATCAGAGTAAACAAACTTTACTTTATCTCTAGTCTTGGGCTCTAGAAAGGGTTTTGCCATCTGTATTGATAGTTAACATTACACATGCTCAAATATATTCATACAATGCACATGAACAACTTAACAGGTATTATATCTAAGAAGACTATAATCATGAAAGGTTTATAGAGAGTTACCATCCAGAATGGTTCGAAGAACTTGGGTGGGTCGTACAATATTGCCACACCAAGGCGTTCTGGATAACGGTTCTGTAAAACAATGGCTGTCTCCCGTGTTAGATTCAGAGAGATTTGAGATAAATTGTAACCCTGGAAATCAATCAGCCAGACTATCTGTCCCTGGTCTGGTGGCAGCTTTACAATAGCATTCTCCATGCAATACACCAAATGCCTAATTTGTCCTTTAGTCGACTTTGAATTCTGCAGTCAAAACAAGCTTAGTTTAGTAACCAAAGCTAAATAACATAAGCCTAAATATCTTCTTCAAAATTATAACATCAATGTATTTGACATATGCGTTACTTAATGACCTATATAGTAATATAGCCATATCAGCACTATCGTTCAAGCATATTTCTGCTACATAGAAAGAAAATGCAAAACAGTTCTCACTAACAAGCATATTTTTCTTATTCATAAATGATATTATAACTTTTCTACTTAATGGCCCTGACAAGAAAAATCGATATTACTACAAGGATCTTTCCAAATAATTTCATTACTTTGGCAGGTGGAATATATGCATTACACCATTTAGAAGTTGTTTTACTGTGAATAAAGAGAGTGTCATCCAGATGTATTTGGAGAAATATAAACTTCTCCATCTGTAGCAGCTTTCAAAATAATTAGAGAGAGAGAGAGAGAGAGAGAGAGAGAGAGAGAGAGAGAGAGAGAGTTTTCATAAGAAACCTGGCAACCAGGTCTCAAGACAAGAACTGTTCTCCCATGCTTGTCAACATTATTTGATATGTAGGTTTTCCCCGTTTCTGCTTCATGAGCAACCTCATCCTGCATCACAAACAAACACAACTGAGATGTAATATCACAAAGTTTACATAATTTGACCAGCCCTTGCACCCACACTGGCAGGAGAGGGTTAAATTGACTTGCAAAGTGATTGAGCAAAAATCATAAATAGGTCAGATTCAGGTAATTCTACCAGAATCACAGTGTCCATATCACCTATCAATATCTAACATATTTGATGGCTGACAGAACTGCATAGACCCACTACCGGGTCTTCTTTAAGCTGAACTTTTCAACCCATTATCTGCAGAGTGCAGACTTTGTTTTGATCGAGTACTTTAACTTCTGATCCAAGGCCATTTGACTGGATCATAGAAGTACACATAACTCTACATCTAACATTTAATATAAGGTCATCAGGCTTGTAACATCAACATTAAACAAATAATTAAAACGAGAATCAGATACATGTAGACCACAGAAGTTGAATACAGCACACATTTAATTCAAGCACTCTGGTTTAGAGGTTGCAGTAATTTCAGAAGAATGGTAGCATACCCAGAGAATCTCTTCTGGCTTGTATTCTGCTCTCCATTTTAAGGTTTCTTTCAGCATTTTAGTAGCCTTCTTGACATTCCAATTTCGACCCGTTAAATATCTTGAGATTGTTGCATCAGAACAATATATGGACAATCTACCTGACAATGGCCCTAGCAGCTTCCTCACCTCATTAATCTGCAAGTTGATAATGTTTATGTGTTTATCTTTGCAATTCTGTAGCTTATAGACAGTATTTGTGGATATACCTTTGCCTGCTGCTCTGCAGACGGTAATGACTTCTCAAACCCATTCGAAGGGCATTTCTTTATACCCTCACTCATAGCTTAAAGCAAATCTCCCTGTAGGTGAAAACTTGGAAAGTTCAGAACTTTAGTTTCAATATCTCAGTGATTGTTCCCATCTTAACAGTTCTTCATCTTTGAAATAAACAAGCTCAATACACATAAAACATGTATAGATCAAATACACAAAACACTAATGGTCTTTTTGGTTAGTGATGAGATTCAGGGAAAGTGATTATTGTGCCCAAAGAAAATGTTTAACAAGATGAAGTCAACAGGCAAGACTGCTAATACAAAATTAGCTATAACTTACATGAACAAGAGAATAATCCAAAAGATCATGAAGAAGAGGCAACGACAGTTGAGACTGAAAAATGTTGAGTGCAACTTCATTTAGTTTTTATCAAAAAAAAAAGGGACCATGGCTTTGTCGCAGAAAATTTCAGAATCTTAATAAATACATCCTAAAACTTTAAATTCTTTATTAACTCTTAGTTTTTCAAATTATAGGAGACAAAATTGATGCTGTAATTTCATGCACATACAATTTCTGACAAATGGGATATTAGAATCGTAAAGGCCATCATGGAATGAAATTGCAATGCTTCCCAGAATCTTTGAGGATTGTCCTCTACTTTTATCTACAGACTTCACAAAGGACAACAAGGTTTTGTTAGAAAAAAAAAAAAAAAAAGATCAAATATCTACCACTTGTTATCTAAGATATCCACCAAACAACCAGTAAAAACCAATGTAATTCAGCTCTGTAGCTTCTTCCCACCTGAGGAACACACAACCATTATCACCTAGGTGCCAACTGACAGACAAACTGGTAGTGACAAAACAATAATACCACAGTGAAAGGGAACAACACTATAAAATCTTGCAATACCCACTATTCAGTCCCCAATACTTGGAACTCAAACTAGGGCAATTCCCTACGATCGGTATACGAGATTGTTGATAAATCAAGCAACTACAATTATTCTTTGTTCCAAAGAGAAAATATTTTAATTCAGAAACCAATCTACATGCCTACATCGAACTCAATAAAATATAATTTTTTTTAAAAAATATAACAAATAGGTTGATTGATAACTAACTGACCAAAACAACTCTACTAAGATGGCACATCCGATCAAACCAAACCTCCTTAAAACAAAGACCCTTCACTTTAACAAGAGTGATTTACGCAAAACATATGGTTTCTGATAATAAAGATCCATAGTCATGTTAAAAAGAGAAAAGCAACAAACCTGGGTGACTGAGAAACTAGAATCCCAAACAAGAGCTGAAAACAGTGACTTTTGGAGGGCTGTAAACCATGAAATCAGAGTCAACAGTGAAAACTAAAAAGGGTATCGACAGAAATTGAAGGATTATTATAGTATATGGGTTGATGGGTTGAAGGGTTGAACTTGGACCAATCAATGAAGAAACCTGGAAACGAACAACTAATAACCTGCCGCGTAGAAAAAGTTAAATTTTTTGAATAATTAATGTGGAATATGACAGCGCAGGACACATCAGTACATCACACATGTGAACATTGTGACCCTTTCTCTTCATTTTTCATTTTATTTTATTTTTTCTATTTAGACTCATGTTTATTAGATTTATTAAATGTTTAATTCAAGGGTATTTTAGACATTTAACATGAAAAATTTCAAAAGGTCAGACAAACTTCCAGCCAGGACCAGCATATTCCAGATGCCCTTGTGGATTCAAAATCTCAACAGAATTCTGATTTGGGATATAATCATTTCCAATCCAGATATCTTCCTTATTAGACATTTTACCCCTTCTATTTCCAATAATGACTATTCTTTTCTTTGGAAACCAAAACATTAGAAATTCCCCCTGACATTACCTTTTCTGTTAAAAAAGTTAATCCTCCTGTTAAATTACTATTTTACCCTTCAATATAGTCTGACCATTTAACCTTCAAAATATTCATTAAATAAAACAATACTTAAAAAACATGAAACATAAAACATAAAAATAAAAATAGAAATAGAAGTTCGATTCTTCGGCTCTCCAAAAAATCAAAGAAATTTATTTTAGTTAGTAGTGTTTATTTTTTTTTTTTTTTCTCTGTAGGGATTTTTGGTGAATTGATTTTATAAGCCTGATTTTTATAGATTTTGTTTTTCTATTGGATTCATTGTTTTGATTCTGAATAGGTAAAGTGTAGAAGTTTAATGATCTTGCATATAATAGAAAAAATGCATTATAGTTTGTCAAATTTTATTGATTTCTTAGATGGGTTCAAACTTCAAATTATATTGGTCAGTGTTCTAGTTAGCCCTAGGGGCTAGTCGGGCGGCGACCTAGCACCTAGCGCTTAGCGCTTAAGTCGATTAGTTGGCGATTAATCGAGGATTAATCGGAAAACACAATTACAAACAAATTTCAAATATCAAATTCAAAGAAAATTCTTTCCAAATCTACAAATGCCAAATTAGTGGATTACCAATAAAATCCAATCATAAACCAATCCAAATCCCCAAACACCCATCCAAATGCAATCACAAACCTATCCAAATCCAAATATAAAGACACAATCAAATCATGAATTTGATTCAAAACTAAAACATGAATTTGCTTGAAGTAGAATTGATAGTTTACAATTGTGGCCCAATTGGTCAAATATGGCATTTGGCCCAATAAGCCATCTGAGCACTCTAAACGCACAGTTTTAGAGTAGGAATATGCACACTCCCTATAAAAGTCATGCTAAGACATCAGACTTCTTGTCTTAAAAACCCCAAATCCTCATTTGCAATCCCTAAATCCCTCTTCTCCATTGACGATCCGAAATCCCCAAATCACTTTCAATCTCATTCTCATTTCATATGAGAACCTAATCTTCCCTTTCCGGACAAGACGATTTTGAACTAACAATGGCGACGATGAAAGATAGAAGCTTTCAGCGATCTCGATGACTGAATGGTGGCAGGCAGCATGAAGCATCTTTGGGCAATCTAGTTTAGATATGTAAGCTGTTTGGTCGGAGATGAACTGATGAAGGGAACAACTGGTTTAGGTTTGTAAGATGAATTGAAAACGAGGTCATTTTATTTTTAAAAAATAAAATAAAATAAAAAATAAAATAAAAAGACTAGGTGGGGTCAAAGTCGTTGACCACCGCCTAGCCGACTTTTCGATTAGTCGCCGCCTTATCCGATTAGTTAGAGACCGTGGAATGAGGCCGATTTTAGCCTTTTTCGCCTCAATAACCCGACACCTAGTTGTATTGTGTTGATTAATCGACCTAATCGGCCGACTTTTAAAACACTAATATTGATGACTTGATGTCATGTGTTAGGTGGAGCATGTAAGAACAAAACGCATATGCAATATTATATGAATTCACTTTGATTCAATTCATAAGAAGTCAAACCAGATCAACACTAGAAATCAAACTCATCCATCTCCAAAACCAAAACCCACCACCATCCATCTCAGTCACCAAACCCTAACCCTTAAATCCAAAACCAAACCAATCTACCACAACAACATTCAACCACCACCACCCAAAAACCAAACCCACCCTTTCTCTCTCTCCACTAAAACCCACCAAAACCCAAACTGTGAGGAGATCAGTCACCCCTCTGTCTAGGGAAAAGAGAAGGGGAAAAGAAAGAGAAGGGTATCGGTGGAGATCGACCTTGAGAGAGAGAAAGAGAGAGCGGCACAATGGACGCTGTGAAACGTCATCCCCTCACCTCAGGGTGGTGGCCACCCCTCTGTCAAGGGAAAAGAGAAGCAGATCGGCGTAAAGGCGCCGATCTCCTAGGTTAGGAGAAGGTCGATTCTTGTAAAGGTGGTGGCTTGTGTGATTTTGGTGGATTTGGTGTTTGAGTGGTGGTGGTGGCGACTAGGGTTTGGGTGTTGGAGAAGGCGGTGATGGGAAGAAGATAAATAAAATTTGAGTTTTTGAGTTTAGGTTAACTTTTTTTCTTAATTATTAAAATGATTTCTAATAATATATATAATAAACGATTATATATTTTTTAAAATTCTAAAATATTTTTAAATTTAAGTTTGTGTCCATTTATCTTTTTACCCTTACCTGTTTTAAATATATAACAAAATAGTTAACGGTTGAAGGCATTTTAAGTATTTATTTAACGACAAGGGGAAAATGTCTAATATTTTGGTTTCTAAGGGGAATATTGGCTATTTCTAAAACTAGAAAGGGTAAAATATCTAATAAGTCAAATCTTAGAGGGAAAATAATTATATCCTTTCTGATTTTGTCTCAAACAATCTTATGGTTGCGGACTGCTCTAAACTTTTACAATTTTTTTTTTTTTTATGATATTTGTAGCAGACCTTCCTTTACAATTTTGTATTTCTAAACTCTTGTGTTGTCTTTTTCTTTTTATTTTATTTTAATAAAATATTGTTTTTCTTGTCATCTTAGATGGGATGTCTCGATGCACCTATTGATTTCAATCTCCGACAACTTTATAGAAGAAAAAAAAAATTATATTTGATAATATGGAAAAAAAAAAAAAAAACAATTAAAAAAAACAAATTATATTTGATAAAAATGGATAATTACCCCGGATGACCATCAATTTGGTGACACACTATCAAAATGACTACTAGATGGGGAATATGTTTCAAAATGACTAATTTTGACAAACCTTGTGACTTTAATGGTCATTCCATCAAATACCATTAACTTCTTATTCATTTAGTATCAAAATGATTGTCATTTTTTTTAGTTGGTATCAAAATGACAATTATATGTACATCTATATTGTATAGAAAGATAAAGTAACTAAGTGTGTGGTCCACATGAGACTGTCGTGGCCTGAGCCGAAAACCAAGAAGTTGCATGGAGACTTCTACAAAACTCTTGCACTCACTGATATTTCTTTTAATGTCTGTTGTGGATTGATTGTTGATGTTGAATAAAGAATAAGTGCTTGTGCTAGTGACTTCGGAATCTCTGTACAAGTTGAATATTTGTGTAATTTTACACTATATTGAAATTAAAGATTATAATGTAAAGTGTAAATTTCACTAGTTGAATATTTGTGTCCAGGATTAACCGAATTGGAACCTTGTGGGTTGTATCACCGGTAGTCGGAGAATAATCACCAAATGGAAAATCCTCTCACATCACAACTCAAAAACACCCACACCATTCTAGTACTGGAGGAGAGAAAAATTTAAGACGAATTTCCCCTATTTCTTCTCTGTATTTTCTAGTCTGTGTATTTGAGCTCCCATTGTCATCATCTCCACATTCTTGTGTAGCATTTACTTCCTTGCTCAACTCCAAATTTTCATTTGACCAATGTCAGTGGTCAACTTTAACCATATAACGTAACAGAAATTGAAAAACAATCCAATCAAAACTTAATCAACAAAAAAAAAAAAAACCATCAAGTATGTTCATCCCATCCAGTACAGTATTATTCAAAATGAATCTAGAAGGATCATGTTAGCAATCATTATAATTTGCCTATTACGGCAGACAATTTAAGACAAAAAATGGAGGGATGTGTAGGACTCGATGTACATGATTATGTAACACATCCAGAACAACCCAATCCCTAAAACCTCCTTTGTTTACTTATTTTATCAGGTGTTTATAGTGTTCTATTATATTATATTTTTTAAGGTTAATTGTATAAATTTACCCCATATTTAATTAAAATTGCACACATATTCCACTTTTCTTTTATTGCAAAAACCTCACCTAAAAAACGTTGACTACTATAAATATAACATTTGACTAACCTTTTGGCTCGAAAAGTCAAAAATGCCCATCAGCTTTTATTTGACATTAAAAATATAAAAGAAAAATTAGCAAATTTGCAGTGGATATAAAGCAATAATTAAAAAAAAATAAAAAAAATAAAAAATCAAGAAGAAACATCTCCCAGTTATTCAATTCAACATCAAAAATCTCAAAATCAATGTCATCGATATCATTACCATCTTCTTCTTCTCTACCATCATCATTTATCATAATCTTTCCCACACTGCCATCTTCCAAAATCATGCCCTCATCATCATCTTCCACAAAACAAACAATAAATATATATTTTTTAAAGATCTCAAGAACCCATCAAAATCCCAACGGACACCCATCAAAACAAAGTTAAAAATCATTTAAAATTTGAAATAAAAAATGTTGGAGATGATCTCTATTAAGGGAAAGATCTATGTAGATCTGCCTTGATGTTTGGAGACTAGTGGTGGCTACGGTTCGGTTTCGGTTTGAAACCGGCGGTTTCGTTTTGTGGCCATCCAAAACCGAAACCGTAACTGGAAAACCAGTTTGATACACGGTTTCTAACTGGCGGTTTTACGGTTTCGATTTCGATTTCGGTTTAAAAACCGACGGTTTTGGGTTTGGTTTCGGTTTTTCAAAAAAAAAATTCAAAAAAAGTGTTACATGGCAGCTTCTGATTAGTCCATTTTTTTAAATATTTTTTTATAAAAAAAACCGGCGGTTTTTGGAATTACCCAAACCGAAACCATAACCGTAACGGTTCAACCGGTTTCCGATCGGTTTTGAAACCGCCGGTTCCGGTTCCGGTTTCGGTTTTGGGCGGTTTTTAGAAATACGGTATCGGTTAAACCGCGGGTAAAACCGTCGGTTTAACCGAAATCATGGCCACCTCTATTGGAGACCAATGCTTCATTAAACCATTAAGGGGAGATCTGTGCCTTTAATGGATTCATTCTCTCCACAAAAGAAGATATGTGATCTCCTTTAACGGGATCAACTATCTCCACTTTAAAACCCATTTTTCAGTTTTTTTTTTTTTTTTTTTTTTTTTACTTTCTCAAATTTAATTTTTAAAAGTTATTGGTTTGTTTTTAAACTTTATCTATGTAGATTAGTAATTTCATTAGTATTTGAGACTGTTTAGTAATTTATTTTAGTTTTAATTATTCTTATGGGTAAGAGAACGATTTTACCCTTGGACCACCATTTGACTCTTAAGTCGGCCGCCAATCAAACCGTTAATCAACCGTTTTCAAGGGAGGTTTGTGCAATTAAAGGAAATATTGAATATGAGTGCAATTTCATCTAAACTCGGGAAAAGTTTGTGCAATTAACCCTATTTTTTATTTGAGAGATGCTATTGACAATCCACCCAATGTCTTTTTACACTCCATTTTAATTTTTTTTGTTAAAGACAATTTTAATCTGAATTAAAATTACTAAAAAAGATTTTTTTTAAAATTTTCTAAAGACACTACAAACCATTTTTTTTTTTTTTTATAATCCAAAATTATTTTCTTTCTCTATACTTGTTTACAAACCCTAAGACACGTTCTTCTTCTTTTCCTACACATATTTTCTTATCTATCATCACAAACATACTAGACAAAACAATCAATAAAAATTAAGAAGAAAAAAAACATCAAATCTTATATCTCCAATAATAGAAATAAGAATCTCCATTGATGGAGATTAATCTCTATTAATAGAGATTCTAGATCTCCTTTTAAAAAAAAATCCAATAATACACAAAAAAAAAAAAAAAATGGATTCAGAACTCTAAATTCAAACAAGGGTGATCTTTTAAATCAAATAAGGGTCTAGTATTTTATTGTTTTGTGTTTTTGGTAGTTTTTTTTTCTTTGAATAAAAGCTTTGAGTTGAGTTTTTTCTTTTTCTTTACCTTTTGTAATGAAACAAAATAATTATTTCTAAAAAAAAATCAAAACAAAATGATTTTGTAGAATCTAAAAAAATGATTTTTTTTATTTATTGAAAAAATAGGTTTTTATGATGGCCATGTTTTTTTTATTTTTATTTTTATTTTTTATTTATTATTTTTTTTTAAGAAAATAATGTTAAAAGATAAAAAGGATAATTTTATAACAAAATGGAGTGTTGTTAGAAAATTTTAAAATGTAAATTTTAGGATGTAGTGTATTTAGAAAAGGTACGTGAAAAGATAAAATTGGATTGTAAAAAGAAAATCTCTTTTATTTTTATAACTATAGATAAAGTTACCAAAATGCTCATCTATTTGTTTGATAAAATGACAATTAGTGTCACAAATTTCGTTAAAAATGATTGTTTTGAAACCAGTTCTTCATCTAGTTGTCATTTTAATAGTTTGTTACAAAATCAATTGCTATTTGGATAATTATCCTCGATAAAATAATAGAGATAATTAAACAAACTTTATGCAAATTTCACTGTTGTCGATGTCGGCAAAAACCCACGTGCTTCTGCATAATAAAATGTCATTACAATTATGCTCCTTCTAGTCTGGAATCTGGATACATTAACTTTTAGAATTTTAATGAACTTCTACAAATTTTAATGAATTTCTATACTTTTTTATGAAAATATAAACGAATAAAAATAATTATTTGTAAGAACAACATATTTTTGTTTTACTTTTACTTGGGACAATTATTTTTTTTAATTATTATAATTTGGGGGTTGAGGAAGAAAGGCGTAGTTCTTTACTCCTTGATGACATAATAATTTTAAAAAGTTTCTTTAGATTTATTGTTTTTCTATATTTCTTATCCTTCCAATCCTTTTTTATATATATATATATATATATATAAAGGACTGGAATCATCTCATCGGTCATCACCTCAATGTGATATTTATGAGTAATGATAGATTTTCTAAAATATTTATTTATTCAAATTTATGACCAAATAATATATTATGTAAGTTGCTAATATCATTAAGGTATGAATTTGAATACGATAATGCTAAACATCTCACTTAAAATTCTACCTTTTTTATAATGTATATCCATTAACAATTTAACACCTCACATACCACATATAGTGGGATGAAAAATATGAGATTTAAAATAGGATGTGTAGCATTACTGATTTGAATAAATTTTTTGAATAATGATTAATGAGTTTAAAAGAAATTAATTTAAGATTAAATATAAATATTGATGGGGTTTTGCTTCGGCTCGAGCCCTTAGGTGACTGCCTTAGCAGACTAAAGATTGAGCCGGCCCGCCTATGAACACATCTCTACTAAAGTACTAATACAATATTAGTTACTCTACCGCAACTTAATAAAATTTAGATATAGTGATAGCAGACTTTTTTTTTTTTTTCTTTTTTTTTTTTAAACATTATATAAATTCAGGGTTTTTTTTTTAGAAAAGGGATGACTCGAATCCCCCATGACCTTGTGACGTAGGTGTGAGGTTTATACGGCAGACATAACTCATAAGCCACACTTCTAAAAACAAAAAAGGCAGATATAGTAAGGAATTGCATGTTTTTTTTTATAACTAGGGAGTTTTCCATGTCATTCATAATTACTATTTTTTAAAATAAAAAAGCCTACCTGCTTTTATATTTCAACATTGACAATGACCTCTCTCTTTGACTAAAAGAATGAATGAGTACTAGCTTCAAAAAAAAAGAATGCAAGAGTAAATTTAGCATTTGATTTTCAAAAAATCACCAAAAACGTTCTTAAACATAATTATTTGTTGACTAGAATTGACAAATATTAGTTTGACACGAATTACAAACATGTGTATTTGCCTTCTCTGTACTCTCTAGTACTAAAAAAAATGGGTAGTACAGTATTTTGTAAAAGATGGGGACATCATGCTCTATACTCTGCTCCATTATTTATTTATTTTGCTTTAGGGAGCCCCTCCCCCACATAACATAATCTTGGAAAGTGAAAATTAAACGCTCCAAAAGTTAGATGAGGAAGACTCACCTGCTTCTGAAAATTCTCTTCTCTTTGATTGCCTCCTACTCAGTCAGTCCTACATAAAACGAAAATGAAAAGATGGTTTGAGCAAATCAGACACACCATTTGAAGATATCTCCTAAGTAAAACAATGTAAATAATATCTTTTCCTTTGCATATATACAAAATCAAGACAATGCATCAAAAAGAATTTCTATTGATTGCACAACTGAAAGATGTATGTACAAGTCAATTGACACCACAAATGCCCTATCATATATAGATTTTTTTTTTTTCCTTTTCTTTTACAGATCCTGTACTCTACTTCTCTATACAGAATTTTCTAAGTAACCACTTTTATATCCCAGGCATGCCAATTTACTTCTCTTGAAAAAATGGAAGTCAGAAAAATTTAATTAACCATCCAGCATCCTGCAAACCGATCGCTACAGATTTCATCCTCCGGTTCATTTGCACGCCCAAATAATGTACATAACATCTTCCAAATGTGAAGATTCTACAATTTGTTACTGACAGTCGGGCCAAGGAGCCATCAGCCTATTTGAGGAGAGCTACAAAATCGCACAGCATACATAACAGAGAAGCCTACCACATCTCTCACATTAAACCTTGTAATGACAACATTGGCCAACTCTATTGCAGAAATTATACCCTACCGAGCAAAAAGCTTCTTGATGCTGCCATTTGATTCCTGGGTTCATTGATATCCAATCCAAATAGTGAGATTGTAGGTCTATGGGTAAAAGATGAAATAAGTGAACGAAACCAAGTAAATTTAATAGAATTAATTCTTACCTTTGATGCCTGTAAGCTGGTGGACCAAGGGTAGTTTGATGTTCCACAGCAACCCAAATGCATCCACCTTCACAGGAATCAATTCTCCTATGTTCTCAGTCACTGTCATCCCTTGTGCACAAAGTCAGAATCCAAATCATCCTCTTCGTTGAAGTATTTGATAAATGTTCAGCACAAACTTGTTTGAGCAGAGTTGCGAGTTGTGCCGATGATACAAGCACAATGAGGTAATTCTCCGAGAGTCCCTCTGGCAGTGGGAGCCAGCACCCCAAAATTAGTAAACATATAATGTTGTGAAGCTCCCCTGACATGCAAGATAGAATTTACAAACCACGAAGGCTAGGAATCTCTCTTCGTCACAACCCCTCCGGAACTTTGCTTTTTTTGTATGCCATGTTGCCAAGCATCTCTATATCTATCACCTGATTGATCAAAATCATCCAAGGAATTCTCTAATGGTGGCTTAAAGGGCCGGTAATGTCCATTCCTGGGAATCTTCTCATCATCTTCTGATGGTGTTCCAGACCTGGACTCCAAGTGCGGATCCATCAATCTATGTCTTGGTCCAGCTGACCTCAAGCCCCTGGCGTTATTTGAGATCTTACCCTGTGATGAAGTGTAACCAGGTCCTTTTGCTGAAACTAATGCCAAAAACTCTTTAGGGAGGGAGTCCATGTCCATGTAACAATTCCTCACTTTGGCATCAGCAATCAGTGCAGCCCAATCATCAGATTGCACAAGGGCATTAGCATTCCCCATAACCTGTTATCACACCAAGTTCAGTTCAACATATGAACATTAAAAAAAAAAACACACACACATACACACTCAAAACAAGCCACTAATGTGAGTGATCTGACTTAAGTCTGACAAAATATGAGACATGAAATGAGATAAGAGAGAGAGAGATCAGAGAAACTATACCCAGAGAGCCCTTCTTGCACGTGTAAGA
This sequence comes from Acer negundo, assembly GCA_035582765.1. Classification (NCBI taxonomy): domain Eukaryota; kingdom Viridiplantae; phylum Streptophyta; class Magnoliopsida; order Sapindales; family Sapindaceae; genus Acer; species Acer negundo. The sequence goes on along the minus strand of CM069231.1, from coordinate 8,377,267 downwards.
GCAACATTCATACGCCGAATATCCGAAACAAAGCCAACCCCATGATTGGAGGCTCGCACACAAGACATGATAATGACATCACGTTCTTGACCTTGGAAAGCATCCACAGTGTTAATATATATATCCTTCCCTTCTTCTGAACCTAAAACATTACGAAACTCATGCTGAAGGCATTTCAGTTGCAGCTTGTACGGTGTGATTATGCCAACAGTGATTTTCCCTATACCCATGGATTTCAAAGTTTTCTGAAGATGCTCATACAAGGAAACACAAAATCTTGCTTCATCCATGTTTTGGTAAGAAACAGATCCACCTCTATGGGATTCCCTCCCATGAATCACATCGTAGAAAACATAAGGCCTGAGTAAAGGATCCTTGTAGTAGACCTCATCAGGTAAATTAGCAACACTTTCACTGTCAGTAAGGCGGTCTTGGTAGAAGTGCCTTGAAGGAAAATCCCGGATATAAGGATGCATTCTGTACTGTACAGATAATAACATTGTTGGGCACCCTGCTTGCTGGAACCTCTCAAAAAGGCTTCTACTGTATAACAAGGTTCCAGCTGCCTTGCTGATAACTGTTGCAGGAAGTTGCTGAGGATCCCCAACAAGAACACATCTTGCTGCACCTAGAGCAAGGGGAGGAAGAACTGCAACTTCACTCGCTTGGGCTGCTTCATCAATTACTACCATATCAAAACCATGTGTCAGACGAGAGAACAACTTGCGACCACTACTTGAGACAGTAGTGAAAACAATCTCAGCCTCATTGGCAAAACTTGCCTCAAGACTAGCACGGGCTTCTTCCAAATTGAAGTTGCTGCCAGTGCGAAACCTAGCTTCTAAAATGAGAAAGCGGGACATCTCAACTAGAACTTTGTCCCGGCTTTCAACCGCAGCAGCAAGGTTCTGCAGCAATGCATCCCGGTTCTGGTCACGAGCCATTAAAACATCCGGATCAACACCCACTGATCCTTGAGATCGAACAGCAGCAGCTGTAGCATTAAGTCCCCTCTGAAGACCAGCTATCTGCTGAGACAACATAGATTCACGACCTCTTAAGTTTTGCATCCATCCTATAACTTCTTCACGGCTCTTAACTAAAAGCTGTTCTGTTCTTCGCTCAACAGAAACAGCCTGGGCAGCACGTGTTTGTGAATCCACCCCAACCCGTGCCACATCTGGCCGGTAAATTTTCATCTCACCATCAATGAATCCTCGATCAAGAACACGGGCAAGAAGTTCATCAGTTGCAGCATTAGAAGGAGCACAAACTAACATTCTGGGTTTTGGGCATAATTTTGGAAGTGTGCGAAAGAGATTTTGGTCCATATTTTGAAGAACTTCATCAATTGATCCCATAGCAACATTGTCAGAATTGCTTTCACTAGCTTGCTTATAGCTCTCAGGTGCAAGTTTCTTTAGCAAAGCGGTATAGTAGTGCTGATACTGAACCAGATGGATGACATTTAGCATTCCCCATACGGTATGTGTCTTACCAGTTCCTGGTGGCCCTTGAACAAGAGTAAAGGGCCATGGACTCTTCGTCATCCCACTACTGGTACCAGCAGCAGTATGAATCGCAGCCCACTGAATTGCTCCAAGCTGGGGTCCATTGAAGGTCCTATGCAGATGTTCAATAAAATTCGGTGTGAAGCATTCGGGCATTGTCGGAGTCTGATGCTCATATTTTGGAAAGTGCTCTGGACTGGGCTTGAGAATTGCAGTTTGCATCTATAAAAGGAAAAATTCTGTTAACTTCCCTCCAAAAAAAGAGGCATTATGAACTAGAGCAAAGATAATTTTCTCAAAGAAAGATTCACTTATCACCTGTGAATTGAGACGACAAAATGCATGCAAGGCAACATACTCCCGCTGGGTAGTAGCAAGAGAACCAAGCACAGTCAGATACCATATGCCTTTTGGCTGAAGTTTCCTCAGAATATGATCATCATCAACCATGCTGTACAAATTAATATTTAAATCATAAAAAAGGAATGAACATTTCATTTGTGAATATTTACCAAGAGTTGTATGCTAACTACTATTAAAAAAAATAGAATAATAATTTTAAAGTGAGCACACAATACTGGGAAAGCATTTGAAATTTTTAACCTGTTAGAATCATAAGAATCCCCAACATAAAAATGAAGAATTGCCCCAGGAGGATCGCGAGTATCAATAGGTATGTGTCTTCTAACTGTACCAGCAACTCGGCCTGTGACATCAGGCTCTTCACTGTCTTCAATTGATGTGTGGTTCCTCTTGGTTCTGACTGCTTGCCAGAATAATGAGTTAAAATTCATATGATATACAGCTAAGAAGTATTAAAGAAACATAGTGCCAATCTAAAGCGTATATCACACCTGATCCAGGCCTGGGGGTTGAAAGAACTGCAACATCGCCCTCCTTAAATGTCCACTTGCAGTCATTTACAGGAAGGACTATCACGTCATACCAACCTTTAGCCAACAGAACAAAAACTTTAGTCGGTTAACAAAACCAGTATAAGACCTAGGTTATTTCTAGCAAGACTACAATGTATATACAGTAACAAGATTTAAAAATTTAAAATTCTAGAGTACAGGAAGTCCCAGCGTAATGTTACTAACTGCCGGGTTTTCTATAAACATTTTATTAAAATCATATTTAAAGAATTCAAAATAATAGAAACTTTTAAACCACACGATGGGTTTTTATAAAAAAAATAAAGAAAAAAATAAATCCAGCTAATCCTGCCGCCAATACTAACACCAGATAACATTGTACCCATTTTTTGGACTTTTCACAAAAGTAGGTTCTTTCACACATTTTTTATGCTCGTGTATTCACTAAATTTAAAACATATATATATATATATACATTCTCTCTTTCTTATTTTGGTAAAATGCATATCAACATGCGTCATGTTTTGGTCTAAAGTCAATGAAATTTAGTTTCAATTTTAACTTACAAAAAGAAATACAAAATGATTAATTAGAAGTAATTTCCTCCATACCTCTTTCTCGCCTTTCAATATTCTTTATACGAACCATTACATGTGTGTCTCTTGAACCTGCTTCACTCAACTCCTCCCATGTGCTGTAAAGTTGTGCTCGGCACTCCTCAAAAAGCAAAGGCTCGAACACTCTAACATACTCTTCTACAGATTCAAAGCGACCAGGAACAGATTGAAGCTCACTCTCCTCTGATGCACCATAAATTTTATAGGTTACTTGACAATAACATAGGGGGTGAAGAAAAACTCCAACTAACTATTATCTTCAAGACAAAAACTAATAAATAAAAAAATTGACAGTCGGTTACTTTTAACACAATTGACTGAAGTATATGAACCAAAACCATAAAATATATTTAAACGCCATGCTTATATAAACAAAATATATAAAAAATTACACACATAATAACTACATAAACATCATACAAATTTGGTATGGCCAAGATAAATCATTTACGATTCATCTGGCTCTCCATACCATAGGAAGCCCAGGCAGCAGTAAGAGTCCTTTCTAAGAATGTACCACAGCTTAAAGACACCAGCTTTTACTATAACATGAGAAATCCTAGGCACGCCACATTCCACACTTAATGGGATATAGAGAATTAAAGTAACACAATCGGCAGGAAAATGCCATAAGTACCTATGCATTAGCAAAGCACTCACCACTCGTCACTCCGTGACAACCACACTAAGAGAATTGTAATTTGTAACACACAAAAGGCATACAAGGGTGATAAGATATAACAAAAAGAGCAAATAAGTTGTACCAATAAAATTTAGGATCTTGGTTGCAGATCAAATCTCATCACCTTTCCATGTCCTTTGAGTGTTACGATTCTCATTATGTTATAATTGGAGGGACATGGAGAACTGGCATGAGAAAATCATGAGAACTGTAAATGCAAGGGAACCAAAGAAAATCCAATTGCAAAACAACAGGGAAAGAAGAACTCAACATTATCAGTCAACAGTAAAGAACAAATATTTGTAAATGTCAAAATACCTGGGTGATGCCAAAACTTTTCATTGGTCACCTCCCGTATAAGACGTTCCACTGATGTGTCCTGATAAGAGTTACCCATAGCAGTTGCTTTTCTGGCAGGAGGAAGTTTCTTATTTCCCAACTTTGAATCCATGGAGCTTTGACTAACCAGAGCATGCTTTTTGTTAGAAAACTGTGAATTTTTCAGCGATCTTGTATCTGCAGGTGGTTTCCATGAACTCTGTCTTGAAATGGGGGGTTGGGACACCTCTGCAGAAAAATCAGTACCACTGTTTAGCTTCCTGGGCCTACCAAGTAGCCCAGAATTCATATCGCCATTACATTCAGGTTTAGGTTCACAAGATTCCACAGGAGTGCCTCCTTCACTGCATGAAGATGGATCATATTGTTTCTGATCCTTAACCTGACTCTGCTTTTCTACAACACGTTCAGCAGGAGGAGGAATAGTACGAACTTCTTTAACTGTGCGAGTAATAATAGGCGGATTCAGCCTCCTTGGTGTTGATGTTTTCAAAGGACCAGCTTGCTTGACATCTTCCAAATTAAGAAACATGGTCTGTCTACTGCGTTTCTTTCCCAGCATTGCTTCTTTCTGATGATCTATCTTTCTCCTGCCCAGAATATTTGCACCTTTAGTTGCATGACTTCCTTCAATACCTTTAACTTCTCTTTGTTTTGGAGGCAAGACAGGTTCTTCCTGACCATCCACAGACATATCGCCTTTAGCATTGCCTTCTGAATGTCGGCTAATGTTGTTTTTCGAATCACTTGCATCTTGATCCAATCCTGCCAGAGCATGACTGCAATTTCCATCCCTTCTACTCTCATGAACTTTAACATCCACGCCAGTGGTAGTACAATCCATCACTTTAGACACCACTTCCCCTTGCGCTTGCCCTAGCCCCTGCAATGATTTACCCTGTTCATGCAAACTACCACTCACATATGCATCAGCAGAACCCTCAGCATCAGACCATTCCCCTTCTTCTCTTTCAACAGCTAAATCATTTTCCGATTTTGAAACTAACAAAGGATCTGCTTTAATGTTCTCACCATTGTTTGACTTTGACGAAGCTGATGTAAACATGGGATTTTGATCCTCAATCCTCTTCTGCTCAACATCTACTCCATGTCTGGGCCTAACGAAAGGCTGAAAACCTGATACAGATGATGCATGTGAGAAAGCATGGTTATTAATTATTCCTTGAGAACCTGCTGATGGTACAAACAGGTCAGAAGAAGTCTGGGGATTTGCAGATGGAAGAGCTTTTTGTGGCTGGGAGCAGAAGACTCGATCACTTTCTTCATCATCCTCGGTAGGGGGTTCATTAAGATCAAATAACAGCCTTCCTCGGGAGCCCATTTCATACGTAAATGCATACAAACTAAATTATGTACCCAAATAAGTTGAAGTGGTGAACTTTGTATTATCTTTTCAGCAAAAAATTGACATAACATGCCAGCTGCTCAAGCATTAAAAATTTAGTTAGAAAGAAAGATCAAAAGTGACTTCAAAAAAACTCGGTTGCTTCTAAAAGTCAAATAACAATCAAATTATAGAATAACATGTAAATGATGAAATTATAAGAAATACACATAACCAAATAAAGTTATAGGAGAAAACAACTCAATGAAAAAGCCTAAAATAATGCAGCAGGAATACTATTGAAATGCCTATAGCTACAAAGCCATTTTTACCCATGACCTTAGATTCAATAAAAGCAATCACAAAATAAAGCAAGCAGCACAAAATGTAATCTATAACAGACAACACATGCTCACTTGTAATTGCAAATCACAAATAAGTCCATCTATAGTCGTTACTGTAATTACTAGTTAAGTAGAAGATGCCAAAATTATTTCACCGTATACCTATTGCCACAGGTCTGAGAACATGCTGTTTTACCTTCTGATATATAGTCATAATATCATTCTATAAGAAAAGCACAATGCCAAAATTGTCCAAACATTTTTTTGACAGCACAATCCAATAGTATCAGCTCCGACTAAGCAATCACAGAACTCAAACAAGGCATATGCAGCACAAGTCTTAAGAAATAAAACAAAACAACAAAAAATACAAAAGAACAAAAAAATAATAATAATAATAATAATAATAATGTTTACACGAACCCTAAAAACTTCAAGACTGTATTCACAAAACTAAGCCTAGTAATGTCACCAACCAACCAGAAACGCATTTCTCTAACCTAATAAAAAACTATAAGCGGACCTATTCCATTTTCTAAACGAGGTGCAGACTGAGATTACCATTAACAGGCACTATAATCGCTAATTAAAACACAAATCACAGCAGATCGAAATCCCTAATAGTCAATAATTTTCCTAGGGTTTCAGAAAAATCAAACTATTTGTTCATGTTCCTAAACAGTATTCGACTAATCTCTTCAAAAATCACAAATCCGATCCCAATCAGTCCGCTGTTCTTCACAGATCATACCTAATTATCGTTTCCGAGTCACGAGTACTTAATGTCAAAGTTAAGATTCGTTATTTCTTATTCTTCCAATCCTGATCTTCAATAAATACAACAAATACATCAGCAATATTTATTTTATTTAAATTTTTTTTCTTATATTTCTAAAGTAAATTTAAAAATGAAGTTTTAAATTCAAAAAATAAAAATAAAATTAAATATAGTTGAGACAGAGAGAAAAGAGGTTTTTTTTATTACCTCTTAAGAGCAGCTTTGAATCTAGAGAGGGAGTGAGTAGAGAGAGAAAGAGAGAGATGGAGGCTCTTTAGAGAGAGAGAGAGAGAGAGAGAGAATGCTGATATGAGGGAGAGAAAGGGTGTGGTGATGGGGTTTATATAGGAAAATAACGAGCCCATCTCGCCGGACGTTTTTTTTTCCGTTCCCCGTTAAAACATTACCGGCATGTTAATAATCAATCATTTTTTTTTTAGAAAAAAATCTATCCTTCCAAGGAAATGTAAATTACTATAAACGCCCTTGTTTCCATTTTATTTACATCCTGTGATCTGTTGGAATTCGGAAGTGACTAAAATGGTGACGAGAGTCTAGCCAAATTTTCTTGATAAGACAGAGGATAATTCGGGAATTTTAATTGTACGGCTACGATCTAATCTGGAGTGTTTTTTGTGTGTATAACACTCATAGGTAATAATCCTGTGCTTGTAGTCGTAATGAACGTGATCTGGCTGATAAATGGAACTACTAGGATGCCACATTGACATAAGCGCCTAGAAGGGTCAAGGGCTGCACTGGGGAGAGAAATCATGACACGTTTTTACGTGTGACGAGAAGTTGCCATTTACGGCGCTTTTGAGGGCAAAAATGTCATTGAAGATACCATGCGAGGCTAAAAGTACTCTCCACGTGCGCGCTCAAGGGGAGAGGATTACACTGTCCTATCATATGAAACCAGAGGTTTTTTTTCATGTGCGCTATTAGTCTGTTACCTACTAGATTGCCACTTTTGGATTTTGGTTGGAGGGTGATTTACACGTACTTTTAAGGAGCGTGGTTAATAGTGCATTTACCCTAACTGAGGAAGAAAAATTCATAATTTCATATAGCTGTTTTCGATCCCTTGCGGCTTTATATGCTTACATAGTTATATTCCTTTGTTGGTGAATTCCTAATATTCACTTACTCTATTTTCCAACATCATGGATCATTTTGAAGGAAAAAAAATTTAAACACGTCATGGATCATGAATCTATCCAAAAAAAAAAAAAAAATTATAATCTAAAAAAATATATTGATGCTCATGAATCATGGCTATTTTGAGAAAATAAATATATAAATAAAATATTTTTATTTATATTCTAAAAGACCATTATAGCCTCTCATATAAGACCTTTTTTTTTGTGAGCGGTAAATATTGCACTTTAATAAAAGTAGGTAGCGTGCATTAATTTTCTGTATGTCGGAAACCAACAAAATTACTACTAATTTGATGCCAATTGCTAGTTTCTTTAAACCTATTTGAACATCAAAACTTGTTTTGTGAAACTCAATAATTGACGTAATTGAGAAATATACCATATAGTTTTTAGATATAATATGTCTTTGAATTAAAAATATAAAATTTTGTTAAATTATTAATTATTTTAATTTCTTTAGAATTTCATTAAAAATTTATATATTTGGTATCGTACTTGTAATAAATTTTATGTTAATTTCCGTCAATATTTCTATCAAATCACAGTAATGAACTTTCCATTTTCATCCATGGTTAAGGGTTAATAAGTGGGACTTAAACTCCCATCATATATGTTAATGTATGGATTGTGCAATGACGATGGATTTATTAGTTGCTTGTAAATGTTATTTTTAATAAAATACCTTTTGTCAAAAAAAAAAATTAAAAATTAGTTGCTTGTAAATGATTAAAGTTAGGGGTGTGCGGCGAATCGGATCAATTGGATTTTTTAATGATCTAAGATTTGATACAATCCGATCCGATTGGATCAAAGAAATTACAATCCGATCTTTGAGTAAAATCTGATCCGATCCAATTACAATTAAATCCAATTCGATTCAATCCAATTGTAACATACTTGAATCCAATCCGATGGATCAACATGAAGCAATTCTTGAAATATAAAATTTATAACATTCCTAAAATTAACAAAATCAAACCATTAATTCATACATTACTTCAAAACAAAAAATAACTAACTAATAATTAATATAAAGGCAATATATAATTGTATACTTTAAAGTTCAAAAAGTTCTAATAAATTAAAAATATTGAGCGTAAGTTCCAAACACAAACATAAATAAAATCATTCAAGAGTTTGAAATAAAAATATAATCATTTATAACAAAATACAATAGCACCCAAAATTTGTTCAATGTTCATTTATATAAAACAAAATAAACTAGCTCAATATAAATTAAGCATTATATTTTAGCGGATTTGGTGGATTGACGAATTTTCATATAGAAATCAAAAGTCCGATTAGATTTAATGGATTTTAGATTTAAAGATCCAACTTGATTCATTCATATCCTTAAATCTGATCCAATCCATTGGATTGGATTCGATTGGATCCAATGGATACTATTGTATTGGATCATGCACACCCTTAATTAAAGCTAAGATATTCTAATTGATACATATTTTAAATACACACGGGTTTTGCAGTCGTTATTGCAAGACCATCGCCTCGATGTGGTTTTTCTTATGGAGACTATTTGTGATCATTCGATAATGGAGAATTTATGTGTTAAATTGAGGTTTAATGCTAAACTCGTGGTGGATAGGATGGGTAACTGTGGAGGTTTGTGTCTTTTTTGGAAGGGTGACGTGGACATTATTCTACTTTCGTATTTGCGGTTTCACATTGATACAATGATGATTTTTGATTCTGGTAAGAAGTGGCATTTAACGGGGTTTTATGCCCAGCCGGTTACAGCTGAGCATCATCATGGGTGGACTTTACTAAAGAGGTTAGCGGGTATGTCCTCCCTACCTTCATTGGTGGGAGGTGACTTTAACGAAATTGTTAGCCTTTCCGGGGAGTGGGGGGGTGTGACGTGTCAAAACTTTTTGATGGAAAATTTTCTTGAGGCTTTGGAGGTGTGTGGTCTGAAAGATTTGGGTTTCTCGGGTCCAAGGTATACGTGGACCAATAGGCATGATCTTCCTCACATGGTTATTGAGAGATTGGATAGGTGTGTGAGTAACGTCGGTTGGCAACAGATTTTTTCCAAGTTTATAGTTAAACATTTAGAGTTTTGGAATTCCGATCATCGTATAATTCTCTTAGATTTTTCAGTGTAGCATGAGAGATATAGAGGTGTTAACATGTTCCATTATGAGCTGTGCTGGGGCGGATAAAGATGATTGTATAAAGATGGTTCGGTCCTCTTGGAATGATATAGACAGTAATAATTGCATGCACAAGATGATTAATAGGTTATCTTCTTGTTCGAAATCCCTTCAAGCTTTGAATGGTAGGAATAAATGGAATTTGAAAAAGGATATTATGGCCAAGAAGAAGGAGCTGGCTAGTGTTGGTGATCCTAATGGTTCTTTAGATTGGAAAAATGGGAGAGCTATTGAAAAAGATTTGGATGGCTTACTTATTTGCGAGGAAGTTTTTTGGAAGCAACGGTCAAGAGTCTCGTGGTTTAAAGAGAGGGATCGAAATACCAAGTTTTTTCATGCGAAAGCCACCTCTAGGAGGAGACGAAATAAGATGGATGGGATGTTTGATGATGATGGCGTGTGGTGGAGTGAGGAGGGACGTATGGAGGATATTGTGGCTTAAAGCGGTCATTCAGTCTATTCCGGTGTACTTTTTGAACCTGTTTAAGTTGCCTACGTCTCTTGTTGCTAACCTTCATCCTATGAGTGCTAGATTCTGGTGGGGTGGGGGGAGAAAGAAAAGGAAGATGCATTGGTGTTATTGGGAGGTCATCTGTAAACCAAAAGTGAAGGGCGGTCTAGGTTTTCGGGATTTAAGTGCTTTTAATAAAGCAATGCTCGTGAAGCAGGGATGGCGTTTAATCAAGTTTCCTAAATCCTTGGTTGCTAGAGTGATGAAGGGTTGTTATTATAGGTCTTTCTTCTTCCTTTCGGCTAAGACTGGTTCGGGTTCTTTCTTTTAAAAGAGTTTACTATAGGGAAGAGAGTTGATTGATAAAGGATCACATTGGCGTATTTGTGATGGTAATTCTGTCCGGATTTATAAGGACCGATGGGTGCCTAAGCCTACCACTTTCAAGGTCTCCTCTCAACAGCTTTTGGGTGAGAATGACACTATAGACACTCTGAAGTTGGTCTCAGGTGCTTGGAATTTTGAATTGGTGAATGGTTCCTTCCTTGTTGATGAGGTTGCTGATATTTTAAACCTCTTTCCGTGTGATATTGGGTATGTTAACAGCCTTCTGTGGCATTATGCTTCATCGGGGGATTTCTTAGTTCGGAGTGGTTTTTGGCTTGCAAAGTCTGGGTAAGGTAATGCAAGCTGCTCACGGCTTAGTGCTTCTGAATCCTGGTGGAAATTCTTTTGGCATTTGAATATCCCCTCTAAGATTAAGCTCTTTCTTTGGAAATCCTGTAACAACTGGATTCCTACAAGAGCAAATCTTTCTAGGCATGGTTTGCGGCTAGAGGTTTTGTGCCCGATGTGCTTCAAGAAAGTTGAGACTACTTTACACGTGTTATGGCGTTGTTTTTCATTAAAAGGGATTAGAGTTGTGTGTTGTTTCTCTGATGGTGGTTCGAGCCTTGACAGTGGTCCTTTTTTGGACTTTGTGACATCGGTTGATTCTTAAGTTCATGTGAAGGATTTTGAGATTCTTTGTGTCACGTGGTGGCGGATTTGGCAGAGGTGTAATAACTTGCTCCACAATCAACGGTTATTGTCTGATTCGGGGACTGGTCTATCTGTTTCATTCAGGATTTCCGTAATACTTCTAAGGTTGACATGTGGTGGTAAGAGAGAGCGTTAGTTCTCCCCATTGGGTGGCTCCGCCTTAGGGTACTTTCAAAATTAACACGGACGCAGCGCTGAACCTCCATGAGAAAGTTTCTAGGGTGGGTGTCGTTATCAGGAATGCTCATGGTCAGTGATGGTCTCTTACTGCAGAAATATTCAGGCCTGTTCTTCCCTTCAGGTGGCGGAGGCTTTGGCCATTCTTGATGGCATCCGGTTGGCCTCGGTTCATGGATTTTTCCCTACTTTGTTGGAATCTGACGTGTTGACTATAGTTCAAGCTATTTGCCGTAAAGAGTCTCTTTCGTCTGAAGTTGGAGTGGTGATTAATGATATTCTTAGGCTTTTGGATCAGGTTACTTTTGTTTTGATTTCTTTTGTTCCTAGATTGGCAAATTCTGTTGCTCATGGTTTGGCTAGATTAGCTTTGTCTCACGTTGGTGAGTTTGTTTGGTTGGTAGACTGCCCCTTATGTGTGGAGCGTCTGGTTTCGGGGGATTCCCCAAACTCTATATAGTTGCTTTTCTTCTCTTAATGAAGTTTTCTTTTCAAAAAAAAAAAAAAAGTAAATACACACGGCATTATCTGATTGATACATATTGTAAATACACATGGCATGACTAAAATCCCTCGATACCAATATAGAAGGGAAAAACACTATCACCTAGAGGTGATTTGCCTCATTTACGCTTTATTTATGTGTGTGTGAATAGAAAATATATTATTTTTGAACAGAAGGATTCAATACGGTGGATATCGATGGAAGACTCAATAATATATTAACAATAGACTTTCACGGTAACATAGACTTATAAAATTGAATCTTTTGAAATCCTTGTAGAAAAAAATACTTTCCTCTTTTGTTTTAGAAGGAAAATAAAAATAAAAATAAGATTATTAATTTAAGCACAACGAATACATTAGGCACGAAAGAAAAAGTCGATGATAAGGAGATCACTGTAACATCCAAAAAAAAAAAAAACCAAAAAATTAATCACGAATATTTGTTAATTTCTTGTTATATTCAGTGTTGGCCATTAATTTTGAACATCCAAAGAGCAGAATAGAACCATTTCCTTTGTTAATAATCCTATAAAAAGAAGGGCATTATTGTAAGTGTGTGAACTTGACTTGTATAAGCAGACAGATAGATGATAGATGTGTAATCTAGGATTGAGTAGAGATAGAGTCACATAGAGTGAGGTGCTTAACAATTTCCAGACAGACTGAACTTCCATTGATTTGTTGAATCGGTATATCTCATCACTTTAATTGTTCTCTAACTCTATAATTTATTGCCACGTGTCTAAATAGCTAATCAATGGTCTGGATTATTTTAATTAATTATTACATTTTTACTCTACTGAAATTAGAATTAATCAAGATTATCAATTTAGGTGAGAACAAGATGAGATGATAAAGGAAATCAGATCCTGATTTATTTGGTAAACATTTAATTTTAGGGCAAATTACACACTCATGACTCACCAGTCACCACATACTTGTCAAACACAATAAATAGTAACATTAATTAAATTGTACAAATGGAAATGGAACATCATCTAAACTCGGATTTAGAGGTATTATTGACACCGACGAGTTGACTCAGTCAGCTTTTTATGAATTTATAATAATGTAATTTGTTGGCAATATTGAAGCCCATACACTTCCCGAGTCCTGGGCTTTCATCCCCGGAATTCACGGATAAGTTTGAATGCTCATACCACTATACGAGATTTACTTCGTTTTTTATTATTTTTTATTTTTTTTTTCATATTTTGATAATAATTTTTATTTTAATTATTCAAAACTTTATGATTGCTTGTTATAATTTTCATTTTTGGGTATGAAATTTCATGTCTACATATATAGAACCCTTGTCCAACTTACCATTCGTGATTCGGCCACTGCACATTTCACTAACCTATAAAAAACTTATTTTCATAGGCTCAACATATGTATTATTCTGTTTCTAATTAACAAAATTATGTCAAAATATAAACTTTGTTAATGTCAAAATTTCATAAAGTGTACACATTATAGGTTGCCACATTTGGCTCATTAGGCGTCACGATTTTATCCTTCAAAGAGTTCTCGTGGTGTTTAGAACGAGGGTCATTAAGAAAATATAGATTACCTTTTAATTTTAACTGTTGTTAAAATGTTTTCTATCACAAGAATAGATTGAAACCAAAACTATTATGTAATTAAATAAGTAAATGCTAGCCCTAACCTCACGAGAGCCGAGCCGTATTAAATACAAAACTGTGAATCATAATGAACCAAAACAGATAATATCTCATGTGATTTTATTGGAAAAATACATGAAAACTTTTCTTTCTTTCACTTTTTGCCAACTTAAACAAAGGAAATCAAAATCATGTTCATCATACAAAAAGCAAAGCCCAATTGGTAGTAAGCTAACAATTTTGGAGAAGTGAATGCACATTGTGACCCAAGTCTCATAAATCATCTAGGCATGACAATAATCCACATGTCAACTTTTTTATTTTATCTTATAAAATACATAAAATATTATATACACAATAATATTAAGGGTTAATATTAAAGACCTCCCCTCACCTTTGAACTATTATTGGATGTCTTGCTAAAAATGTTTTTATTTCATAAATATCCCCTGTGGACTAACAAATAATGATTCAATTGATCGATTTTTGATGTTAAAAAAGTTTATAATGTCTGTATTTAAGCTTCAATTATATTAATCGAACATTATACCCTCTGAATCTTACCAAATAAAGCATTGTTTGTTGATCTATAAGGGGTGTTTCTGAAATAAAAGCATTTTTATCTAGACATCCAATAATAGTTCAAAGGCAAGGGGATATTTTTAAAATTAAACCTAATATTAATAGAGTTAATTAGATGTGGTTGTCCACACACAGTTTGTCAACACGAGAATTTCTATACATACCACCTGAAAATTTTAATATTCTTGATTTAAAAAAAAAAAAAAAAATTGTTTACATTTGTCTAGACAATTGAGAATCAAAGTCCAAGTTCATAATTATAACTTATAATAGACGTAACAATAATTTGTTTTTTTTATCTCTCTGTTGACACAGAACTGGTCAATGTGATTCATACAATCATACTATGAACGGGACTAAGGAAAATGAGTTTATTTTTAAATTAATAACTGTAACTTGGCACTTTGGCAGATATAATTGCAGAAAACAAAAACGAATCCCAAAATCTCCAAGGTCGCGTTACGATGAGAAAACATAATTATAAGGTGACTACAAAAAATGGGAACGGGATTGGGGAGGCCAAATCCACGTCATCAAAACCCTAGATTCAAGCCTCTTGTCTTAGAGAACAACAATGGGGGCAATTTCCTGGACATCTGTGTTGCCTCTTATTGTTGTAACCTCTCTAATCGTTTACGAAGAGTGGGTCTCTGCTCCCTCTTGCAAATCCCTACCTGGGTTGGATCACCGTCAACATGATCCGGTTCCTGATTCCGATGATTTGAAGGTGATGATGGTTGCTGATTTGTTGCTGTTGGGGTCCGAAGCTGGTTTCGTCAACCGCTATTTCAGAGATTATTACATGGCCAAATTCTTCAGGGTAATTCTTTACTGTCTTTAAAAGCTTGTTTGGATTTTTACAAGTATGTTTGTGCTTGATTTAATAGTAAAACTTAAAAGAATTTTCATATATTGTACCAAATTTTGTAATGCAGTGCTGTCATTCTCAAGAAGTTGAAAGCTTTGTTTTTACATGTAAAATAAGTTGTAAAAGAAGCTAACTTTGCAGCAAAAGTAAACTTGAAAATGGTATCAGTTGGGGGCACACAGTGCTTTATGTCAATAACTTGTTATTGCTTATCACCATCTTATCAAAAGAGTGTACTTTTTTGTTTATAAAAAATTTCTAATGCTGAGTTTTTTTAAAAAATAAGAGGCTTTAGGATGTATGCTTACAATGTGCTTTCTCTAAAGTGAAAAGAAATGTGAAACGGGGCAATGAGTAAGTGGCTAAGACTGGATTTTTTTGTAGTTACTTGTGTTAAATGAAACAGTTATATACTCTATTGTTTTTGTTTTTCACTGTTAAACATGTGTTGTTCATATATGCATGGGCAGAAATCTTTTCATACTGTGAACCCCGATATGCTGCTAGTCTTGGGAGATGTTTCTGCAAAAGGCTCAGAGTTGACAAGAAAGAGATGGTTAACTGTGCTCGATCAATTTCATCAAATGCTGGGACCCTTTCTTGGCCTTCCATTTCATGTTATTCTAGGTGATCGGGATGTAGGAGAATGCGGTGGGCTTGATGCAAAGTCTGTTGATTGGATAGCTGGGAATTTTCCTGGTTTGGACACAGCTGGTTGTGGTGCATTTGAAATCAGTAATGTCACCTTTGTCTCGCTTAATACTGTGGCGTTGCTCTGTGGCAACAATAAACTAAGGTTTGGTGTTGAAAAGGTTATAGAGAGTGAGAACATAGATCTAAGAATGGGTTCTGAAGGCACAGCCAAAACAATTAACGACTTCAGTAAATTCAGTGAGACATACCGTGACTTAAGTTGGAGGGAAAATGCCATGTCTCCCAGATCTGGTCCTGTCCTTTTACTGCATTTCCCATTGCACCGGACAGTTGACAGCATGTGTTCACAGATTTCAAATACACGCGAGAGCAGGTGGTTGTATCTCTTTTATCTACCAGTGCCATTATACACAATTGATAATAACCTTTAAGTAATTAAATAAATAAGCTTTTTCCAACATCAAATTTGCAGAATTACATTGTAAACAGTCAAGGATGTAACTTTGCACCAGGAGCCGAGAGAATGTTGTTGAACCCAATATCTTAAGGTTGAATACCTAAGACTTGAGCTAGGGCCTAAATCATTATTTCAGTTGTTGATCATCATTTTCCTTTGTAGAAGGATGTTGTAGCAGATAGGAAACTATGTTTTTTTTATAATGTAAGATATTAAGTATATTCAGTAATTTGCATTAATGTGGTGTTGATTCACTTGCAATTGAAGTACTGACTTCATATCCTATCCTTGTACTTTGTTTTTATGCCTTGAATTTGCTTGGTAACAGAGATAGTCATTTGTACTTAACTTGTGTTGATTTGAATTTTTCAGGGGCTTCTCAGGGCCTGGGCCCTATGATTTACTGCAGACGCTCCCTCCAAATGCTACTGAATACATTTTCCAAGCTCTTAAGCCTAGGTAACTTCATATTTTTAATCTGCAACTTGTTTTCCTGCACTCACTCTCTACATTCTCTGTCCTTGTTTCTCTTGTCAATTTCCTCAATCCCATTGAGGTTTCTTGCTATTTCTATGGGTCTTAACTGTCATTTAACTGATCAACTTCATATAATAATATTTCAGGATATTATCACAACATGTGGTACTTAGTTTATCAGTGTTTTTATTTCATAAAATGAGAACTTAAACACGCCGCTAATTTGGAAAATGGATTTTAATTATTGATAATTCTTAATTGAATTTCATGTTTGTATTAAAACTTTTGACACATATTGAGAATGTGTTAGAGACTATCCTTGGAAATTAGTTAACAGTTTGTGGATTTTGTTGATAAGCCAAGAGATTTTCTCCTGTTAATCATGAAAACTCGTGTTTCCAATAACTTATAGGTCATTTGCCTTGTGGTCAAGCAAAGAATTGAGCATATGCAAAGAAAAAACAAAAATACTGAAGGTTGTTCATGGAGGAAGAATTTCTGAATGTCTTTAATTACAATTCTTTAATTTATGATTTTGTAAATCTAAAGTGCCCATACCATAACTGTTCAGTGAACTACTGTATATGTCAGCTAACACAGTAACGTCGTTGACTTATCAAAGAGATGACTCACTTGATTGTCAATATCTGCATCATATGCTGAGGTCTTATATTATTATATTGAATAAAAAAATAGTTTGCTTCTATAAATTTATGTATTCACTGTGAGGTTTTATGCAACAATCATATGCGTGTGGTGTATATAGATGATATGGCAACAGTTTTGTGGTGATAGATAGGAAATAGCATACACAGACATCAAAAGGGTACCCCTGCTTTCTTTAATAGGCTAGTACACACAGGACTTATCCAAGATACTACTAGAGCTTGGGGTTTCTTAGCCTTAATTAGCTGAGAACCTAGTTGAGATTAAAACTTTTCTTCCCACACTAGCAAATATAACTGCAGAAACATGTATTCAAAATAAATGGTCTATTCTTGCTTCTATTGTGGTCTACATACAGGCATGCAAAATGCCCTATTCTGTTCTGGCCTAAAATCTAGGTACCAAAAGGAGCTTCTTGTCAATGAGAAGTTGAAGCACAGTTTTTTTTTTTTTTGTTTGTTTGTTTTGTTTTGTTGTTTCAACCTTTATTGTTGCATGTTGGTACAATGATTGCTTTTCCAGCATCCCATAATAACTTGATTTTGCCTACTACTGTGTGCAGGATCATTTTCAGTGCGCACACCCATGAATTTTGTGATCACACTCACTCGGATGGAACCCGAGAGGTAACAGTTTCAGCCATGACGTGGAAGGCAAGGGATGATCCAGGTTTTGTTGTTGCCACGTTCCATGGGAATGGAAGAGGAGTAAGTGTCAGCTATTGCTCACTTGCACGGGAATCTCATTTACTAATAGCCTATGCCTCTGTTCTGGTTCTGCTATTGTCAATAATTCTCATACCAAATATACCTCAGTATCTGTGTGTATGGGGATGATTTTGGAATACCTCCCATACCATACATGTGTTGTGCAATTACATAATTAATTCCGTGTAATACCTGAAACATAACATTTGAAAAACTCTATACAAGTAATAAAAACTCAAAATACTAAATTATTTGTGTATTCTTTGAAACATTTGAACATGATTTCACTGTAAAGAATGTGTAGCTATCAAATGATCATTTGACTTAATTTATACACAATAAAGCTTTACAAGGTCTCTAACAATATGAATAATATGTCCAAATACTTTCTATCAACATCACTATCAAATAAAACTACAAGGTTTAACCATGATGATAAAATAATTCAAGTAAACCTAACATGAAATAGGAAAAAAATACAAAAAAAAATCAGTGATTACCTTCGTTTGTGAAGTTGGGTTTGTAATCGGGTGAAACAACACCAACCTCTACATCCTTCAATTCATCAGCTTTCAAATCCAAAAACACCAATCCATCCTCCTTTATCAACAACACTATTTCACTACTATTTAAATAGCACAATGGCTTTAACTGAGACGACCACCAACCACATTTCCTCCATAACCCAAAATTGATTATCAGAACCAATTTTATTGTCTGCTGACAAGCAAAGACAAAGAGTATATGTGTGCAGTTTTCTATTAGAACGGTGTCAGGTGGAGGCAAGGTTTCGAACTTCTCTTCCACCAAATCAAACGTAACAATCACACACGAACCCTCTAAGTTATCAAAAGCCCAATGGATAGCTCCATTAAAGGAGATCCCCTATCTTATAATAGTACTCAGGAAAAAGAAAACGGTTTGGAATACTTCTCCAAGAACGTTTTAAGACAGAATAGACATAGACATTTCCCATAGTATAAATCGTAACAAGCTTGTAATCATCAATGGATTCAGCGTAGCCAAAGCCATATCGAAAAAACTTATCAAATGAGTGGCCATCAATGTTCAGTATTTGATTGTATTTTTTAGTGGAAGGATTATAAACAAACAAGTCTCCATCTTCATTTACAATACCCAACAAGCCATTACAAGAATCTATACACCTTAGACATCGAGTATCATCTAGTTGTCTGCCAGGAAACTCAAGACCCAGCAAAGAAATCTTGTCATTATTACCAGATACCGTTTCAAGTTCTACAGAGAAGGGATCGGTCCAATCTCCAAGGAGTCTTATTCTTCGACCTAGGGTTTGAGTTCGAGAGAGATGCCATTTCACGAAAAGAGGGTGGGAAATCAGAAACTGCCATTTCTTGGATATGCATTTGAATCGGCAGACAAACGTCACCGGAAGTCTCAATAGTATGTCGATGATCAGCTCCCGAGGAAGATTCGACATGGTTCCTGCAAAATCAAACTCCAAAAATGGCCGAGAAATTGCAGAGAATTTAGGGATTTATTTTTATTTTTATTTTTATTTTTGATAAAAATAACTCTAAACAACTGACAGGAAAGAAATGACTGTTTAATTATATATTCTAAACATGACTCAATATTGACCTTTGAGGACATAAATGCCCTTTCATTTAAGAAGCTGTATAGAAGTTGGACGTGGGTGAATTTGTATTTAAAGCTGGTTAACAATTCAAAAGTTCGTATTGTAGTTAGTTTTCATCAAACGGCTACCGTTTTGGTTGAAATTTTAATTATTTGTTAATAGAAAATCTAGAGTGAAATTAGCTTTCACAAATTGACATCTAATTTAATTAAAAATACGTAACCTATCTATCCAGCGTAACAGAACAAATACTTGAAGGAAATAAAATCTGAAAATTGACACCAAAACACTTTTTTTTTTTTTACCTTTTATTTATTTATTACGCTTCCAGATAAAGTGGGGTTTTTTTTTAAGGGAAGGGATAGACTTGAACCTGACGATTTTTCTATCAGATCAATCTCAGTCCTCATAGCATCACTAAAAACACATTTTATTATTATTTATTCAGGAGCATTTGAATATTGTGAAGCTAACGAACGAATGTGGCAAAAGAAATTGAATCGTCATAAAATATGCAAAGGAAAGCATTAGGCTTTATTGTGGTTTGAATCAGTCTTGTATGCTCTGTCAGCCCTTCAATGTCAAATGTCTGAAACAAGGATGAAAATGTGGATATCAACGAAAATATCGGTACTAAGATTTGATGGTAAAAATAACAAAAATATCGATATCAACGGATATTAATGTAAAATTTACGGAAAGTATAAAAATATGGCTAAAAGCATACAAAATCTTAATGAAACTTTTAAACAAGTTATAATAATCAATAATCTAACAAAAAAAAAAAAAAAAAACATTTGTTTTCAATTACATATAATATAGTATAAATATAAATATAATGCACATACGAGTTATATAAATATTAAAAATATTTCCTTAAAACTTTAGATTTTAATCATTTGCATCATACATTTTTTATTTTATTTTTATACAGTATTTATCTATCTATTTACCTATCAAAATCTAATATTTTTTTTTAAAGCTTTTCACCATTGGTAGAATTCGAGCCGCTGACTTTAAAGTCATTTAGTCAAATCTCAAGTTCGTCTATCTACCAGCTGAGCTACTCCTATGAGTGCATAATTTGCATCATAGTCATATATATTTTAACACAAAAACGATGACTTAGATGGTTCAAACATAGTGTGGCTACCATGTTGATTCATACAATACCGATACAATGACATACAATTTGAATAATTTTTAATATAATCACCAACATGCCTCATGTAAGCTTCTTGATTTCTTCCCAACATCCTTTTATATAGAGGAAATTGTCTACAATGATAATTAGGGTGCGTTTGGTACGCGGAACGAGACAGGACAACATGAGACAATTTCTTCTTGTCCCACGTTTGGCGCGACTTTAGCATGGGACAGAATGAGACAAGGTGGAACAAAAATCACAAAATTCTATCCCACCCAAGACCGTAGGTCAGACTTGTCTCATGCATGGGACAAGTCTCAAAAAGACTCTTTTACCCTTAAACCTTTAAAAAATCACAAACTTATGCAATATTTTATATATATATATATATATATATTATAATAATATATAATATTATTATATATATAATATATATGTTATAATAATATATATTAATATATAAATATATAATAATATATATTATAATATGTATAAGCTATAATAATATATATATGTTATAATAATATATATTAATATATATTGATATATATATATATATTATAATATGTATAAGATATAATAATATATGTTAATAATACATATTATTATAATATATATAATATTATCATAATATATAATAATAATATCTATTATATATTATAATAATAATATATATATAAATTAAATAATATATATTAAATAATTTATGTATATATATTATATATATTATATAATATTATATATTAATTATATATATATATATATATATTATATTTTAAGTATTATATAATAATAATAATAATAATAATAATAATATTACATATTTAATAATATATAAATATATTTATTATTATATTTTATTATTACATATACAATAATATATATATATATATATTATATTTTATTAGTACATATAATATTTTAAAAATTATTTCATATACAATAATATATATAATTATATTTTATTATATATACAATATTATTATATATATTACTGTATATGTAGTAATTTTTAATATATTATATATATACATATGAGGGGCACTCTGGTCATTTGAACCTCTTTTCCCGTCTTGTTCCATCCATACCAAATGCATAATAGTACAGTTCTGTCCCAGACATTCCAAACATAATATGGAACAATTGTCCCGTCTTGTCCTGCCCTGTCCCACCCTATCATGTCCTATCTCTGTGCCAAACACCCCCTTAGAGATTCCTAAATCCATGGATTCAAAACTGATGAGTGATGAAAGATTATCTTTATTAGATGGTGGCATGTACTTTAAAAAGAATTTTTTATTTATTAGATTCTTGTTGACAAAAATAACAAAACAATTATGATGATATTAAAAAAAAAATGCTTATGAGAAATTGAGAATCTTGTTTGAAAAATAAAAGTTAATAATAATATTCTTGATGAAAAATAATAAAAAAGAAAATACAACATGATTTCTTAAATTATACTAGTGGGTTGTTATACGGTTTGTTTAGAATCCATTATCATCAACACAAATAAAAAACAAATGTGACTATTTGAGTATATAATTTGTTTAATTATAAAAAATAAACAAAAAGGTAGATAAATTTTTTAGAAAATATCATAAATTTCTCACTTTATATTGACAAAAATAAATAGGATATTTTACGGATATTTTTGGAAATATCCATGATATTACGTAAAATTACATTATAGGTTCATATATATCTGTATTTTATGGAAATATCCACAATATTTCCAAAAATTTCCAAAATATTTTTACGGGATAGTTATTATACCCCATATTGATATCAGTACCCTTGAGATACGGAAATATCGGTGATATTATCGATTTTTCAATCATTGGTCTAAAACTGGCAATTAGGTTTTTTCCACTCTTGAAGTCATGGGGAGATTGTAATTTGTAAACCCACTTAGTTCCTCTTATTGATGAAAAGCTTGAATCATTGAGGTTGGGGGTTGGAATCTGCTCAATTTCAACTGATTTTGGGATCTTGGTGGGAACTTCCAAAAATTTACCACTTGAAAGGATGGATCCTGTTTGATCTCTGTTGTTCCTTGCTTTCATGCATTGCCAAAGTATGTCGTTGCAGCTGATCTTTTACTAGCAGGACAAGTTGCAGAACTACAACCGGACAGTGTAGCCTCCTCATAATTCTGCAGCAAGACTATGACCAAAATCGCATCAATTTAGTCTTAATTAAAAACAGATAGTAGCAGCATCTTCTAAGATTTTCTGTACAAAAATGGAAAACCAAAATTCCAGCATATACACTCCACCTCAGCCGTAAGGCCATAGCAGAAGACGCTTTTAAAGCTGTGTTTGAAATTGCTTTTACTTGATAAATAAGTAATTATTTCTCAAGTTTTGAGTAAATAGGTGTTTGGTAAACTTCCCAAAAATAACTTATTTTACAATTTGCTCATCAAATAATCAACTTTTGAGAAGTTGGTAGAAGGGGCTTATTGTTGTGTAATGTCAATAATACCCTCACTATTTAAATAGAAAGACAATAATACCCTCACATTAAGTAATTGTATTTAAAAAAAAAACTATAATTCAAAAAAAAAAAAATTTTGAAATTTTTAATCCTTATTTATTTTTTGACCGAGTTGACTCGGTCATAATTTTTTTTTTGTTTAAATTTCTTATTTATTTCTTTTTATATGCTTTATATTTATATTGTTATTGATGTCTATTTTAGTAATTTTGTTCAATACATTTTCCATCCTTTCAAAAATTAAACACTTTTAAAATTTAGTTTACCAAACACTTACCAACTTTTTTTTAAAGTTGATTATTTCTTAAAATAAGCTATAAACGGATTTTTTCTAAAGCAAAGCAAATCCAAACATTGCCATGAGCAGCCATTCAACACATAAGCATAATAATTTGTCTGAAGAACACTACAAAAACAACTCCAACTCAACAACAGATAACAGAAGAAAAATCCAGTCTCTTAACAAAGATAGCAATCTATAGCTTTAGAGATGATTGTAACTTCATAAAGAATAACAGAAGACTCAAATGGACCCAATACTGTACAATCTCCTACCCTATCAATAAAACATCAATTATAAAATGCAGAAGATACGTTTGGAAATTTTTGTTTGATTGCCTCAAATATGGAAAAAATTTCAGATTTCTTCAAGAGATTTGAGAAAATTTTCAGATCTCTTCAAGTGTTTTTTTTAGTTTATTTTGTTTGAAGAGATTTGGAAATATTTACAGATCTCTCCAATTTTTTTTTTTTTTTTGAAGAGATCCAGATCTCTATAAAGGTTTTTAATTTTTGTTTTTTTATTTTGTATTCAAATTTAGAGAGAGAGAGAGATAGAGAATGAGTGGGGAAAGAGAGAAAGAAGATGATGATCTGAAATGTTGGCTGGGGAGAGAGAGAATGAATGGGAATCTGCAAAACTGGTGGTTTGTTTAATTGAAGAAGTGCATTGGTGTGTTTAATTGAAGAAAACCGACGTGTTTAGTTGATGAAAACGGTTGGTGTGTTTAATTAAAGAAAACTGATGGATTTAATTAAAGAAAATTGGTAGTATGTTTAATTGAAGAAAATTTATAGTGTATTTAATTGAAGAAGACTAATGATGTGTTTATAAAGATAATTGATGGTGTATTTATTTTAGGCTTAATGGTATGGATGAGCCCTGAATTGTTCGCGAACTTCTGATATCCCCATGAATTCTTAAAATGGTCACTAAACCTCCTGAACTCTCATTTTTTTTTTTTTTTTTTGCAGTAAAGACCTAAAGCCTAACAGTGTCCATTTTTCTGTCAGGCAAATTGCAATAAGTTCCCCTGATTATATAGATAATTGTATAAAACCAGAAACAATATAATAATATGACCTAAATCCCCCTTTGACCAAATTTAAAAAATCAAATTTAAAAAAAATTAAAAATTAAAATTGAAATAATGGTTAAATAATAACAAAATTCTGAATTTAATTTTCTGAATAATTAAATTATCTTTTTTATTTAAATATCCCTAAATATTTATTAATAATAATAAATAATAATAAATATTTGAAAGTAGTGGTTATTAAGTCATAATTATTCCGATTTCATAATGAGATTTTTTGGGGCTTAGTGACCATTTTAATTATATTATTATTTAACCATTATTTCAATTTTAAATAATGAGAGTTTAGAGGGTTTAGTGACCATTTTAAGAATTCAGGGGATAAATCAACAATTCGCAAACAATTCAGGGGGCATCCGTATCATTAAGTTTTTATTTTATTTTATTTTTATTTTGTTTGAAGGAGTTTTTTTCTAGATTTGAAGAGATCTTTCAAAAGCTTCATAATTATTTTTTTTCTTCTAAATTTGAATAGATCTTCAAATCAAAGAAAAAGAGATGGAAGAAAGAAGACAATGGTAGAAGAGAGAAGACAATGGCGTAGAGAAAAAGAAAGTTAAAGAAGAGAGAAATGAAATAAAGAAGAAACAAGTTTTATGTGTCAAATGAAGAAAGGAGAAAAAAAAAAAAAAAAATCGGGTTATTATTATTTAGTTATTTTATTTTATTTTAACAATTGTGTTTAAAGGCAATGTTGTCCAAAAAAAAAGTGGATTGTCCGTCAAAAACAAGCAAAACACTAATTTAGACTGAATATAATAATTACCCTAATTTTATGACTATTTATGTTTTTTTTACCCTTTTAATTACTTTTTCTATAAAAAGGGTGGTAGTTTGGTTATTGTTGCAAAAAACAAAAGGAAAAATAGAAAATTTAGATGTTTGGCCTACAAAAATTGAAATATTTCAGAATCAAATTAAACATTTCTTAGGCTACTAAGTAACTGCAAAATTCCATTACCAATATAGTAGCATATTCCAAAATCCAAACATTATATCCAAGAAGTGAAAAAAGCTAAACATATTTACAAAAATCCAATATTACCAGAGTCAGCAACTGGGAAAAAACGAAAAATAATTACAATAATCCAGCAATGCCAGCAAGCAAGCAAGCAAGCCAGGTGAAAATATCTCAAATCAGGTAGGCTTCAGGCAAATTATGTTCTTCAAAACCTATTGTTGCTCCCTCACTCGAACCAATATCTGTAACCATCAAATATCACTACCAGATTTAACATAGCCTAAGTAAAATTAAAAATCTGAACATGTTTTCACTGCAAACAATGTGCAAGTAAATGACATTATGACCAAGTAATTTCTAACTACGTACTACTAGGAGATTTAATGTAATGACGATAACATAGAAAAATGAAAAATTAATGATTAGTGATTACCTTGAGTTGTGAAGTCGGATTTGTACCTAGGTGAAACAAGGCTCTCCGTATAGACATAAAGATCAGATCCAAACCCACGAACCTCTGTTTCAAATTCCACAACATTATATTGTTCGATACCATCAACCTGGTACATTACACCAACCTCTACATTCTTTGATTTTTTATCTTTTTCATCCACAAATATCAATCCTTCCTTCGCCATCAACAAAACTGTTATATTATTAGTCAATATGCTCAATGGCCTCAACTCAGAGAGCGGATTATGCATCATCCCCATCCACATTATTTTCCAAGATCTTTTCACACCATATTCCGTCATAACACAAAATTGTTTTAGACCATCACTTTTGTCCACCGTCAAATAAAGAATGCCCCTCAAAACTCCAAGAGTATACTTGCATTTTCTTTTTAACACATTTTCAGGTGGAGGTAAGGTTTTGAACTTCTCTTCCACCAAATCAAATGCTGCAATCACACACGAACCCTTACGATTCTCAAACGCCCAATGGATAGCTCCATTTAGATAGAGTCCCACCTTAATTAAGAACCCCGCCTTATAGTACTTCTTGGGAAAAAGAAAGCCTTTTTTAATAGTCGACCAAGATTTTTTTCCTAGAGAATAGACCTCAACAATTTCTCCCCGACAAGCAATTCTAACAACCTTGTAGTCATCAATGGACTCGACGTAACCAAAACCATATAGATATGCAATACTAGTTGAACCGCCAAAACGTAATATTTGCTTGCATTCTTGAGTGGAAGGATTATACACAAACAAATCAGTATTAAAACCCGTTGTAAGGCATAACAAGCCATTACAAGAACCAATACATGTAATCGAAGCACATTCCTCAGGAAAATTAAGACCAAGCATAGTAATCTTGTCATCATTATATGACACAGTTTCGAGGTCTAAAGAGAAGAGATCCCACATACCATCTGCAAGAAGATGAAGTCTTGTTCTTCCTAGGGTTTCAGTTCGAGAAAGATGCATTTTCACGAAACGAGTGCTGGAAATCAGATTTAGCCATTCCTTTGATACGCATTTGAATCGGCAAAGGGACTTGACCGGCAATGTCCAGAGTATTTCGTCGACGACCTCCGGGGAAAGATACGACATGGCAGAGAAATGACTGCAAAACCAAGCTCTGGAAATGGCGGAGTGAAGAAGATTATATTGCAGAGAATTTGGGGATTTATTTTTCCTTTTTTGTTTTCTAGAAATTACCAGTATCAGAGAAATGACTGCGTATTTATACACTTACAAAGACCCAGATATCGACCTGTGAGGACATAAGTGCCCCTCAATTTAAGAAGCTATATTGATGTTGGGCGTGGGTGTATTTGTATATATATATATATATATATATAAATAAATATATTTTATTGGATTACAACAACAATTGGGACCCTGCGAGGATGAGACTCGACTATAAACACAGCCCAGACAGAAGCTCTCACAAATGGGGAGACGACACCCACACAAAGGTGGGACACAAGCCACACAAATAGTGAGACAACATCCACCCACTAGTGGACTAAGGAAAATTGCATATATGAATGCATGCCATAGCACTCAAACCGTGGAGGTGGAGGGCTCCAATGGAGGGTCCAACCATCTTGGCAGTAGGCCTTGGCCTGGGTGTATTTGTATTTAAACATGAACTTTTGGTTAGTACTAGTTAGATTATGCAAATGGCTATTGTTTTGACTAGTGGTGTCAAAACGGGCCGGCCTAGCCTGTTAGGCCCGTTTGCTTAACGGGCCGAGCCAGGCTCGAATTGTCAAGGAAGACAGGCTGGGCAGGGCCGACCTGTTGGAGCAAAGGGGCCTAGGTCTAGGGCTCGCGTAGGGACAGGCCTGGTCGGTCCTTAACGAGATAGGCCCTTAAAGGGCCGAGCCTAATAGGTTTCGAAATTTTTTTAAATGTAATTTTTAAAAGTTTTGGATTTTTTTTTTCTCCTCCAACAGTCACTTGGTTAATTACAAAAATCTACAGTGAAATTATTTGGGCTTATTATGTGGCTTCACAAAATAACATCTAATTTAATATATTAAAATAATTTAAAATATTTTGAAATTTTAACGATATTTTATTACCATGTTTGACTCAATGAGTGAAGAAAAAAAAGAATTTATATATATATATATATATATATATATATTGAATTGTTTGGAGATATACGTGATGAATGTTTTTCATTAAAAACATTATCATGAATGTTTATGAATGTTTACTTTATCAATGTTTTGGAGATTATCTTTATTAGATGGTGTCATGTACTTTAAAAAGAAAAAAAACAATTATTAGATTGTATGATGAAAATTAAATAAATAAATAAAAAGCTTATGAGAATCTTGTTTGAAAAATAAAAGTTAATAATAATATTCTTGATGAAAAATAATAAAAAAGAAATTACAACATGATTTCATAAATTACAATAAAACCCCTATAAAATAATATTGTTGGGATTGAGAAAAATTATTATTTTAGAGGGATTATTTATTTATCGATAAATGTATATTTATTAATTTAAATAGAGTTCTCTCATTGTGATCACGTAAAAAATGACATAATCACATTAAAATTTTATCTTGTTTTAATATGATTACATGCAATCATAAACAAACAGTAATCAGTGTACTAGAATGTTATTATTATTATTATTATTATTATTATTATTTAATAATAATAATAATAATAATAATAATAATAATAATAATAATAAACAATGGATGAGGTCAAACTATAAAATTCGATGGATGTTGAGCACATTTTGAATTATCCTAGTGAAAATGATCTACTGATTAAGAAATTATTTAGACGATGATGATTATGATCTAGATGATAGTTGTGTTTTACCAACGGTTTCTCCAAAAGAAGTCTTTCAAGTAGTAATAACCGTAAATAATTACTTGCTACAAAATGAAAAAAAAAAAAAATCAAATATGGTGCAAGCATTGCAAAAAATTAATTAAGGATGATATTTGGTTCAGTTTAGGAATAGCGAAAAAGGCAAATGACTTTAGATTCATTTTGTTAGGTAAATTGAATTGAGAAAAAATAAGTTGTAAGCAAAACACTCATTAATATATATTATGAATGTTTATGTACTATTTATTTTATGTAATTAATCAAAAAAAAAAAATTAACCAATTATTAATTTTTATATTCGTTGGGCCTTAATGGGATTTTTTTTTATTTTTTTATTTTATTTTACTTATTATCTTATACATTTAGCGAAGTTATTATTTTAGTCCATTGACCCAAGTTGGGACTGTAAAATTTTATTATTTAAGCAAGGTTATTAATTTATCAAACATTTATTTATTGAGGTTTTACTGTACAGTTATAGGATGTTATACGGTTTGTTCAGAATCCATTAACATTGACACTGATAAAAAGCAAATGAGACTATTTGAGTACATAATATGTTTAAGGGTGCAAAAATTAAGAGTTTTTCTCCTATAGATACATAAGTGTGAACATACTTATAACACACTTATCCACCTTATCACTTTTTGTCAGAAAAAGAAATGCAATTGAGTTAAATAATACTTACATGGCAAAAAGTGATGAGGTGGATAAGTGTGTTATAAGTATATTCACACTTATGTGCCTATAGGAGAAATTGCGGATATTAACACCATAAACTTATTAGTATACAAATGTCTACAATTTAAAAAATAAATATTACTAGAAGCATCCATCCTAATGCCAATAGTATTCTAATTGAAATAAATATATTCATTTAAGACAAATTATTTATAAACACTCTTAAATTATTATCACATCCAATTTATATATATAAAAAATTATATTATTTTTGGAATCAAATCCTCTTTTAACGATGATCCAATTTACTTTGGAAATATCTTGAATGTAGAAACCTTATAAAAGGGAATATGTGGAACCGTAAATGGGGTTAAAAGATTTTCAATATATAATTCTCTTATTTATACAACTATTTATAAAAAAATAAAAAAATAAATAATAAAAAAATAAAAAAAATAAAAAACTTGTTGATATCTATGACTATTTTTTTTATAAAAAAAAAACGTGTTGATATCTACCGTGATCGTTAAAAAAAAATATTTTGTTTATTGATAGAGTTCATAACTATACATAAAAAAAAAAAAAAAATGGACAAAAACAATATGATAATGAAAAAGTTTGATACTTGAAATAAAATTAGAGTTTAATTATGGTTTATCATAAAAATTAGGGTTTATCATATGTTGGGGTTTACCATAAGTTTTTTTTTTTTTTTTTTTTTTTTTTTTTGGAAAGGTAAGTTTTTTTTTTTTTAATAAAGAAATATAGTTAAAGATATGTGTATAAGAGCATCTCTAATGCTATTATGCATTTGAAGAAAATGTAGTGCCACATAAGATAGATATTAAAAAAGTTAGAAAAACTCTCTCCGATGCTATTATCTAAGTTAAATATAGAGATGATGTAGCAAAAAAAAAAATTATAGAATATGGAGTTGAGTTTCTAATTCTAGAAACTCCCCTAAAAATGCTGACTAGAATTTCTAACTCTTTCCGCCGATAACATTAAAGCTCATTTAATTGTAAAATAAAATAGAAGGGAGAGTGGAATAATTGTTTTATTATGATTAGTTATAAAATGGATGCATATTTGAATTTAGATAATTGTATTGGAGATGTGAATATGCATTTCTCTAATTTTTTTTCAAAAGTGGGCCTATAATGAATAGAAATACTGAAGTGACACTGTTTAGAAACTCAAAAATACATAATAGCATTGGAAATGCTCTAATTAATGAGTATATATAGTATTTGGTTTATTTTTAATTAAAGTAATTTGTCCTTATTGGTATATTTCTATTGAGATATTTTTATAATTAATTTTTTAAATAAAATATGGGTGTACTAATAAGTTTTATAGGTGTCAATACCAATACCATTTGTTTAATTATAAAAAATAAACAAAAAGATAGATAATTTTTTTTTAGAGAATATCATAAATTTCTCGCTTTATAGGGTACGAATATTGACACCCGTAAATATGATAAGCACATTCATATCTAAAATTTAAAATTAAATCAATACTATAAACATCCGTTTTAATGCTAATAATACCCTTATTTAAGTGAATATATAACTCTTTTATTCACATGTATCATCTATGCTGCTATAACCAATAATGGTCATGGTTTCACTGGTGAGTATACATATTAGGCATCGTGTCTCATGACCTCTTTTGAATCTCTTTCTAGTTATTTATCAACAAGAGGTCAATGTCCGATGTTAATTTTGTGTTTAATTGAAGAAGACTGCTGGTGTGTTTATTTTATTTTATTTTTATTTTGTTTGAAGAAATCTGGAATTTTTTTCCAGATTTGAAGAAATCTTCAAAGAGTAATGATATACAACTCAAATAATTAATTCAAATTTTAACCCAAAATGATGTGGCAAGTGAGTTGTCATCACCATATACAACATGAGATATGTGGTTAATCAAAAAAGAGATAATTACCCTGATGACTATCAATTTGATGACACACTATCAAAATGACAACTATATTGGAAATTGGTTTCAAAACGGTTATTTTTAGCGAAAAGTGTGACACTAATGTGTAGGAACCCAGGGTTACGGATCGCACAGCGAAAGGGTTTTAAAAATTTTAAAGCAATCATAAACTAACCAATTTGTACAGTAATAATTGAAACACAATAAGAATGAGATGAAGATATTTCATACTAACGTTTGTAGGCTCATTCTTCTTTTCTATTTGCTACCTGATTTGAACCACATGATCTTTTTGGCTATCATCCGAAATTGGTAACGGCGTGTAGATGTGTCACGGTACTCAGGAAAAAGGAGGATGAATAGAGGTTGAAGAAGAACACACAAAAAACAACTCTTGTTGTTTGTATATGTTAGGTTTGGCCACCCAAGAAGAAAGCTTTTAAATATATATATAAATACTGTTTCATTCCCATCATGACATCTTTATATAACTTTATCAGAATATTGAATGTGAGCCACTCATTTATAAAAATGATTTGACAAGTGCATACATACCAAGTCAAATTATGTAAAACGAGTGGCTTACATCCAATGTCCTTATATAATTCTATCAGGGGATCCTCATATGAAAATTTCCGTATATATATATATATATATATATATATATATTTATTTATTTATTTATATCATATACATAATTTAAAATAAACTAATTAATCAAATCTTTTAAAATATCTGATATCTTTAAATATATTAATTAATATTAATTTATTTGATTTGATTTGAATACAAACTCTTTTAAGTTCAAATTTAAATATTTATTTAATGAAAATAAAATAATCAAATTATCTTATCTTAATTCAAAATTAAATACCAACCAACACCCTCCATCTAGTGATTAATTACACAATTAAATAATCTAATTATTTAATTAGCAAAATCATTAATATTCATTAATTAAATAATCTCATTATTCAATTAATTCCCGAATAGACACGTGTCACTTTCGTAACACAATTAATTGGACAATCAAATTAATTAACCGTGACCCTTGCTACCTTAATCAATCGGGGCTAGCAAGGGGACCCAATGGACCCACAGTATTTTGAGCTCCAATAATCCTTAGAAATAATTAATTAAACTCTTTAATTAATATTTAATGATTATTAACTTCGGTGTTATTACATTAAAAACCCGAAGCTGTGCTCTCTCAACTGTAGATGTTTTTACACAAACTAATAACATTTGGTGTCTATCGATATAGCTATTACATATGGTATGCTCCTCTACAAATAGTTCATAATTAGAGCTGGGTTATAATGTCTGTTATACCCCTATAATTATATCTTTCCATTAAGTATTATTGATTCTCTAATGAACAATAAATCTTATATTCCTTACGAAATTAGGTGAGCGCTCATATTGTTCAAGCCCCGAATCAACTCTTAAGGGAACTAATATCTACTTCTCATAAGAAGAAGTGGATTCCTTTATTGTGTACAAACCTTTCCAGCAACAAGCCAAACCACGATTCCAACATATGAAGCATATTGACTGGGAATGTAACTCCGATCTCACCCATGGTATATCAAAAACCACAATCTAACCTGAAGGGGTCGATAAGACACTAAGGATTAAGATCACCCATATATCTATCTTTTGCCGATATATATGAATTTCATCATGTAACTGATCTTATTGATAGATTCATATAGACTGTGGCTCAGTCCTATATGATCATATCATACAAGGTGCTTCCATTCTTATATCACTGTATATGATCTTAGATAAGATTATCGTACATTACAGAATGGACTGCAGCTGTAGATTAATCACAAATAAAGTACTCAACTTTATTTGCAATCTACGAACTCTTTAGATTGCTCGTTTCACGCTGAATCCATCTGTATATGACACTCATATACTTAGTTTGAAATTACATCCGTCAATCTTGGATGTTAAGTACACATGTTATATATAAATATATGAGACAATTTGAATGAATAAACTACTTCCTTTATTTATGCAATTCAAATTTACAAATTACAAGCTTTAGGGCAAAAACCCCAACAATCTCCCACTTGCACTAAAGCATGTGAGACATGTCTAGTAAACCTAGACCCTCTAGGTGACCCGTAAACACTTTAGCCGGTAAGGTCTTCGTAAATGGATCAGCATGATTGTGCTATGATGCTACCATTGTCACGATCACATCTCCTCTATGCACTATCTCTCTGATGAGATGATATTTCCTCTCTGTATACTTACCTTTCTTGTGGCTTCTTGGTTATTTGGAATTAGCCACAACACCACTGTTATCACAATAAAGTGTAATGGGCTTATCCAGATCTAGAACAACTTCCAGATCATTCAAGAGCTTGCGAAGCCAAACAACCTCTTTAGTAGCTTTACAACCAGCTACATATTCGGCTTTCATGGTGGAATCAGCAATACAAGATTGCTTAACACTCCTCCACACAATGGCTCCACCACCAAGGGTGAATACTGATCCAGCCGTGGATTTTCTAGAATCCATGTCTGACTGAAAATCATAATCCGAATATCCTAACAGGATCAAATCCTGTCCAAAATACACTAGCATATAGTTTCTCGTTCTCTGAAGATACTTGAGAATAGTCCTGACAACAACCCAATGATCCAATCATGGGTTGGAATGATATATGTTGGCTACTCCCACTGTGAAGCAAATGTCTGGTCTCATGCATAACATAGCATACATGAGACTACCTATTGCTGACCTATAGGGAACACGTCTCATATCCTCAACTTCTTGAGGTGTCTTAGGAAAATGTTCTTTAGACAAATGAACTCCATGCCTGGAAGGTAAATTACCTTTCTTAGAGTTCTGCATCGAAAATTGCACAATAATCTTGTCGATATACGATGCTTGAGACAATGTTATGAGTTTGTTCTTGCAGGGATCCCATATAAGTTGGATCCCTCGAACATAACTTGCCTCTTCCAAATCTTTCATTTGGAATTGGCTAACTAGTCAGCCCTTTACTTCCGATAATACCCCTACATCATTCGCAATGAGTATGATATCATCTACGTAAAGAACTAAGAAAACTGCCTTCATGTTAGAATTTTCCATTCTTAAATGTCAATGAATCATCCACATTATCAGTAGAGACGACATCTTGTCCCTCACCTATACCCAAATAGCGTTCAGGTTGTCTTACAACCCTCCCACTATATCTAGGTGATAGTGTATTCTAACTAGGGATCATCTGATTATCAAATGTCAGTGGATCAACAACTCTTGTTAACTGAGCACTAGTCGTACCAGGCTCAATTTCATTTAATACAATCTTACTATGAGGTTTATGATCACTAATATAGTTATCCTTAAGAAACATTGCATTTGTCGATACAAATACTTTGTTCTCCATAAAACTATAGAAGTATCCACCTCTGGTCTCCTTGTTATATCCTACAAACAAGCAACGATAGACTTGTAGTCTAGCTTTCCACTTCTGTTATTTAGCACATGTGTTGGACACCCCTATATGTGAAAATGTCGCAAACTAGCTTTACGACCATTCCACAACTCTAAGGGAGTCTTAGGAACAGATTTGGATGAGACTACATTCAAAATGTAAGCCGCAATTTGTAATGCATATCCCCAAAAGGTATTTGATAATGATGAGAAACTAATCATAGATATCACCATTTCCATTAGAGTTCTATTTCTCCTCTCCGCGACACCGTTCTGTTGTGGTGTACTAGGAGCTGTGAGTTGGGACACTATCCCATACTCGACCATAAAGTCTTCAAACTCTTGGTCAAGGTACTCACCTCCACGATCTGATTGTAGAAACTTGATAGTCTTTTCTAACTGGTTCTCAACTTCAGCTCAGAATTCTTTAAACTTTTCAAAAGTTTTTGACTTCCGTTGCATTCGGTAGACATATCCGTATCTCTAGTAATCATCTATAAAGGTGACATAATACTCATAACCACCCCTTGCTTTAATATTCATCGGTCCACATACGTCTGAATGTATAAGCTCTAGTGGTTCTTTAGCTCTAAGCCATTTTCCATTACAAGGTGTCTTGGTCATTTTACCTTCTAAACATGATTCGCAGATAGGTAAGGTGCCAACATTTAACTCACTTAAAGGTCCGCTTTTCACTAGTCTATCTATCCGCTTTTCACTAGTCTATATGACCAAGTCTTATATGCCATAGATACGTTTCGTTTTTTGGAGAAATCTTTTGTTTTTTTGTTTTAGGTTTTTCAAC
Source organism: Acer negundo (assembly GCA_035582765.1). Classification (NCBI taxonomy): domain Eukaryota; kingdom Viridiplantae; phylum Streptophyta; class Magnoliopsida; order Sapindales; family Sapindaceae; genus Acer; species Acer negundo. The sequence continues at coordinate 8,341,425 of CM069231.1, read as the reverse complement.
TTTAAACAATTCAGCGTTAAGCATTGTAGTATGTATTAACAGCCTTAAAACATACAAGTTGTTTTCGTTTAATCTAGACCTATATTCAAACCATTCTTTGCAATAATAACAGACTTATTCTGTTATTATTGCAAGAAATATAATATAATTGTTCCAACAACTTTGAAATTGAAATCAAATTTCGAGTGAATCTAGGATTTAAAAATACATTATCCAAAACAATGAAACAACTTCCAAAATGTGGTCTAACTACACCCACTGCTCGAGCTTACACGACATCCCCTGACCTAACACGCACATAGAAGACTCCTTCCTCAAGTTGTGTCCAAGAATCAGTCCACTGCATAAAAAAACAAACATGGTTAGTGGCCCCCGAATCAACTATCCAGGGTAAAGAATCATCTTCCACTATACATGATTCAAGAACAAGTAAATCATATTTACCTTTCGCCTTCTTCTTCTTGGCTACCTCATCTAGATACTAAGGACAATTCCTCTTCCAGTGTACAACCTTGTCGCAATGGAAACACTTTCCTTTGCCTTGGTCGGTGGAGGTGCCCTTTTTCTTGTCTTAGGCTTTCTTGGGCTTGGGCTTGGGCTTGGGATTGGGCTTACTCTTAGCCTTCCCAGCAGACCTCTTCCTCTTCTTATTACTAGAGGAAGATGGTTCGGCAACATTTGCCTCACCAGTCTTACTTTTGTTGTCCTTAGTCAAAGACTTAAAAGTAGTGAGCTCATTGAGCAATTGACGGAGACATAACCTAAGCTTGTTCATCCCATAATTACTCTTAAACTAATCGAAACTCTTTTAAAGAGTCGTCAGTATGATGCTCACTTGACTGGGTTCATCGATGGCCCCACCATTGATCTCTGCCGTGTTGAAATAGGACATCGTGTTGAAATAGGACATGTTCTGGAACAGATGCTCCCTCTTTCATCCGAGCAAGCATTGCGGAACGAATAGCTTCGTTCCACTTTTGCTCAGGGGGCTGCCCGAACATGGCTTGCATTGACTCTATTTTTTCAAATGTAATACCCATTTCTTCGTGCTTAGTGACAAACACGTCTGTCATACTTGCTAACTGATATGTTCGGGCTTTCTTATCCGATGAGACCAATTTCTCATATGCCTCACGAACAGTTTATGCGGCATTGACAGTAGGCGTTGGAGGACATTCCTCCGTAATCACAAACTTTAGGTCATTGGTGACAAATATTGCATTTATATTATGTTTCCATTTAGTGTAGTTATCACTAGTTAATTTGTCATTGGCTATGATTTGTAATAGTGCAGATGACATGGTTGAAAAAACATAAATTAAGAGTTCATTCAGTCATACATTCAAAACATGTGTGAATGTTCGGTATAAAATTAAACATGATGCATGAAAATGTTTAATGAACAAGAACAACCCTAAGAAAACAATGTTTATATGCCACATCAATCCAACATACCACAAGTAAGTGCCGCCTTAGGGTCGGTCAAATTCTTGCATGTTGGATCGAGACCTTCTCAATCAAATGATATACCAAAATAACTCTTATTCCAATATCATTCAACCATCATTTATTTAGTCAGGTTTTTAATTAACCAATTTAATTAAAACCTTGTAAGCGTAACCCATCATTTTAGATCTCATGAGCTTACCTTGAGAATTGCCGCCATAGGGTTGGTCAATCCAGAAATCACCTCAGAAATCCTATCCGTTAGGAAGTCAACCTTGGTATTGATTTTTATGGAAACCCTCCTTAGGGAGGATGAAAGCAAAGCCGCCCGAGCCCCACCCCCACCCCCATTCCTTAAACCTCCCCCCACCACCTCCCTCAAAATCCATTTAGGGGGACCAGTGGGGGGGACGTTTTGGGGGGAGGTTCCCCCACCCTCACCCCTACCCCTACCCCTACCCCTAAAACCCATTTCCCTCATTTCATTTCCTTTTCAATTCTAAATTTTAATTTTCAATCAGAAAAGTAATAAAAACATAATAAAAATACAACATAAAATCCAAAATACAATACAAAATAATTGCAAAATACAATCTATTCTTGTCAATCAAAAATACAATACAAAATAATTACATAATACAATCTGTTATTGACAATCCAAAATACAATAAAAAATAATTGCAAAATACATTCTTAATATTTAATCATATCTTCACATATCTTATAAATCATCAACGGCATTCGAGGCCTACAACATTAAAAAAAAGTGTAGTCATGTTAATTTTAATAATTTAATAATATAATTTATAATTTTTTTTTTAATTGTTAACATTTTTATATATAAATAAAAATAAAAATAATATATATATTATTTTGTGGGGCCCAATGGGGTTTTGAGTTTAGAAGGAGGTACCCCCGCCACCTCCTCCAAAATATGTTTGGGGGCAAAGTTTGTCCACACCCCACCCCAAAATCCATTTGGGGGTAAAATTTAATCCCAAAACCCCATGGGGGCCCGTGGGGGATGGGGCCCCATAGGGAAACACCCATCCCTAGTCACAAGGCCCCACTTATATCTCACGGTGTTGAATTAATGATGGAGACCGTGGGATATAATGTCATATATCCCTCTCCCACTCACTGTTTTATAATTAGGGTTTTCTATTAATATTAATTAGACCTAGCAAGGTTTCGGTTCGAACAGTGGAACCGGGGTGAAACCGGAACCGAAACTGGAATCGAGGGAGGCCGGTTCCGGTTCCATTTTTTTTGGAACCGATCGGTTCGAACCGGATTGGAACCGGCGGTTCCGGTTCCGGTTTGAACCGGAGGTTCCAAGTTTTTTTTTTTTTATTTTTTAAATTAAAAAAATAACACTTTATTTATAAAAATAAAATGTTTAAAAGAGAAATAACATTGAAGAGTATTGAACCATAGTCCATAACTCTTGTACAAGTATATATATTTTATTTTACATTCTCCTCATTTTTATATATGTTAGGCATCTCACCACGTTTCTTCTTTATCCAATGTGGGATGTGAGATTTTCTTATCCTTTCTATTTTAGTTGTGATTTTCTTATACTTTCTATTCTAGTTAGGATTTTCTTCTCTTATTACATACAATATCTAATATATGATATAGAAAACTATCATTTGCTGGAGAATAAATAATTTGTTTAAAATAAAAAGTAGAAGACTTTCAGAGAGTTGAAGATCCAATACGCTCAGCCGCTTTCCCGCAAAGAGATAAGATATACAAAGAGTTTAGTTTCAGCAGCTCGTGATGCTGGAAATGACAATGAGAGGTTAGATATATATAGCTTATGTTAATTTGTGAATTCATATATATATATATATATATATATAACTTCCATTGTTACATTTATTTATCTTTTTTACATTCAATTTCTCTCTCTAGTATCAATTTGTTTCTTTTAATTATAATATTATGTTCGGATTGCACTTTGATTTTTGTTTGGAACTCCTATCAATTGTTTTTCATGCCCATTAGCTTTGAAATTTTTGCATGCTTCGTCAATTATAGATTTGTTAGTTGGACATCGATCAATTTCTGTTTGGACATAGATTTGTTAGTTGGACATCGTCAGTTATCAATTGAAAGTGCTTGAATGAAAAACCATCTATGTACAAGAACAAAAGCACGTTTTTTTAATCCAAAAGCTCACTTTCAATTCATAGCTTGTCACAATTATGTAATAAGAGAAGAAAATCACAAGTAGAAATCTAGAATAGAAAGGAATATAATAAAATCCCACATCCCACATTGGATAAATAAGAAATGTGTAAAGATGCCTAACTTATATAAAAAGGAGAAGAATGCAAAGGAAAATATACTTACTTAGTTACTTGGACACGTGTTATGGTCCACGGCCCAATATTTCACAATGTCCTTTTTAACATGTTTTTTTTTTTAATTATAAATTAAACGTTATTTTTTTTGTAAAAAAAAAAAAAAAAAAAATTCCGGTTCAAAACCGCCGGTTCCGGTTCCAGGTTCTGGTGGAACCGGAACCGAACCGGAACCTTGCCACCATTAATATTAATGCACCTAGATTAAATGGCTAATTTCAATCTAAGCATCAAGTGCATTAATCACAAATTATTAGAATCCTATTCCAATAACTAATAAACTAATTCGATTTTTAAATCTTAAAAATCTAGTTCATTAGTGATAATTCTAATCTATGTAAATTATTTACTAAGACTAGAATTATTAAATGTATGTTTACCAAGTTTTAACTATTAAAACTAAACACATAATTATGGCCAATTATTATTAGGGGCTTAATCGAATTAATCCTAATATATATAAGGGACCCTACTAATCTAAGTAATTAAACTCTTTAATAAAAAGATTAGTGATTAATGAGAATTGCCGAGTTTTTACTCCTAAAAACTAATCCCATTAATTACTAGCCAATTATGTGAATTACCCATTTTAATAAAATTAAAAAATAATAATAATAAACACATAATATAGATGGCTATAATGCATGTATGACATATCAACATATATATATATATATATATATGTGTGTGTGTGTGTGTGTGTAGGCACACCTAATCTAAATGATATGTATATGCATGACAATGTTTTAATCATCTCATAATAAAAGTATACATGAGTTAACCGAGTACAATGGTTATCTAACTTAAAAAAAATATATATATATATATATCTCTAATTACAAAAAAATATCCAAGACATTCCTTGGTCTTCAAGTAGTTCCAATATTCTTCAAGTCTATCAGTAATATCTTTTGCGTCTTTTGGGCCCAAAAATCAAGTCCAACTTGATTTATTTTATTTGATCCATCTCATGGATTAAATCCTTTAAAGCCCAAATGTTACTCTTACATTTTTCGGAGGCCCAGGATTTCCCAAAATCAGCTCAAACACGGTCGCGTACACGCACTTGACTGCTGTGCAAAACACACAACAATTGAATGCTGCAGCAGTGCAATTACACACAATTAAATTATGTTGTCCAATTGTATACAATTAAATTGCGCATATGGTGCACATCTGGCGTGCATGATTGATGCACAAACACATTGCAGCATTACATCCCACAAATGCACAATCAATATATAATATTGTATGAGCACATGGGATGCATGTGCTTTGCACATCTGATGTGCGCATGCTGCACACATGCACAATAATTTTGCTTCACAGCAGTGCATTGCGCAACATTTGCGCGCTGTCACGGGCTTAAAGTTTACGTAGCCAACCCGTGCGGCACTTAGACAACTTTGTGGTAATGTTCCTAAGTAAGCCTTGCTTTGTCACTCTCACAAACACTAGAGAGGCTAAAGAAAAAAGATTAAGAAGAGCTTAGTTGGAAATAAGGCAAGTTGTATTGCTATAAGGAAAACTTTATAATGCTTTAAATGAATATGGCTTGGATGCCTTACAAATGAGAGGAGCTACCTATTTATAGTTGTCCACCTCCTCAATGGACGATCTAGATCAATCTAATCTAACGGTGGAGATTCAGATCTACATGTATCTAGAATTCTCTATATGTATCTAGAATTCTTTACAAGTATCTACAAGCCTCAAGGAATTTACAAGAGAGATCTAGAATGGTTTCAATCTAGAGACTTCCAAAAGATGCTCCATGCAAGAAGTGTGGAGAAGTCTCTAGAATCTTCCAAGGCTTGTCCATAATGTTGGCTTTGTAGCACACCTTGGCTGGAAATCGGATTGAAATGGAACGGACCGTCACATCCTCCCCCACTTAAGCTCACGGTGTCCTCGTCGTGTCTTCCTTCTTGTAACGTTGGACATGCTCGGTGAATTACCAAAGGGTATCCCCTCGTTCCCAAATTGGCTCCTTGTCGGGGAGGTCCTTTCATTTCACCAAGTACTCAATGTAGTTCGGAACACCTCTCCTCCGAATCACCCGGTCCTCTAGAATACATTTTACATCTTTATCGAATGCGGTGACTACGATGGTTGGTGCTCGTTTGGACTTGCCTCTGCTCAGGTCCTCCATGTCCATATAATAAGGTTTAAGGATGCTCACATGAAAGACCTGATGGATCTTAAGTCTTGGTGGAAGTTGGACTTGGTATGAGACTTTGCCAACTCGTTTGATGATCGAAAATAGGCCTTCATACTTCTTTACTAACCCCTTGTGTAATTGTCTTAATGACTTGAATTGTTGGGGTAGGAGTTTGATGAGCACCAAGTCTCCTTTGTTGAACTCCAAGTGTCGTCTTCCTGTATCCACCCATTTCTTCATCTTTCGGGCAGTCTTGTCTAGACATTCTCGCGTGACATCGGCTTGCTCGTGCCATTCCCTAGCGAGCTTATGTGCTGTAGGGCTCTTTCCTCCATTGGTTGAGGCAATGACATTGGTGGTCATTGGTTGTTGGCCTATGACTATCTCAAATGGGCTCTTGCCGATAGCCTCGCTCCTTTAGAGATTGAAGGAAAATTGGGCTACATTTAGTAGCTTTGGCCAATCTCGCCGATGAGTGCTCACGTAGTGCCTCAAGTATAGCTCCAATAGTCTGTTGAAGCGCTCAGTCTGCTCGTCACTTTATGGGTGGAAACTGGTTGAGAAATTCATATCTGTCCCCAACATTTTAAAGAGTTCCGTCTAGAACCTCCCAGTGAATCATAGGTCACAATCGCTCACTATACTCTGTAAACTCCCCAAAGTTTCACCACGTGCTTAAGAAAGATACTGGCTGCTTCCTCGGCTGTGCAATCCTTAGGGGCAGGTATGAATGTGGCATATTTACTGAATCGATCGATCGCCACCATGATGCTCCCACACCCTTCGGATTACGGAAGTGTGAAGATGAAGTCCATCGAGACACTTTCCCAAAGTTGTCCTACTATGGGTAGGGGCTTGAGCGGCCCAGCGGGACGTTGTTGCTCGACCTTGTCTTGTTGGCAAACCAGACAAGTTCACATGTAGGCATCAACGTCGTCTCGCATCTAAGGCCAATAGTAGGAGTTTTGGATGAGTGCTAGAGTTTGCGTCATACCTGGGTGACCAGCCCACTTGGAATCGTGGCACTCTTTAATAATCTCCTTCCTTAAGTTTCCCCACTTTGGCACATACATTTGATCTCCGGTGGTGAGGAGAACTCATTTGTCAAGCTAAAAGCACCTTGTCTTCCCTTTATTGGCCAACTTCATCAAGCTCTTGGCTAAGGGATCTTGTTGTAGCCCTTCCTTAAGGCGGCTGAAAAGTGTGCTTTGTGGTTGACTTGCGTTCATATTAGCAAGCTCCGTTTTTCGACTTAGCGCATCAGCCACAACATTCATTTTGCCCGGTTTGTACTCAAGTCGATAATCAAATTCCACCACGAAGTCTTGCCATCGTGCTTGCTTGGGGCTGAGCTTTTCTATGTTTGCCAGTAGCTTGTGGCAACGTTGTTGGTCATGATGACAAAGCTTCCACCAAGCAAGTAGTGACGCCATACTCGAAGACAGTGGATGATGGCTGTCATTTCTTTCTCATGGATGGTGTATCGCCGCTCCGTGTCACTTAACTTACTGCTTTCGAAGGCAATTGGGTGGCCCTCTTGCATAAGTACTCCCCCAATGGCAAAGTCTGAGGCATCGGTGTATACATCATTAGTGTGGTCGGGCAGGATAAGCACCGGTTCCTTTAAGATGACATTCTTCAACTCTTCAAACGCTCATTGGCACTTGTCGGACTATTGCCATGCTTGATTTTTCTTTAGCAGGTCAATTAATGGGGCAGCTTTGGCTGAATAGCCCTGGATGAACCACCGATAGTAGTTGACTAGCCCCAAGAAGGATCTTAATTCTGACATTTTGGTAGGAGCTTCCCATTCTTGGACAACCTTTACCTTGGCACCATCCATCATAAACTTCCCATAACGAATTTGGTGGCCGAGGAACTCCACTTCTTGTTGACCAAATGAACACTTCTCCAATTTAATGTAGAGTTCATTCTCGTGTAGGACTTGGAAGACTTGCTTGAGGTGTTGAATGTGCTCGTCAAGTGCTTGGCTATACACCACTATATCATCCAAGTATACAGCCACGAACCAGTCCAAGATGGATGGAAGAGCTTGTTCATGAGAGTGCAGAATGTGGCTGGTGCATTGATGAGGCCGAACAACATGACTCGAAATTCGAAGGCACCATACCTAGTCACACATGCTGTTTTGGGCTCGTCTCCTGCTGCGATATGCACTTGGTAGTACCCCGATTGAAGATCAAGCTTGGAGAAGTATCGAGCCTTCCCATCCTGGTCAAAGAGGTCAGCTATTAAGGGTATCAAGTATTTGTTCTTGATGATGATTTTATTTAATGCCCGATAGTTGATGCACAGCCGGAGTGACCCATTATTCTTCATTTGAAAAAAAATCGGAGCTCCGCATGGGGCTTTGGAAGGTTGAATGTAGCCTGAATCGAGCAAGTCTTGTAATTACTTTCGTAGCTCCTCCGACTCAAGGGGTGCCATGCAATAGGGTGCTATGTCTAGAGGCTTGGCATCGGTCTTTAACTTAATTTGATGATCCACCTCTAGCCTAGGTTGGATCTTCTTGGGTAGCTCTTGCAGCATCACGTCCTTGTACTCACCGAGAACGGCCTTTACCTTTGCAGGCATCAGATCCTTCAGGACGAGCGGGTCTTCTCCATCATTGAGCTCTTAGATAATGGTTAGGAAATTAAGATCCTTCCTCATTCCCCTATTGAATTGCAGGGCGGACAACGCTTTGGACTCCACTTTAGCCATGTGCTTCACTGGGACCATGCAAGTCTTACTCCCATCGAGGATGCTGAGGGAGTTCCCAACTGGAAAGGGGAAGATATGAACCTGATCGAAGAACTCCATACCTAGCACCACTTGGAAGTCATCCATCAGTACCACGGAGAAATCGAGCTTCCCACACCATGTTCGAAGGCAAACAGGGATGGCATTGACAATGCCTGCGATTGGTTTTGTCAATGAGTTGACAGCCTTGATTGTGCCTCTTCCACTTGTGGATTTAAGGCCTAGCTTCTTAGTCTCATCCACAGAGTCAAAGTTATGTGTTGCCCTCGTATCTAGCATTGCACGGACAGCCTTGCCATTGATTGAAGCATTCACGAACATGAGCCCTATCGTGGTGGATTTTGATAGCGCATTGTTGCTCTTAAGTGCACCAAGCTGTCGAAGAGATCCCATGCCTGCCTCGTATTCTCCGTCTTGGCTCTTCATGCTGAGACATTATGGCATTGAGGTTTTTCAGCTTGAGGAAATTTCTCGCCCAATGCGGTCCATCACAAATAAAACAGGGAGATTTAGGTCTAAGGGCTTCAGACTTACCTCTACTAGGCTTGTTATGTTTGTTGTGCTTGTCCGTGTTTGAAGGCTTTTGTTGTCCCTTTTCCTTGTGCCCTTGTCTTCTTTGTCCGGACTTGTCTCCCCCACTTTTGCCTTGGTTGGACTTCTTTTCCTTCGATTGGGTGGAGTAGTCGGTGAGTGATCCGGCTTCGACAATGGCGGCATTTAGATCTTGCACATCTCTCCTTTCTAGTTCCACCCTTACCCAATCCTTTAGACCATTCATGAAGTAAAAGAGAGAGTCATTCTCCGACATGTCTTCGATTTCGAGGGATAGGGTAGTGAACTCCTTGACATAGTCTCGGATGCTACCAGTCTGTTTTAGTCGGTAAAGACGGCCGAGTGCTTCTTTTTTCGCATTAGTGGGACAAAATTGCATCTTGAGCTCTTTCTTAAACTCTTCCCATGTACTAATGGGGTTAACGCCTTTGCCCATATTTCCATGCTTGCATCTCCACCATAGTTGGGCGGTATCGCGAAGGAAGGTGGGTGCATTTGCGATCTTCGTTGCATCATCTCGAGCACCCTTGGCCTCGAAATATTGTTCAAGACCGAAGAGGAAGTTTTCGACTTCTATAGCATTGCGAGTACCAATGTATGTAGCTGGCTTGGGCACTTGTATAACACTAATTGTGCTGGTGCTAGAGGTGGCACCAAAACCAACAGTTAGGCTACTTTTGTACGAAGCCCCTCGGTGTGGATATCGTCCACCTCCACCCGCACAGCCAGTAACTCGTGGTCTACGAAGGTGCAAAGGTTGCAGAACTCTTGAGTAAGGAAACACATATCCTTCTTGAAGCCCTTCTGGAATTCACGGATGGTGAACTTGGTTACTTGAGTGATTTCGTCCTAATCCGTCTCTAGGCCATCAAGACGGTCGACGTCATCGCTTAAGGTAGTTTGCATTGCCGAAATGGTTTTCTCCAAGCCAACCATCCGAGCTTCCAAGGCATCCATGGACGGACCCTTGGACTTGCCACGCCTAGTGTGGTTGCGTTGTTCCTCACGCCCACATTCCTGCTCTTCCACTCTAGCAATAACTTTAGTGTCGGATACCATGACTTGTGCACACTCCTTGGTTGCTTGACGACGAGGCTCTGATACCAACTGTCACCGGGCTTAAAGTTTGCGCAACCAACCCGTGCGGCACTTAGACAACTTTGTGGTAATGTTACTAAGTAAGCCTTGCTTTGTCACTCTCACAAACACTATAGAGGCTAGAGAAAAGGGATTAAGAAGAGCTTGGTTAGAAATAAGGCAAGTTGTATTGCTATAAGGAAAGCTTTACAATGCTTTGAGTGAATATGACTTGGATGCCATACAAATGAGAGGAGCTACCTATTTATAGTTATCCACCTCATTAATGGATGGTCTAGATCAATCTAATCTAACTGTGGAGATTCATTCTCCAGAATGATCTACATGTATCTAGAATTTTCTATATGTATCTAGAATTCTCTACAAGTATCTACAAGCCTCAAGGTATTTACAAGAGAGATCTAGAATGGTTTCAATCCAGAGACTTCCAGAAGATGCTCCATGCTAGAAGTGTGGAGAAGTCTCTAGAATCTTCCAAGGGTTGTCCATAATGTTGGCTTTGTAGCACACCTTGGCTGGAAATCGAACCGAACGGACCGTCACAGTACACTGCATGTTTGCGTATCATATTCATTCGGCAGCTGTGGTTTGTCTTTCGGATTGTCGATTTACATTAATAAAATTAATTATAGCAAATCAACGAAATAAAAAATATATTATACAACCCGAGATTAATATTACAGCAGAAATTACATCCATTAAAAACAACCCTAAATCCATTGTACCATACAATTAACGACCAACCATGTTTATAATACATAAATAAAAAAATTATAAACATCATACAATCATTAAAAAAGTGCCTACACATTCATACATGCAATCAGGAGCAATCGAATTCGATTATACTGTACAAAAAATGGCTTTAATACAATTTTGTAGGAACTCAGGGTTACAGATTGCGCAGCGGAAGGGTTTTAAAATTTTTAAAGCAATTATAAACTAACCCATTTGTACAGTAATAATCGAAACACAATAAGAAGGAGATGAAGATATTTCATACCAATGTTTGTAGGCTCCTTATTCTTTTCAATTTGCTTCCTGATTTGAACCACAAGATCTTTCTGCCTATCACCCGAGATTGGTAACGGCGTGTGGGCGCATTACAGTATTCAGGAACAAAGAGGATTAATGGGGGTTGAAGAAGAACACATAAAAAACAACTCTTGTTGTTTGTATATGTTAGGTTTGGCCACCCATGAAGAAAGCTTTTAAATATATGTATATATATAAATATATATATATATATATATATATATATATTTCTTTTGTTTGAGTTGGCCGCACCCCTATACCTGTTTCTTCTTTTTCTGTGTTATTTGTAACCGATACTATATCAGTTTCTTTTTAAAAAGTATATATATATATCCGCACCCCTATACTTGTTTCTTCTTTTTCTGTGTTATTTGTAACCGATACTATATCAGTTTCTTTTTAAAAAGTATATATATATATATATATATATATATATATAAACTAATAAATCAAATCTTTAAAATATTTGATTTGATTTAAATACAAACTCTTTTAAATTAAAATATAAATATTTAATTTAATGAAAATAAAATAATCAGATTATCTTATCTTCATTCAAAATTAAATATCAATCCATATCCTCCATCTAATGATTAATTACATAATTAAATAATCTAATTAATTAATTAACATAATCATTAATATTCATTAATTACATAATCTCATTATTCAATTAATTTCCGAATAGACACGTGTCATTTTCATAACACAATTAATTGGACAATCAAATTAATTAACCGTGACCCTTGTTACCTTAATCAATCGGGCTAGCAAGGGGATTCAATGGACCCACAGTATTTTGAGCTCCAATAATTCTTAGAAATAATTAATTAAACTATTTAATTAATATTTCATGATTATTAACTTCGGTGTTATTCCACTAAAAACCCGAAGCCGTACTCTTTTAACTGTAGATGTTTTTACACAAACCAATAACATTCAGTATCCATCGATATAGCTATTACATATGGTATGATCATCCACAAATAGTTCATAACTAGAGCTGGGTCATAATGTCCGTTATACCCCTATAATTATATCTTTCCATTAAGTACCATTGATTCTCTAATGAATAATAAATCCTGCATTCCTCACGGAATTAGGTGAGCACTCATATTGTTCAAACCCTGAATCAACTCTTAAGGGAACTACTATCTATTTCTTGAAAAAAAGAGTGGATTCCTCTATTGTGTACAAACCTTCCCAGCCACAAGTCAAACCGCGATTCCAACATATGAAATATATTGACTGGGAATGTAACTCTGATCTCACCCATGGTTTATCAAAAACCACAATCTAACCTGAAGAGGTCGATAAGACACTCAAGATTAAGATCACTCATATATAATTATCTTTTGTCGATATATATGAATCTCATCATGTAACGGATCTTATTGAGAGATTTATATAGATCGTGGCCCAGTCATATAAGATCACATCATACAAGGTGCCTCCATTCTCATATCACCGTATGACTGATCTAGGATAAGATTACTGTACATTACAGAATGGACCGCAACTGTAGATTAACCACAAATAAAGTACCCAACTTTATTTGCTATCTACAGACTCTTTAGATTGCTCGTCTCAAGCTGAATTCATCTATATATGACATTCATATACTCAGTTTGAAATTACATCCGGCAATTTTGGATGTTAAGTACGCATGTTATATATAAACATATTAGACAATTTGAATGAATAAACTACTTCTTTTATTTATGTTCAATTTATATTTACAAATTACAAGCTTTAGGGCAAAACCCCCAACATAATGTCCATTTCATCTAATTCCATCTAATGAGTGACATTTTGGTAAATAAGGGGATGTCATTAATTTATTTTAGATGTTTTTTATATATCAAAATTTTCTTTTATTTTTTGAAAGGAATAATTATATTTAGTGTTTGTATATACGTATAACATATATCATATATCAAATATATATATATATATATATATATAATGAGTCTCTCATAACTCATGAGGGATCCTTTACTTTAATTTCGGTACCAATTAATCAAATGGATGACCAATAGATTAGTTTTAGTATTCGAAAAATTCTCAAATTTTGTTAGGTAGATTTCAATGAACTCATCATTCATAAAAAAATTCAGATCAAAATTCCTTAAAATCGATGTATTTTCATCAATGTCCTTATTGAAATTAAAATAAGGATCCCGCATGAAAGACTCACTATATATAGTCATTTTCCCCTCTGCGCACTAATATAAAACACATCAGTACATTGCATATGGATCATAGATTATGGATAAGCACTGACAAGTGCATGCACTGATTCAAAATAATTGAATTAAATGGTCTACATACAAGGCAGTGATATATATATATATATATATATATATATATTTATTTATTAGTGCGTATTGATGAGAAAATTTTCATATATATATATAAATATATTGAGATTGGTTATACACACACACACTAAATATAATTATTCGTTTCAAAAAACAAAAGAAAAAATTGATTTTCAAAAAACATCTAAAATAAATTAATGACATCCCCTTATTTACTAAAATGTCATTCATTGGATGGAATTGGAACTTTCCACCAAAAATGGTCATTTTGAAACCAATTTCTAATATAGTGGTAATTTTGATACTGTGTCATAAAATTGATGGCCACCTTGGTCATTATCCCATGAAAAATCCACTTGCCATATCATTTGGATTAAAATTTGGACTAAATTTTTGGATTATCTAACATTAGTAATCTTCAAAGAGTGATGCTATTGACACACCCTCTACCGATCTATTTATGCCCCACTCATTTAAATTTTGATTTAATTAAATAAAGTTAAATGTTTTTATTAATTTATTTTATTTATTTTCAAAACTACCATTTTACTTATTTTTCAAACTTAATAAGCCACATCTCTAATATCTCTATCTATCTCAGATCTCTTTATTTATGATATTGTCTTTTCTCTCACCTCTCATGAACAAATTTATTTTTTTTTTCTTCCTATTTCTTTTTTAGTGTTTTTTTTTAACATCAAGCTTTATAGAAAAAGTTAGGAAGTTACAAGAAAAAGAAAAAACAAACAGCCCCAAGAAAAGAATAAAGAACAGAGCAACACAAGACAAAACAAATAGAGAGAAAAAAATGAAATAGCTCACAAACAAAATGAAATAAGAAACAAAGAGCAAGTATTTGTTTTGGTTATCATCATTTCATTTTAAGATTCTAAAAGAGCAGTGAAATTAAATAATAATCAATATCTCATTTGTCTAATGCACCCCGTGTGTTTGATTTATTGTTTAAATAAGATCGGTACAAGTATTTTTAAAGTTTAAGAGTTATAAAAAAGAAATTAAAAAAAAAATTAAAAGAACATTGTTTTTTTTTTTTTTTTTTTTTTATAAATTTTTTTAAAGGAATGTGGGGTTTTATTAGATTTACTTTATAAATTTTTTTTTTCTTAAATTGTATGTTTTTTTTAATAATTTTGATAAAGGAAAAAAGATAATACTAAAAAATTTAAAAAATGGGACATAAATAGATCAGTAGGGATGTGTCAATAGCACCACTCATCTTCAAAAGCTTCTTAGTTTTTTTTTTTTTTTTTTTTTTTTTTTTGAAAAACAATGTTGTCCAAAAAGTGAATTGTTTGTTAAAAACGATCAAAACACTAATTCAAGCTAAATGTAATAACTACCCTAATTTTGTGGCTACTTATGGTTTTTACACTTTTTATTACTTTTTCAATAAAATAAAAAAAGTGGTAGTTTGGTTATTGTTGCACAAACAAAGGGAAAAATTGAAAATTTAGCTGTTTGGCTCATACAAATTGAAATATTTCAGAATCAAATTAAACATTTCTTATTTCATCATTCTAAAATATTAAATATTTAATGCATAAAAATGTAATTTATACTGAAGTTTACTGTTATTACAAAAATAGCAACTAATTTATCTCTAAAGAATATAACATTAAAATAATTATAATATTTTCGTGGTAAAAGGAAAATTTCTTATTGATAAAAATTCACAATAATTCTTATCAAAGACGACCAATAATTTTCGCGTTCACAATGTTGTTAGCAAATAGCAATCCTCTAATAGCCATACATTATAACATCTCAAAAGGCTTGTTTGAGCTTTAACTACTACATCAGGGAATCATATTCATATGAATCATATGGTATGGACTAAATAACATATATGAACTTCCAGGTCTGCGGCTCGAATCCTACAAATAGCGAAAGCTTTTAAAAAAATAACTAGTCTCATATTCATATGAATCATATGGTATGGACTAAATAACATATATGAACTTCCAGGTCTGCGGCTCGAATCCTACTCATATGGTATGGACTAAATAACATATATGAACTTCCAGGTCTGCGGCTCGAATCCTACAAATAGCGAAAGCTTTTAAAAAAATAACTAGTCTCTTATTAATAGATATTGTGAAAAAAAAAAATAAAAAAAACAAAAAAAAAAACATATATGAATGGGAAAAATAGAGTAATTGTTGTCCATCAGAATCCAATGGTTCACAGAAGTCAAAAAGCATATGAATGGGAAAAATAGAGTAATTAACTATATAGTAGCACACTCCAAAAATCATACTTGAGCAAGAAAAGCTACAAGTAACTGCAAAATCATTATCAATATAGTAGCAAAATCCAAAATCCAAACATCATATACAAGAAGTGAAAAAAGCTAAACATATTTACAAAAATCCAATATTACCAGAGTCAGCAACTGGGAAAAAAACGGAAAATAACTACAATAATCCAGCAATGCCAGCAAGCAAGCCAGGTGAAAATATCTCAAATCGTGTAGGCTTCAGGCAAATTATGTTCTTCTTTGACGTTTTGTTGCTCCCTCACTCGAACCAGTATCTGTAACAATATGACCAAATACATAACCTTCCAATATCACTACCAGATTTAACATAGCCAAAGCAAAATTAAAAATCAGAACATGTTTTCACTGCAAAGTGCAAACAATGTGCAAGTAAATGTTGTTGGAAATCTGAACATTTTTTCACCACAAATAGTGTACATGTAATCGGTGCCAACCATACTTTCATTTATACAGGGTAATATTTTCTTCTTCTATTTAATTTCCGTATTCATTTCATTTTAAAGCTTTACAGTATCTATTAGACTATAACAATATGATCAAATACACGAACATCAAATATCACCACGAGATTTAACATAGCCTAATTAATGTTGTAATAGTTGATGCCAGCCAGAGTAAATTAATAATGTTTTCTCCAACTTCCTAATTAAGAGTAATATAATGATGATAAAACCTTTAAATTAAACCAAACATAGAAAAATGAAAAATTAGTGATTAGTGATTACCTTGAGTTGTGAAGTCGGATTTGTACTCAGGTGAAACAAGGCTCTCCGTATACACATGGAGATTATGCCTACTATCCTCTGTTCCAAATTTCACAACATTATAATGTTCTGTACCATCAACCTGGTATTTTACACCAACCTCTACAATCTTTTCGTTATCTTTTGCATCCGCAAACACCAATCCCTCCTTCGTCATCAACAATAGTGTTTTATTATTAATCAATACGTCCAATGGCCTCAAATCAGAGAACGAAGTATGAAAACCTGTCCCGATTATTTCCCAAGATCCTTGCACGCCATATTTCGGCATAACACAAGATTGCATTAGACCATCACTTTTATCCGCTGCCAAATAAAGAGAGCGCCTCACAGCTGTAAGAGTATACTTGCATTTTCCTTTTAGCACATTTTCAGGTGGAGGTAAGGTTTTGAACTTCTCTTCCACCAAATCAAACGCTGCAATCAC
The DNA here is from genome assembly GCA_035582765.1 of Acer negundo. NCBI lineage: Eukaryota > Viridiplantae > Streptophyta > Magnoliopsida > Sapindales > Sapindaceae > Acer > Acer negundo. Next base: position 8,324,187 of record CM069231.1, on the reverse strand, counting down.
ACATGAACCCTTACGATTCTTAAAAGCCCAATGGATAGCTCCATTTAGATAGAGTCCCACCTTAATTAAGAACCCCGCCTTATAGTACTTCTTGGGAAAAAGAAAGCCACTTTTAATAGTCGACCAAGATTTTTTCCCAAGAGAATAGACCTCAACAATTTCTCCCGGACAAGCAATTCTAACAAGCTTGTAGTCATCAATGGACTCAACGTAACCAAAACCATATAGATATGCAATATCAGTTGAACCGCCAAAACGTAATATTTGCTTGCATTCTTGAGTGGAAGGATTATACACAAACAAATCAGTATTAAATCCCGTTGTAAGGCATAACAAGCCATTACAAGAACCAATACATGTAATCGAAGCACATTCCTCAGGAAAATTAAGACCAAGCATAGTAATCTTGTCATCATTATATGACACTGTTTCGAGGTCTACAGAGAAGAGATCCCACATACCATCTGCAAGAAGATGAAGTCTTGTTCTTCTTAGGGTTTCAGTTCGAGAAAGATGCATTTTCACGAAACGAGTGCTGGAAATCAGATTTAGCCATTCCTTGGATACGCATTTGAATCGGCAAAGGGACTTGACCGGCAATGTCCAGAGTATTTTTTCGACGAGCTCCTGTGGAAGATACGACATGACGGAGAAATGATAGCAAAACCAAGCTCTGGAAATGGCGGAGTCAAGAAGATTAAATTGCACTATTGCAGAGAATTTAGGGATTTGATTTCTCCTTTAGTTTAACCAGTATCAAAGAAATGACTGCGTATTTATATACTCTTACAAAGACGCCAAATATCAACCTGTAAGGACATAAAGGCCCCTCAATTTAAGAAGCTGTATTGATGTTGGGCGTGGGTGTATTTGTATTTAAACGTGAACTTTCGGTTACTACTGGTTAGCTTTGACACTCGCCGGCTCTAAGCCAGCCATGTCTCTTTGGTGGCCTTTTAAGCTTTTGATCAGAGTTGGATCAATAATTTTCAATTTCCTTTTAATTACAAATTTAACAATTTTTTTTAGGAAGCTTATTTTTTTAATTGAAAAAAAAAAAAAAAATTCATACTTTTCCATTTTATTTACGTTATTACCATTGTCTTCCCCACCCACATTTTGATCATATTTGTTTATGATTTTTTTTTTTTTAAGCTGTAGTTGTCTAATGAAAAAGAATAAGAATTTAAATGAAATTTCATCAACATATTAAAAATTTATAATTAAAAAAAAAAAAAAAACTCATTTTTAATTTGTTTCTCTCATTCTAATGTGGCTTGATGGTAAGAATATATATTCAAACTGTCAATGTCTAAGTTTCGAAATGTCTAAGTTTCGAAAGAAGAAGAAGAAGAAGAAGAAGAAGAAGAAGAAGAAGAAGAAGAAGAAGAAGAAGAAGAAGAAGAAGAAGAAGAAGAAGAAGAAGAAGAAGAAGAAGAAGAAGAAGAAGAAGAAGAAAAAAAAAAAAAAAAAAAGGGTTCCTCCACCTTTGACTTAAAAAAACATTTTTCCTTTAACATACATTTTTTTCTACATAAGATTTATGGTTTGTGATATTAAAATTTTCTCTTAGTTTTTGTTTTTTGTTTATATAGTTGATAATCTTTACATTATTATAATAACTAAATGAGAATATCTATCTATTCACCTACCTACACCATATATATATATATATATATATATATATATTTTAAGCTTTTTGCCTTTGGTAGCATTCGAGCCGCTGACTTGAAAGTTATTTATCCAAATTCCAAGCTTGTCGATCTACCGGCTGAACTATGCCTCTTGGTGCAATAATTAAATGAGAGCGACGATATGGATTTGTGATTGGCTAAATATATTTTGTTTGTCTTAAATTTAAAAGATTTGGTTGAAAATCAATAATATGTGACTAAATAATATATGTGTTGATAAGATAAGGTTAGCTCCGTGGTATGCCCCTCACACGTACCATACGAGTTTGTGGGTTTGAGTCTAACCCCCAAATTATTGTATTTCAAATATACTGAGAAAATTATAAAAAATAATCAAAATATTTATAGATTTATTGTTTTTAGCCACAAATTTATATTTGATTATTTTTTATTTTTACTAAACCCACCCAAAAATTTCCCTAGTTCTTCTCCACCACCGAAATTAGATCTCTCTCTCTCTCTAATAATTTTAAAATAAGATCTCTCTTTCTTTGGCTCTCTCTTCGGCGACCGTCGTCCATCGCTGCTGTCCCCTTGCCTGTTGACGCCGCCAACTGCAGTTACCGTCCTCTCAAGACCGTCAACGCCGCCTTTGCCTTGGCAGTTTTTCTCTCGTCGACGATGCTGCTTAGAGCAACCGTTCAAGCCCGTCAACGCTGGGACAAAAACTGTGTTCAAACAGCAACACCATAATAGGTTTTCGTTTTTCAGGTGATTTCTTACGAAATACAACAATTAATCACGATTATCATTAAGAAAAAATAAATTTTCTTAAAAAAAAAAAATTATATTATTGTGTTGGATTTGATTTGATTTCTATTTTAGCGCATTCGAATTGCTCGAACTGATGCGAAGACTATGTAACTTGAAAATTTTGAAAATCAATTAATATGTAACTTGTAAATCAATTAACATGTAATTTCAAAATAAACGAGCATGTAACTTTAAAAATCATTGGCATTAAACTTTGTCCAATCTGATGCTTTAATTCTATGCCAAGCTGTGGAAGTGTCATGATCACTTTGTCATTTAGACAACTTTGAAACATGTTATTGTTTCCAGTAAGTATTCACTAGACAACCTTGTGCAAGTAAAACAACATATCCTGCTAACCTTGTATCCAGAACCTATCACCAAAACCTTGTACTACAAATGTGTAAAAACTGAGGATTTAAAAGCTATGAAGAACAATGTCATATAATTGTTAGAACCAAAAAGGAGATGTTGAACCTTATGGGTGTTCAAGAAAACAAGATTGAAGATTTGCAATTTCGTTGGAAACGAAGATTAGCTAGCAACCTACTAGGATTTATCAGTAAAATGTTGGGTGAACAAATCTCGGTTCGGTTCAGTTCAGTTTTGACAAACAATTCCAGAATAAAACAAAATCAAAATCAAGATTTTGTTATCCCAAAATTCAATACATATTAACATATTAACAAAACAATTCACCAAAATCAAGCAAAATCAAGAAGCATAAGTTTTTCACAACCATTCACCATCCAAATTAACACATAAATTACATAAATAACTTTATTTAACCAAACAATGTCATCCATCCATTTGAACGTTGTGAATTAAGTCAGACAAACATAGATCTGGAATCGGAAGCGGGTTGGCAGCAGTGACCGGACGAAAGCAAGAAAAATTCCATGGAAAATAGAAAAAAAAAAAAAGTGAAAAAAATTGTTGACTGGGTTTCGGTTGAAGAGAGAGACGTCTAAGAGAGAGACGAAAAAAGATGCGGTTGTGTTTTGTTGCAGTTGACATGAAGAGAGACGAAGAAGGCGACTGGGTTTCATTGACGAGAGAGATGAAGAAGATGCAGAGGAAAGAAATGTTAACTGGGGAGAGAGAGAATGATAGGAGATGTTAGGTTTCAAATTTAGGGGTATTTTTATCCAAAAGTGATTAAAAGTAATGAAGAGAATAAAAAATAAATCGGTGGATAAAAACATTAAACCGATAATTTTTTTTGTACCGCAACACACATATATGTGTGTGTTCTGATAAAAGGAAAAAGACTTATTTTTTGGAAGAGAAAACAAGAGATTATTTTACACGATAATATTATTTTACACAATAATATTATTTTATCTAAATTTAGTGTCCAAATGATATGACATCATTGATTTGTTTATATTAGAATTACATTATTGAAATGATTAGATTTCAGTGATGCTACGTCATTTGAGTTTTAAATTTGGACAAAATAATATTACTCAAAAAAAAAAAAAATATCAATTAGAAAACGTAGAAGACACATCTGGAAATTTTTGTTTGATTGCTTCAAATCTGAAAAAAATTTCATATTTCTTCAAGAGATATGGAAAATTTTTTAGATCTCTTCAAGTTTTTTTTTGTTTTTTTTGTTTTGTTTTTTTTGTTTTGAAGAGATCTGGATCTGAAATTTTTAATGAGAGAGAGAGAGAGAGAGAGAATGAACGGGGTTCTCGAAAACTGGTGATGTGATTAATTGAAGAAAACCGATGATGAGTTTAATTGAAGAAAATGGAATTGTTTTTAATTAAAGAAAATTTATAGTGTTTAATTGAAGAAGACTGCTAGTGTGTTTAATTGAAGATAATTACCGGTGTGTTTATTTTATTTTATTTTATTTTGTTTGAAGAAATCTGGAATTTTTTTCCAAATTTGAAGAGATCTTCAAAAGCTTCATAATTTATTTATTTTTTGTCTAAATTTGAAGAGACCTTCAAATCAAAGAAGACAATGGTGGAAGAAAGAAGACAATAGTGTAGAGAAACAGAAAGAGAGAGAAATGAAATAAAGAAGAGACAAGGTCTATGTTTCAAACAAAGAAAAAAGAAAAAAAAAAAAGGTTTTTATTTTTTATTTTTAACAAATGTGTTGAAAGACGATGTTGTCCAGAAAGTGGATTGTTAGTTAAAATCAGTCAAAACACTAATTCAAACTAAATATAATAACTACCCTAATTTTATGGAATTTATGGTTTTTACCCTTTTAATTACTTTATCTATAAAAAGGGTGGTAGTTTGGCTATTGTTGTTACAAAAAAACAAAAGGAAAAATTGAAAATTCAGATGTTTGGCTCATAAAAATTAAAATATTTCAGAATCAAATTAAACATTTCTTATTTCAACATTATAAAATATTAAATATTTAATGCATAAAAAGTAATTTAAACTAAAGTTTACTGTTATTACAAAAATAGCAACTAATTTATCTCTAAAGAATATAACATTAAAATAATTATAATATTTTCATGGTAAAGGGAAAATTTTATGGATAAGAATTCACAATAATTCTTATCGAAGACGACCAATAATTTTCGCATTCACAGTGTTGTTAGCAATCCTCTAATAGCCATACATATTACATTATAACATCTCAAAAGGCTGGTTTGAGCTTTAACTACTACATTAAGGAATCATATTCATAGAGTAATTAACTGTATAGTAGAACACTCCAAAAATCATACTTGAGCAAGAAAAGCTACAAGTAACTGAAAAATTCCATTACCAATATAGTAGCATATTCCAAAATCCAAACATCATATGCAAGAAGTGAAAAAAGCTAAACATATTTACAAAAATCCAATTTGACCACAATCAGCAATCGAGAAAAAACGAAAAATAACCGGAAAAATCCAGCAATGCCAGCAAGCAAGCCAGGTGAAAATATCTCAAATCGGGTAGGCTTCAGGCAAATTATGTTCTTCGTAGACCTTTTGTTGCTCCCTTACTCAATATCTGTAACAATATGACCAAATATCTAATAGGCTAACTGGCACAGATGCCCCTTGAACTCTTCAAAATGTTGCACTGTGCCACCTATATTTTTTTTTTGGCATTAAACCCCCTGAACTCTCGTAAATTGGCAATCGCTGAAGGAATTTGCGTGAGGGGGCAGATTCCTTTAGTGATTGCCAATTTATGAGAGTTCAGGGGGTTTAATGCCGAAAAAAAAAGTATAGGTTATAAATGTACAATTAAGCCATAGTTTAGAGGACATCGGTGTTAATTAGTCTATATAATATCACTACCAGATTTAACGTAGCCTTAGTAAAATTAAAAATCTGAACATGTTTTCATTGCAAACAATGTGCAAGTTAATGTAGTTGGAAATCTGAACATGTTTTCACCGGAAATTAATAGTGTGTAATTGGTGCCAACCATACTTTAATTTATACAGGATAATATTTTCTCCTCCTATTTCCATACTCATTTCATTGTAAAGCTTTACAATATCTATAAGACTATAACAATATGACTAATATGATCTAATACATGAACATCAAATATCACCACGAGATTTAACATAGTCAATCCGGTATTCAATCCATGTAATTGAATCAAATCAGTATTCAGTAAACACAAACAAATCAGTATTAAATCCCGTTGAAAGGCCTAACAAGCCATTACAAGAACCAATACATGTAATCGAAGCACATTCCTCGGGAAAATTAAGACCGAGCATAGTAATCTTGTCATCATTATTTGACACAGTTTCGAGGTCTACAGAGAAGAGATCCCACATACCATCTGCAAGAAGACGAAGTCTTGTTCTTCCTAGGGTTTCAGTTCGAGAAAGATGCATTTTCACGAAATGAGTGTTGGAAATCAGATTTAGCCATTCCTTGGATATGCATTTGAATCGACAAAGGGACTTCATCGGCAATGTCCAGAGTATTTCGTCGACGAGCTCCAGGGGAAGATACGACATGGTAGAGAAATGACTGCAAAACCAAGCTCTAGAAATGGTGGAGTGAAAAAGATTATGTGGGAATTGAAGGTAATAGCCTTTTCCAACATTCACTTTCTAGGAAATGGCCGTTTGGGAAAAAAATTGCATATATTGCCGCTTTGTGTACCCCATTTACCATTATGCCCTTAAGAGCCCCTCACGTGGAAATTCCCTAAATACCCTCCTTAAATATTTGAACAAATAAAACTTGACAATGTTTACTAAATTACCCTCCCTAATCTGATTTCCCATAAAATGACTAAATTATCCTCTGATTTTCCCACATGAGGAACCGGTCTAACATCTTTTCAATCAAAATCCCAATCCCCAGCCGGTAGCTACTAAGGTTTCAAACCTTATGAGGAATTGTTGCTCATGGAAAGATCCTGCCTACAAAACTAACAGTTAACAACACAGTAGACGACAAATTGAATTTGCTCGGGAAATCGCAAACGGCTATGACAACAACAACCAGAAAAAGTGAAAGGAAGGAGAAGCAGAAGGTCGCCATTGCCGTGACGCAGAGATACAGTGACACACAAAGCCCAAATGAGGAATAGTACTCAAACTCTGCTTTGTCTGAAATCGCAAACCCAAACAACAACACACCAGAAATACAGAGGAAGGAGAAGCACAAGGTCATCGTCGTTGTCTTCGTTGTCGTTGTCCTCGTCATCGTTGTCGTCGCCATCAACATTGAACGAAGCACCCAACCCTAGACGAAACGCAAACTAATTTCAAGATACTAATGTGTTTTTTTTTTTGGAGTTTGTTCTTGTTTGTGTATTTGACGTGTTTGTATGTGTATTTGGAGGTTGTGTGTTCTGTTTGGACGGCAACAACATTTATTGATTGATTGCTATGAACTACACTATCAATTTATAGTGTGAGGGAAGAAAAATGTTTGCAGAGTAAATGACTGATGTTGCATGTAATGGTGAATGTATATGTTGAGCCTATGAGTGATTTTCATAAGCCTAGGGCCGATGGATGGATGGATGATGCATATATGTATTATTTTGAGCCTAAGACTGATGTTAAATGTGTATTATTTGAATGATTTTCGTAAGCCTAGCACTGATGTTGAGTCTGGGACTAATGATACTTGTATAATTTTGAGCCTAGGACTTATTTTCATAAGTCTGGGACTGAAAATGACTTATTTTGCACGTAAATAGCCTAGGTTTAATGTTGAATGTATAAATGGAGCCTATGAGTGATTTTCATAAGCCTAGGGCCGATGGATTGATGATGCATGTATGTATTATTTTGAGCCTAAGACTGATGTTTAATGTGTATTATTTGAATGATTTTAATAAGCCTAGTATTGATGTTGAGCCTGGGACTGATGATACATGTATAATATTGAGCCTAGGACTTATTTTCATAAGCATGAGACTGATGTTTTCTTTTTGTTTTCACTGTTTAGATGGCGAAAAATTTGAATGTAGACTTGTGACGGTTCCTAGACCATGAGAATTGGGTTCTCGTGACAGTAAACAGTGGAAGTCAAAAGAACATGATTATAGAGTTGAAGGCCGTCCTATAGAAATTTGGGTTGGAGAAAAAAAATCAAGGAGGGCCCTTTCGGCATATATTTGGGTTTGAAAGAACTGTTGACATTTTACGGCCAGCTTATCCATAATATTTAGAAATGAGAGATCATTCATCCTAGAGGACAAAGAAAAGATGAGATATGGTTTGGGTTGGGGAAGTCGAAAGTCCTTTTCGGCCCAGAAGAATTATGTTTATGCAGTGAGTTGAATATGGAACAGCTCCCCAAAGGTTTTGCTAACAACAATGTAGTACGAGATGATTCGATGGTTACAAGAATTTTTAAAGGAGAAAGGCCGACTGCAGAGGTATTGTACGTCACTTTGAGGAAAATGATGATCGAATAGAGTGAAGATGCGTTCAAGATGTTGAATATATATATGGTAAGCCAATTCTTTGGCATGGATAATGGACGGACCACAGCCATCTCGGGGTGGCTATTTTCATTAGTTGAAAAGGAAGAAGAATTCAAAAAATTTCCATGGGGTTCTTATATCTTCAGGTTTACACTATATTTTTTGAAGGGTGTACTGAAGAAACGGCTCACTCAACTGAGAGGTGAAGCAAAGAAGGAAGATAAGAATAGGAAGCAGCAGAAGAATAAGAATACAAAAGACTTAGAAGAAGAAGAAGAAGAAGAAGAAGAAGAAGAAAATAAGAAGAAAAAGAACAAGAAGAGGAAGAGGGAGTTAGTAGTAGAAGAAGAAGAAGTGAAAGGAAAAGGGAAGTCACGGGGTGAGGAAGAGAAGAAGAAAAGAAATCAAAGTATTATACCTAAAATTTGTCTTGGTTCCCTCTAGTACTTCAGGTAAGTTTTAGAAAAATTTAGCATGTTATCAAACTTTGTTTTAGTGTTTCTCGTTTCATCTTTGTTGGATTGAAAAACATTGATTGATATTAGTTAGTTTAAATTGTATATGTATGGGCCATGGAGCAGATAATTCGTTTTAATGATAACATCAGAAAGTGAGTTGGTACGGGGTATTCACGGTTAACTAGATGGGAATTTAAAAAAAAGATTGAAAATATTGAATCAACATTCAATGCATCGGTGTGTAATTAATGACCCTTTGTTTTTAGTTAAATATTTGTAGAAACTCGATACCAATTTTTTGCTCATGATATGCATATGACTTTATTTTATTGGGAAGTTGATACGTATGAAAAGGGTACAGATTACTTCAAGTCATTGAACTTTAAATACGTTTGTGAGCCACTAACTGAAAAGAAGAGGGAGAAATTGGCTATGGATGTACATCGAAGTGAACAGGAAGAAGATATTAGTTATCACGATGGAGTTGATGATTATTAGAAAGGCAATGATAGTGATAGGATTGGCGCTTCTATTCCGAAGGACATAGAAGACTCTGCGGGGAGAAATAGAAGCACATTTTGTAACGAATATTCCACCCCCACCCCAAATTCTAAGAAGCGTCTATTCTCCGATAGAAATTCTACAAAATGGACTCCAAAGTGAAAGAGTTTTGGCCATATGGCAACACCCCATTGTGTGGTCATTGTACCTGGGCACTGACCAGTACCCAAGCATTTTCCGACTTATACATAGGCATAGAAAAAGTTATTTCCTATGTTGAGGCGTTAGTGGTCACCACGTCATCAGTATTGGGGCTGATTGAGATGAACTGAGCCCAAGAAGTATAAAGTCTAGGAATTGGTATTTTGAGCCAATGAATAACTCCTAGACCCATGATGGATTTAATTTCGAATTAAATATACTTTTACAATTAGAAATTTTTTTTTTCCGATTGCACGGGATGTTTTTAAAAAGCGGTGTGTACCCATCGGAATCGATTTTGGAAGTGTAAATCTAATACGGGAGATCGATTCAATCAACAAGAACAACTTAAAAGTTATTGAAAGAACTATTAGGCACTTAGGGGTTCATATATGTAAAAGGGTTGTTTGCTATCTATAGTGTAATGCTAAGGGACGTACTTGTTCCACCGTTAGATGATCTCGAAAATTTATAGACAGATTTCCATTGATACCCCTTTATCGTTGGACTGTGCTGATCGTAGAGATTTCCGCTAGCCCCTCATAATTTTGTCTACGAAGGAAAACTTTAAGACCTGGGAACAATTCCTATGCCCAACCTAATTTGTTCATAGGCCTTTCAAATCTTTCTTATGCCCAACAAATTTTTTCCTCGATACCATCTGGTTGTAACACGTGTAATGAATGATCCTTCAGATTTACTCGCTACGTCATCAATTGGTATTGGATTACAGATGGATCCACATACAACCACGAGTGGACGTGAATAGAAATTTGTAAGGGCAAAGATGTGGCACTTCAATTGTGGGCAATGCAAAACTGACAAATCTCAATAAGTTTTTTTATTTATTTTTATTTTTTATTTTTTATGAAAGAGAAGTGTTTTTTGGACAAGTAAAACCTTAATGAATAGGGAATATGTGATGTGGCACTTAATTACCCTAATTACAAGCAAAATTCATAAGGACGTCTGAGTTTGATTTATGCGAACTTTGGGAAAATCCCAGAATGTATACACGCTAAAATGACTTTAGAATTTAACGTTTAAACCCTTTTATATTTCATCGTGTAAATACGTTGTTTATCACAAACTCTACATCTTCATCACTCATAACAGACAATCTAACTTTATCAACCCCTATTTCCACATACAAAGTTAGCTTCAACTCAATTTGGTCTCTACTAACCCCTGACCGCTGGTATATCATTTCAACCAATTCATCGTACACTCCGTTGTTTTTTTTGTAAGACATACTGAAAACGAAATAGGACCGGTAAATGCATTACCCTTACAATGCTTACCGCACTTAACTAACAGCCAAGAAATGGTAACCTTAGACCTTGAAAATAAAAAATTTCAGTCAATAACAGTATATCAATTACTGTAATTCAGTTTAGTTGAGAGCCTAGGAAACAAAATTTTGAGCCTAGGAATGGTTCCCAGGCCTACTATATTCCTCCCGGGCTTACCTTATCTTCAGTTTTCAAAATCAACAGCACCCAATACAAGATAGCAAAATCAACCAACCAACACAACCAACAGTGGTCAACACAAACGAATATACATACACACACCATAAACACAAACAAATATACATACACCATCAACCAACAACAATAGCAAAATCCTAAACCCGTTTTGGTTCAGCAACGATCAACACAAACAAAATATACATACACCTCTTAAAAGCTTATGTTGCTTTTCATCAAACACCTTAACTAAACCCAACAATACTACATACACAAACCCCAATTCATGAGAAACAAATCCAAAATCCTCAATTCCTCATTCTATCAAAAACGTCTCAAACTTAAAACAACAATAAAAGACTGAGAGATTCAATGACATTGGAAACTTAAGTGTCATTATGGGACTTACATTGACTGTGTATCCTTGACAGTGAAGCTTGACAGTGAAGCTTGACAGTGAAGCTCGATTGAAGGAGGTAGTGACACTGTCAAGATTCCGGTTGCCGTTAAGATTAAGGTCGGTAGCAAGATTTCAGCGGAGAGGACCCAACTTCGATGGAGTGGATTTCGGTCAATAGGAGAACGATGGGTTTTGAAATGGGAAGAATGAGTGACCCAACTTCGATGGAGTGGATTTCCGTCAATAGGAGAACGATGGAGAAGATGACCCAATTTCGGAAAGTTTTGGTTTTTTTTTTAGTCAACTGAAGGAGAAGAAGAGAAGGGCAGTTTCGTCCTTACACAATGTAAGAGGGTAATTTAGTCATTTTGCACGGTTTAATTGTGGAGGGTATTATTGTCTTACAAAGACTATTTCCTAGAAAGTAAAGATCAAGAAAGGCTAGATATGTACTTTTTTTTCCAACCGACTATTTCCTAAAAATGATTGTTGTGAAGGGCTATATTTGCAAGTCCCCCAAAGATTATATTGCAGAGAATTTAGGGATTTATTTTTCCTTTTTTGTTTTCTAGAAATTACCAGTATCAGAGAAATGACTGCGTATTTATACACTTACAAAGACGCCGGTTTAAATTGAGCTATATTGAATTATTGGTGTTAGGCGTGGGTGTGGGTGTATTTGTATTTAAACGTGAACTTTTTTTACTACTTACTAATGGACTACTGGTTAGATTATGCAATGACTCTGTTTTTTAGATGGTTTCGACCTTTGATTAGAGTTCTCTGTAAACTGTGACTAGTAAACAAACTATTATTTTTTTCAATCATAAACAGACTAATCGGAAATAAATAAAAAACTCTACAGTGATATTATTTGGGCTTATTATGTGGCTGTGGCTTCACAAAATAACATCTAATTTAATAAAAAAAATATTGATTGATATTTTTTTTACCATGTTTGACACATTGACTGAAGAAAAAAAAAGAACTAATATATATATATATATATATATATATATATATTGAATTGTTTGGAGATATACGTAATGAATGTTTTTCATTAAAAATAAAATAAATTTTGTCTATTCAAAAAGAGAAAAATTGAGTGTTCTTTTATTTTCTTTAGAATTTAATCGAAGCTTTACAAACTACACTTATACTTATAAATATTTTAGGTACTAATACAAAATTATTAAAATGCATTTTGAAATTAAATTAAAGTACTAAATTGCAACTTTAGATGATATTTGGCTGAAAAATAGAATCTATTTTACTTAAAAAAAAAAAATGATCAATTTTGAAATTGAATAAAAATTTTGATTTACCAATATAAATAGCCTTGTTCTATACCTCTATAGTTCTATAAGGTTATGAAAGTATCATAAGATATAAAAAGGCACTTTGCTTAAATTAAATTGTCATCAATGGTGAAGTCAGGTAGTTTTGTAAATTAACCTCGATATAAAAGAAAATCTATCAAAGAAACTTTTGTAACTGTGATAGATTTTAAAGGAATTGTGGTCATCAATCGAGACATAATCAAAACAAGATAAAATTGGTTCATATACAAGAATACTAATTGGATATTCTTTATCTCCAACGACCAAGAATAACTACAAGAATCCAAAATCCAAACCTCATATACAAGAAGTGAAAAAAAGCTAAACATAACTACAAAAACCCAATATTACCACAATGAATTCTGGCTGCCGGAATTCAGCAATGCCAACGAGCAAGCCAATGGAAAATAATATCTCTAATCAGGTAAGACTTCAGGCAAATTATGTCATTCTTTGACCTTGTCTTGCTCCCTAACTTGAACCAATGTCTGTACACAGAATTTGGCAACAAAATAAGAAAGCTTTTAGAAAATCTTCTCCAACAATGAGAAAATCTTCAATTGCACCAGGAACAATGCATCCTATCCAACGATATCATGTTGTGTGGCAAAGATAACAAATCAAATGAGATTTCTATGACACATACCATGATATTAATGGTGCATTGAAGATTTTCTCACAACAACAAAGCAAATAAGATTATTCAAGGTATATATGCAAGCAACTATCATAATTATAGTAAGTCGATTTTCTAATTTAAGATGTTTGTACAAGCAAACATGTTCAAATGTTGTAATAGTTGGTGACAGGCAGAGTTAATTAATAATGGTTTCTCCAACTTTCTATCAAATAGTTTCTATCTACATCACCTTGTCATCAAATATCACTACGAGATTTAATATAATGATGATAAAAGCGTTAAATTAAACCAAACATAGAAAAAAGAAATATTAGTGATTACCTTGAGTCCTTGAGCTGTGAAGTCAGATTTGTACTCCGGCGAAACAAGGCTCTCCGTATACACATAGAGTTTATGCCAACTCTCCTCTGTTTCAAATTCCACAACATTATATTGTTCGATACCATCATCCTGGTACATTACACCAACCTCTACATTCTTCAGTTTGTAATCGTTTGCATCCACAAACACCAATCCCTCCTTCGTCATCAACAATAATGTTTTACTATTAATCAATAATTCCAATGGCCTCAACTCAGAGAAGGAATTATTATCCATCCCCATTGTGTTTATTTTCCAAGATCCTTGCACGCCATGTTTCGGCATAACACAAATTTGTTTTTGACCATCACTTTTATCCACTGCCAAATAAAGAGAGCCCCCCAAAGCTGTAAGAGTATAATGGCAGTTTCCTTTTAACACAGTGTCAGGTAGGGATATGGTTTTGAACTTCTCATCCACCAAATCAAACACTGCAATCACACACGAACCATCAAGATCCTCGAATGCCCAATGGATTGCCCCATTCAGATAGACCCCCATCTCATAACACTTCTCGGGAAAATGTAAACCATTTTCAATACTCGTCCAAGAATTATTTCCCAGAGAATAGACCTCAACAAGTTCTCCCGGACAAGATTTTTTAACAATCTTGTAGTCATCAATAGACTCAGCGTAACCAAAGCCATACAGATGTCTAATACGAGCTGGACCGCCAGAATTTGATATTTGCTTGCATTTTTGAGTGGAAGGATTATACACAAACAATTTATTATTTTCTGTTATAAGGCCTAACAAGCCATTACAAGAACCAAAACATCTAATCCAATAAAATTTCTCAGGAATTGGAAACCCAAGACGGAGCATAGTAATCTTGTCATCATTATATGACACAGTTTCGAGGTCTGCAGAGAAGAGATCCCAAAAATCATCTACAAGAAGTCTTGTTCTTCCTAGGGTTTGAGCTCGAGAGAGATGCATTTTCACGAAACTAGGGTTGGAAATCAGATCTATCCATTCCTTGGATACGCATTTGAATCGGCAAAGGAACTTGACCGGCAATCTCAAGAGTATTTCGTCGATGAGCTCCGGTGGAAGAGTCGACATGGCAGAGAGAAGATATTATTGCAGAGAAATGACTGAGAAACCAAGCTCTGGAAATGGCACAGTGCAGTTAATATCGCAGAGAATTTAGGGATTTTATTTTTCCTTTCGTTTTCTAGAAAAATAACTAGTATCAGAGAAATGACTGTGTATTTATACACTTACAAAAGCGACAAATATCGACCTGTGAGGACAACAATACCCTTTAATTTAAGAAACTGTATTGAAGTTCGGCGTCGGTGTATTTGTAGTTAAACGGGAACTTTTGGTTACTACTGGTTAGTTTATGACTAACTGAACTGCTATGATATAAATATCAAGAGTCTCCTCCTTTGTGTGAGAATTATTGGGTCCAATCTTGCTATTCCTGGTCAATGCTGTAAATGTGGGCTGGCCCGGCAGGGGAAATAGGCCGTGCCTAAAAATATTAGGGAGGTACGATATAGCACGGTCTTTTGGATGGCTACTAAGGGTGCATAAAAAACCATCAAACTAAAACAACCCGTCAAACCTAACCTAAACTTTATGAGTTGGTTCGGTTTCACATGTAAAAAAATTATCAATCGGTTTGTCATTTAACAAACCGATCAAAAATTGGTTCGGTTTAGATAACTAAAAATAAAATTCATGCAACTCAAACCAACACATATATTCAATAAAAATCAAATCCATATTTCTCGAATTTTGTAACTTTTATTTATTCTTATTTGCTTATCATATAAATAAGTTTTTTTTTTTTTTTCTTCTTCTCATTCATATTAAAATTAACACTCCTCTTTCTTTTATATATTATATTTTTTTAAGAAATAAAACATAATTACTCCTCTCTTCCTATGCATTCTTTTATATGTGTTTTTATTTATTTTTCTGTTATTGTTAATTATATAATATATATAAAAAAAAATTAAAATAATTAAATAAGACTTATATATTTTTTTTTTGAGGAAAAATAAGACTTATATTAAATATTTTTATATTTAAATAATTTTTTTATAATAATACAAAAAATGATTTTTGGGTTCAAATCTAAACTGATAAATCTACCCAAACAAACCCGTCTTTTTTTGGTTTGATTTGAATCGGTTTGACAAATCACATTGGTTTGGTTTGGTTTGGTTTCACATTGAGCTTTAACCCGAACCAAACCGAAAATACACGTTCCTAACGGTCGCTATTTAAAAAATTAAAATATTTTTAAAAAAGTAGTTATTACAGTTTGAAACAAGGTTGTCAAAATCGAAAATATATCAAATAGTCTAACTAGCACAACCATTTTGAATATTATATTATTATTTTGAATAAATATTTTAAGAAGTATAAAGAGTTAATTTAAAACATGTCCATTTCAATCCTTAAGGCTCATTGGGCTCGCGGGATATGATAGGATTATTTTCATGGGATTTGATTGGACTAAAATTAGTACTATGATGCAATTGGTGCTGTATGAAATTGGATTAAAATAGTAATATCTCATGTTTAGTGTGGTATGTGATTGAATAAAAATATAATTTTATCATATATTTAATACAGTGTGAAATTAATTAATATAAAATTAAATAAAATTATTTTTAAATAAGTTAATTGTTTATATTTTAAAATATAAAAAATATTTAAAATTAATATTAAAGAAAATAACATTTTTAATTAATATTTAATATTTTAAAAATATTTTTAAGGGTTAATATTATAAACCTCTCATCACTTTTGAACTATTATTGGATGTATAGTTACAAATGCTTTTGTTTTAGAAACCTCCCCTATAAACTAACACCGTTAGCATTTCGTTTGTGCTGATTGAGTTTAACTATTAAAAAGTCTAAAATGTCCATATTTAAGCTTCGGTTGTATGAATTGGTCATTATACCTTCATACTTTTACCAAATAAATTAATAAAATAATACAAAGACAGAAATGTTAACTTGCAAAGAAGAAGTTATTTTGTGGACAATTTTATCACTAAAAATAACAAAATTACAAATGAACCAAAAGTATTGAAAATGAGTATTTGTTTGGATTTACAAAAAAGCCAAATAAATAAATAAATATTTATTCTGGTTTATTTTCAATGTTTTTTTATTCATTTATAATTTTGTTATTTTTAAGGATGAAATTGTCCACAAAATAACTTCTCATTTGCAAGTTAACATTCTTGCATTTTGTATCAGTTTATTAATTTATTTGGTAAAAGTATGAGGGTATAATGATCAATTCATACAATTGAAGCTTAAATAGAGATATTTAAGACTTTTTAAGAGTCAGACTCGGTTAACACAAACAAAATGCTAACAGTGTTAGTCCATAGGGGAGGTTTTTAAAATAAAAAGCAATTGTAATTATACACATCCAATAATAATTCAAAGTTGAGGAGAGGTTTATAATATTAACCGTATTTTTAATATTATAATAAGATATATTAAATAAACATAAAATTTTATAATTAAATAAAATAAAATAAAAGAATAATTATTTTTATTTTTAAATGTGGGACTAAATAGCTCCACCCCATCAGGATAAAATGGTTGCATATAATTGGACTAGTTAAAATAATTATTTAAATTAAATTTTAAAAAATTAAAATATTTAAAAGTAATTTAAATATTCAAAACCAATTTTAAACAAAATAATATTTATTTTTATTTGTTATAATTGAAAATTATTATTTTGAAAATGTTGAAATAAAATATTTTATTAATTATTAATATATATTTATATTTTACTCACATAAAAATAGTATAAATTGAAAAGAGAAAATAAAAATAAAAATAAAGTTTTATGGGACTAATTAGTCCCACATTGGTGGAATAAGTTGCTTTCATGAGATTAAATAATTTCATCTCATGCAAACAACAAACATGAGAGATGAGACTAGAATTACTCTTATCTCATCTCATCCTATGCACCAAAACATACCCATCGAAATAAATATAAGATTTTAATATATTTTATTTATAAACCCTCTTAAATTATTAACACACACAATTTATATATATATATATATATATATAATCATATTATTTTTAAAATCAAATTCTAGTCTATTGCCTAAACATCTCATTTTTGGATTCAAATAATCATTTGCTTCCCATTCAAGGAAAAAAAAAAAAAAAAAAAAAAAAAGTTAATTACACTACCATACCCTAAGTTTATTGAATCTAGCAGAATTTCAAACAAATACATAAAATTAATGCAAACAACCCTTGTCATTAGTCAACACCGTTAGTCAACACCGTTAAAGTTAACAATTGACTTTTGAAAAGACACCATTGCCCATACTATTGAAAAGTTAAAATTACCCCTGCTCTTAAAAGTTTAATTTTTTTTTAAAAATAAACATAGAAATCCACCTGCCTTGAAGTTTATCGCCGATTGAGATCATCCTCTTCCTGACGGGATGAGATTGTGATCTCCTCCCGTTGTGAAGGAGGTGGATCTCTTCTGTGGAAGAGATGTCCTCCTCCACGGTGAGATGCAAATCAAGGAGATATTAAATCTTTTCCACAGAGGAAATCTTAGACGAACTAATGATAATTATTTTAAAAGGTACAATCGTACAACGCAACTAGCAATTATTATCTTAAAAAACTACTGCAATACCAAGATAGCCCAAAGTATGATTTTGATTTTGAAAATTGTTTTTGAGTACAATCAAAAATCATAACTAAACTTGACAAGAATCTCATTTTTAATTATTATTTTTTATTTCTTTCAAAAACAAGAATCTCATTTTTAATTTTTAAGAATCTCATATTTTAATTACTTTTTCTATAAAAAAAAAAAGGGGTGGTAGTTTGGTTATTATCGCAAAAACATAAGGAAAAATTGAGAATTTAGATGTTTGGCTCATAAAAATTGAAATATGTCGGAATAAAATTAAACATTTCTTATTTCAATAATCTAAAATATTAAAATATATATATATAAGTAATTTATACTGAAGTTTACTGTTATTACAAAATAGCAACTGATTAATCTATCTCCAAAGATTATAACATTAAAATAATTATAATATTTTCATTGTAAAAAGACAAATTCTTATTGATAAGAGTTCACATTATTTTCACATTCACAATAATTATTGATCAATAATTTTTGCTTTCACAATATTGTTAGCAATCCTCTAATAGCCATACATTACAACATCTCAAAAGGCTGGTTTGAGCTTTAACTACTACATTAAGGAATCATATTCATATGAAACATATGGTATGGACTATGGACTAACTAACATATATGAATGGGAAATATAGAGTAATTGTTGTCCATCTGAATATAATGGTTCAAACATGTCAAAAATTCTAATGGTTCAAAGAAGTCAAAAAGCATATGAATGGGAAAAATAGAGTAATTACCTATATAGTAGCACACTCCAAAAATCATATATGAGTTAGAAAAGCTAAAAGGAAATTGTAAAAATCCATTACCAATATAGTAGCAAAATCCAAAATCCAAAAACCAAAGATCATATACAATACGTTGAAAAAAAGAAGCTAAAAATAACTGCAAAAATCCAGCAAGCAAGCCAGGAGAAAGTAATATCTGTAATCGGGGTAGACTTCAGGGAATATCTGTAAAGAGAATTTGGCAACAAAATGAGAAAGCTTTTAGAAAACATATAAATAATTTAAACATCTTATCCAACAATGAGAAAATTTGCAATTGCACCCGGTGCAATGCATCCTATCCAACAATATCATGTTACGTGGCAAGGATAACCAATCAAATGAGATTTCTATGCCACATGACATGATTTCAATAGCCAGAAGCATTGCATCCAATGCACGGAAGATTTTTGCCTCAACATCTAAGTAAATTAGATTGTAGAAGGCACATGCAAGCAACTATCATAATTATAGTAAGTCGATATAATTTAAGATGTTTGAAATCTTTTAAGAAAACTCTTCATTATATGGTACATTGTTAATTAATTTGGCATTTTTAGTGCATTAATTTGGAAAAAGGAAAACCATTGTCTTTGCACATCTAGAAAGTCTCAAAAATATATTCGAGTAATTCCTCAAAATGTGATTCACATAAGAGAAATCTCTTGTACAAACTTAGAGACTAATGTCACTAATATGACCAAATATAACTACGAGATTAAACATAGCCTAAGTAAAATTAAAGTTCTGAACATGTTTTCACTACAAACAATGTGCAAGTAATATGACCAAATACTTTATATCTACATAAAATAAAATAAATAAAAAAAAAAAAAAGGAAAAATTAGTGATTACCTTGAGTTGTGAAATCGGATTTGTACTCAGGTGAAACAAGGCTCTCCATATAGACATGGAGATTATGCCAACTATCCTCTGTTCCAAATTTCAAAACATAATATCGTTCTATATCATCAACCGGGTACATTACACCAACCTCTACATTCTTCACTTTATTTTTTTTACCCCCAATCATCAATAATCCTTCCTCTGTCATCAACAACAATGTTTTACAATGACTCAATAATCCCAATGGCCTCAACTTAGAAAACTTAGGCTTCCAGAATCTTTTCCAAGATCTTTCCACGCCATATTCCTGCATAACCCAAAAATCTTTTTGACCATCACTTTTATCAGCTGCCAAGCAAAGAAAGCCCTTTAAAACTCCAAGAGTATATTTGCAGTTTCCTTTTAACACAGTTTCAGGTGGAGGTAAGATTTTGAACTTCTCTTCCACCAAATCAAACGCTGCAATCACACACAAACAATCACGATTCTCAAACGCCCAATGGATAGCTCCATTCAGATAGAACCCCACCTTAACAAAGACCCCCTCCTCATAATACTTCTCTGGAAAAAGAAAACCACTTTCAATACTCGTCCAAGAATCTTTTCTGAGAGAATAGACCTCAACAATTTCTCCCGGACCAGCAATTTTAACAAGCTTGTAGTCATCAATGGACTCAGCGTAACCAAAGCCATATAGATATGTAATTTCAGTTGGACCGCCAAAACCTGATATTTCCTTGCATTCTTGAGTGGAAGGGTTATACACAAACAATTCACTATATTCCATTATAAGGCCTAACAAGCCATTACAAGAACCAATACATGTAATACAATGAAATTTCTCAGGAAACTTAAGACTCAGCATAGTAATCTTGTCATCATTGTATGACACCGTTTGGAGGTCTACAGCGAAGAGATCGAACGTACCATCTACAAGAAGTCTTGTTCTTCCTAGGGTTTGTGTTAGAGAGAGGTGCATTTTCACGAAATGAGGGTTGGAAATCAGATATAGCCATTTCTTGGATATGCATTTGAATCGGCAAAGGGACTTGACCGGCAATCTCGAGAGTATTTCGTCGATGAGATGCGGTGGAAGAGAGGACATGGCAGAGAGAAGAGATTATCGCAGAGAAATGATTGCAAAACCAAGCTCTGGAAATGGCGGAGTGAAGAAGATTTATATTGCAGAGAATTTGGGGATTTGATTTTTCCTTTTGTTTTCTAGAAATAACTAGTGTCAGAGAATGACTGCACATTTATACTTTTACAAGGACGCCAAATACCGACCTGTGAGGACATAAATGCCCCTCGATTTAAGAATCTGTAATAAAGTTGGGCGTGGGTGTATTTGTATTTAAATAGGAACTTTTGGTTAATAATAGTTAGATTTATGACTTTATGTAAAACGTCTGATATAAATATTTTAAGGCTTCCTTGGGTGAGAGTTGCATTGTTACCTCACTTGTAGAGTCCAATCTCGTTAGGTTTCGGTAAACCCTAACCAACTATGGAGTTGGTTTTATATAAAAATAAATAAATTATATTTTGTAGGGTCTAATACTTAGGAGAGTGTATTTAATTTCGTTGAAGTTTAATAAATTTATTTCAAATGATGGACCACGAATTCCATATAGATTTTGTTAGAATTGTGTATAGAGTTTGTTGAATTTTTACATAGAGTTATATTGAATTGAATAGATTTTTGAAGATTTATCTTTAAAAAATATATATTTTTGTAAGGTGAATATAAATAATATTTGATTATTCATTATATAATCAGATTATTGAAATTTTGATATTATATAAAATAAAAAAAAAAATTGATTTTTTAAATTCTAATTATCAAGGCCAGTTGTTGGATAAGAAATTTATTAATTTCAATATACTTTAATCCTTCATATTGAAAGATAAAATGTCCATATTTTAACAATTCAATCACGAACTCCAAAATTGAAATGATGTGCATTATAAAAGAGCAAAAAATTATTTCACATATCATTATTCATCCTCATTCATTGTTATTGTTGTCATTCAAGCCTAGCATCTCTCCACATATTTGAAGCTGTACCAGCTCTCCATGGGTTTAAACTCTCATCGTTGCTCTTGCGTTTGAAAAATTGGTTCAAATTCCTCTTTATTAATAGGTGGTGATGAAAACGATGAAGATTCGTTATTTAATTCAATAGAAAATACATCGGACCAACATTCCTAGCGAAGAAAATTGTGTAGCCCGGCATCAACTAACACTAGCTCTGTTAGTGTCCTATATGAGAATAGAGGTGCGGACTTGAAAACTGTGAATATTGATTTAAATATACCAAATATACTTTCATTAACATTCCTTAATGTGAATTGTCGGATAAAAAAAATATTAATTTTAATACATTTCAATCACTGTATCCAAAGATAAAATGTCATCGAACTCCATCAAAATCTAAGAGAGTAGGACAAGATTTATTATGAACCTTTAAATTTATAAATCTCATTTAAAAATCCGGTGATTTTCATCACTTGAACAAAATTTGTAAAATCACTTTTTGAATACACCCCGATTTATTTGAACTTTTTAAAAGTCTAAAAATTATATTTTATTGGAATCTTTTAAAGTTATAATTGTTATTTCACTAATTAAAATGCATTTTTATATACCATCGTTTAATGTGATTTAGCAAAAAAAAAGGTTCATTCAATCCGACAATATTCTAGACTCAAGCTGCCGCCAATGCAAATGGTATATCAAAAACCGCAATTTGATATTAAATAAAAGAACTAAATTTATTCATTAGAAAATACAGTTCAATTTATTTTTCCACAATAAATTGCAAGTTTAGATGATATTGGGCTGAAAAATAGAATCAAATTTTACGGTTGACAATTTTACTTAAATAAAAAAAATCTATTTTGAAATTGAATAAATTTTTTATTTTACCAATATAAATAGCCTCATTCTAGAAGAGCCGAAGAGGTAATGAAAGTATCTTAAGATATAGAGAACGTTTTGTATTAATTAAACTGTCATAGTGTCGTCATATTTGGTCCCTAATTCATTCGCCAAGTTAGAAAGTTTTGTAAGTGAAACTTTTCTTATAGATTTTAATTGAATTTTGGTTATCGATGGACAAAACATATCCAAAACTAGACAACTATTGATAATCTAAGTATTTGCTTGCGTTCTTTATTGGAAAGATTATATAACAAAAATTATCACAACTCTGCACGTATATTGCTATCGAGTCTAACGACATTATTGACGATAGCATTAGTTACCAATGATTTTTAACGATAGCAGTAACTAAACAGATTTTAAATTCACGTTAGATTATTTAGTATTAACTAAAGGACAACACTTGGGTACTGACCGGTCAATACCCAAGGTGCTGACCACCCAATAATTAATAGCCACATAACCTAAAATAAGGAGAAAAGTGGAAATAGTAAAAAGATTTTTACCACGTGACAACACCCCGTTGGATGGTTATGGGTGGTCAGTATGCTTAATTGCACAAACATCCCCTGTAATTAGTTGACTTCATTAAATCTAACCATTGACCACAATTTTAATCAAAAAATGACTAAAGTGCCCTTAGTTACCTATTTTCTTATTAATTATATATATACTTTATTTTTTTTTTGACAATTTATATATATACTTAAAATAATAATTATATACAATACTTTATTTATTTATTTAATAATTTTATAATCCATTTTTAATCCATTTTTTACATTTTTATAATCCATTTTTTTTAAAATTAATTAATTAAGTATTATATATAATTATTATTTTTTAAGTATATATAAAATTATTTTTTAAGTATATATATAAATTGTCAAAAAAAAAAGTATATATATATATAATTAATTATAAAATATGTAACTAGGGGCACTTTCAATGGTTAGATTTAATAAAGTCAACTAATTACAGGGGATGTTTGTGCAATTATGGATAAATATTCCATATACATACAATTATACCTAAACTCAAGGGCCGTTTGTGCAATTAGTCCTAGTTTAAAATATTAAATATTTAATTCATAAAAAGTAATTTATACTGAAGTTTATTGTTATTACAAAAATAGCACTATTTGGTGGAAGAGTAGTTCAAAACCTTACACATTGGCCTTTAAAAAAATTATAATTTCAAATTGAATAAATATTTTGTTTTACCAATATAAATGGCCTTGTCCTATAAGATCTTATGAAAGTATCATAAGATATAGAGAACGCTTTGGTCCTTAATTCAACAATAAATTCAAAGAAAATATTAAGGAAGAATCTCAATATAAAAGAAAATATTTCAAAGAAACTTTACTAACTGTATAGACCATTAGACCTCAATAATAAATTCAAACGACAGATTTTATTGAGTTGGTAACGAATTGTGGTCATCAATTGACACAGCATAGCCAAAACTAGATAACAAAAGAAGTTCATACTATAACATTGAAATTCCAGGTATTTGATTATGTTCTTTATTGGAAGAATTATACAGAAAATTATCATTTATATCTAAAATGAAAAAGTTGTTTAGCTGGTAAATGGACGAGTTTGGAGCTTAGGTAAATAACTCCCAGGTTAATGGTTCTAAACCTATTAATAACGAACATTTAAAAAAAAAATACAAAATCCCGGATTAATAGATATTGTCAAAACCAACACAAAGTAAAGAACTAAGTCCATCTTTTAATTTTTCTGTCGGAACTTAAAATTCCATTTTAGAAAGAACAAGTCTTTGTCTTTTGAGTTTGAGAGAAATGAAATTCGAAAAATTGAGGATGATTGATAAAAGCCAGTGGATCACTCAAATACACCTGAATTGACGTAAAGGTTTCGGTAGAAGTTTTAAAAGTACATCAACAATTAACTCTAACTAACTCTGACGTAAGATTATCACCGGATGTGATTTGATGATAAATGACGTTTATTCAACCTATCAATATTTCAGGTTTAATTAATGAGATATGCCCAATTAAAGCCAAAAGTTAAGATGCTAATTGAGCTCTAAAATGGAGATGGATTCGAAATAGCAGAGGAGACAATAATACCAACCAAAAAAAAAAAAAAAAAGGCTCCAGAGAATTCTGGGGTTTGCTTCTGTATTTTACCGAAATATGTTTATTGTATTATTTTGCATTGAAATAAAAAAAGTAACAATAAACATTATAAATTATCTGATTAGATGTGTCCCAAGCTTGCATACATCTGATCAAACAATTCTACGGCCAGAAAGAATCCCAAGTTTTGTTCAGACATTTAACAAAAATATTTCTAAATGTATGTATCTCAAGACATCTTTTTAATGGATCTCTGTTATGTACACCTTTTATCTTAAATTGATCAATACGATAAACTAGGACAAACAATTATCTTCAAGTTGTGAAGAATCAAACGACAATACTAATTGGATATTCTTCATCTCCAACTACCAACAAATGTGTTCCTTCTTCCATCACCATCAACCCATTTTCAGTAGCTCTGCTAAAGGCTTCACAAGGGCTCACCTCAAATTCAATCTCAGCTTTCTCTTCAGCTTTGAGAATCACACTTTGGAATCCAACCAACTGTATTATCGGCCTCCCGTTTTCATTCTTTTCGGGCTTCACGAACAGCAACACCGGATGCTTGCCGACCATCTCTCCATCATTTTCAACTCCAACAGTCGTTGAAAACTTCTTATTCTCACAAAATTCTGTACCCAACTCAGAAACTGACTTGTAGTTAACTGTCTGTCCATTCACAACCATCTTGGTACTTGATGATTCATTAAAATAAAGTTTGTTAGCTGTGACATGCTTGAACTTGTATGAATACTTTGAGTAGCTGAGACCATAACCAAATTCGAAAACTTTATCGCCTTTGTAGAACCGATATGTACGTCCTGGATAGCCTGAATTTGGCTCAGGCCGCATTCTCATGTCTGTCATGGCTACTTTGACAAAATCTTGTGGATACCAAGTCATCGGTAGCCTTCCTCCTACAAAGAAACACAGTAGCCTTATATGATTAGATTTGAATATTATTAGAAAACCAACAGATATAATTAATATTGCCTTCTAAAAACACTGCACAGTTAATAAATTCACCTGGGTTGTGGTCACCGAAGATGATTTCTGCAAGTGCAATCCCTCCAGCCTCACCTGGATAACCGGCCCACAGAATGCTTGCGATATTGCTGTCGTACTTTGCAAAAGATATATCAACTGGACCTCCACAAAGAATCACCAAAATAACCGGTTTCTTTGCAGCTTTAGCGACACTAGTGATGAGTTCTTGTTGCTTCCCTGGGAGCACCAAGTCCATACGATCTAAGTCTTCTGTCTCTTGAGTTTGGTCCAATCCCATTATCAAAACCACATGATCAGCCTCTTTTGCTATCCCCACTGCCTTGTCAATTGAAGCTGAAGAACATCCCACTGTATCACAGCCAGGGTCATAAAAGGTGTTATTGACATAGTTTTGCAATGCTTGAAATATTGTAATGAAGTTGCATGCAGGGCCTGCATAGTTTCCGATAAGATTATATGCGGAATTGGCATTGGGGCCTATTACAGCAAGGGACATTGATTTTGACTTTGGTAAAGGGAGTCGTTTAGCTGAGTTCTTTAGAAGGACAATTCCATCTTGGGCTGCTTGGAGGGCTAGAACCTGGTGAGCGGGAGAGCAGACACGGTCTGTACCAATATTGCCGAAAGGCTGTTCGCTTGGATTGCCATTAAAAAGTCCTAACCTCATTCTAATAGAGAAGAGGTTGTGAAGGGCTCTATCTATTTCAGATTCAGGCAGTTTTTTCTGATTTACGGCTGATTCTGTGTGTTTCTGCAAGTAGGATCCACAATTCACATCCATGCCTGTATGACAATAATATTAAGCTTAGTTCAATCATTTTGGGCAATTTAAGGTCCTGTAAAATTCAATTATTATTCCTTAAATTATTTCTGTTTGACCATCTATAAAAAATAAATAAATAAATAAACACAAGACTATACCGGCTTTAAGTACATCAACCACAGCATCTTCCGGTGTTTTTGCGTATCCTTGAACATCGTAGATAATGGACACCGCATCACAGTCTGATGCTATGTACCTGATTCAATTAACATCAAACATTATTACTAAACTACCCTCCACAAGACAACAATTGTAAATTGCAAATTTAAGTTAACTTTACCCATGGAACCCCCACTGTCCTCTGGCAGTCTTGGTTAGGAGATTGTAATCTGCACAGCTTGGGACTCCATTAACTCTATTGAAAGCACACATTATACCACTGGCACTGCCTTGCTTTACACAGCTCTCAAATGGAGGTTGATATGTGTCTGCTAAATCTTGAGCAGTTACCTGTATTATACAGAGACAAAAAAAGAAAGCAATTAAAAGAAGCCTAAAATGCAGATTGAAATATAAAATTAAAACATAACAGGAATCTTTGAATTAACCAATGTTTTTTAAAAGGCACAAAATCAAATAAGAAAACAAGAAAAGAGACAATGCACATACACGAGCATCAAACATAAAGCGGGTAGTGCCCATCCAACGGTCCAAATCATAAGCTGTAAAATGCTTGCAACAAGCTGAAGCTTGAAGATGACCTTCAAGCTTCCCACCTTCAAAGGTATCTCCTTGAACACCTCTCACATATGAAACTGCATATTTCCCAGTAACCAATGGATCCTCTCCAGGTGTCTCCTGCCCTCTACCCCATCTTGGATCTCTGAATATGTTAATATTTGGTGCCCAAAATGTCATTCCTGTTGCTTGTCCAGCATTGTACACTGCTCTAGCTTCAGTTCCAATTGCCTACAATTAACGAAACATTAATTAATTAATTCCACAATAATCAAAATCAATGCTACATATATTTGATATTTGATATATCTGCAGACTTAATTAATTACCTGACCAATGCGATACCACATATAAGTATCAAAAGAAGCAGCAGTGAGGATGACTTGAGGGAAGCTGGTGGCACCCTTTATGGTTCCATTGAAACGGATGCCTCTGCCTGCACCGGTCACGCCGTGTAATGCCTCCGACCACCACTCATACCCTGGAATGCCAAGTCTTGGAATCGGGGGAGCTGAGTTAACGAGTTGGGGTATTTTTTCATCTAGTGTGAGTCTAGAGACCAAGTCCCTGACTCTTTGGCTGATGGGTAGTGTAGTTTTGCAAAATGGGTAGTTTTCGGTTGATGGGTCGGATGAGTCACATGAGAATGGAGGCTGAGTTGAGTCAACTCGGATGACGAGTAGTAGAGTCAAGTACAGTAGGGTTGTGACTGTGAGAGAGAGCTTTTGAAGAGACATTTTTTGTGTGTACAGAAACATTCAAGTGAAGTGTATCGAATATATAGGGAGAAGTCATTTAAAAGCGTCTCCGATGCAAATGTATCATAATTGTTGACATGAAAACGATGTCAAAAGATTTGCTTATATGGTAATAATGTTATGAGATTTGTTTTCTATATGATATAAAAATAGACTTAAATAGATAATAACTTAAAATTTGGTCTCCAATATTTCCGTCTAAAACATAATTTTTTTTAATGATGTGTCCATCTTTTTTTCCTATTTTATTTTTTATCTTATTTTCTTATCAAAAATATATGAAAAATTAATGTCAGTTTTAAATGTTTACCGAATCAACCTAAAAAATAGTTGTGTAACAAACCATATGAAAGTGGACAGTTATATTGACAATGTTTAATATATATATATATATATATATATTTTTTTTACCACGTCAGCTTGAGGTTAAGTATACACAGCTGCATTGGTGACACAATTATTAAAATAACGTCAATTTACCATATGTGACATCTTTTTTTTTTTACAAGTCATGCTAGCATCGGAGATGCTCTAAGCATTAGCTTTTTTATTTTTAAATTGTTGATATGGAATGTAAGTGGAATGACAGAATTAACCTTGTGTTTGATTATCTATTTTTGCCGGCAAAGTTGCTGTCTTCTATACGAGAAAAACTTGGATGCATCCGATACACCACCATGCAATCAATGAATGATACGTGTCATTTAAAATTTTTTCCTTCCAGCTCATCTTCTCTTCCCTTCTTTCCTATCTATCAGACTCTTTCTCCTATTTTCTCAATCAATATGGATCCGTCACAGGCGATCTTTCTCCGACGCCGTTTGATTCCGTCAATAATTGGATCTGAAAGTTCGGATGACACTGAGTTCGATGGCGTGATCGGTTTCGTCAGATTCACGACGGATCGTCACAAATCTAGTGACAAAGGTTTGGTGACGATTCGGGTTTGACTTCGTTTCTCTCTCCACACAACTCAAATTTGAAAATGGACACTCGGGTTACAACGGTCGGCATTCGATGAACGTTTTCCGGTGTTTTTGTCAGTCAAATCATCAGTGATGATGTCGACGGCTATAGTTTCATCAAACTTCGAACGACGGTTTTGACCACTAAGACGATTTCCTTAGGCGACGACCTTTTGAGAGATCGGAAGGTCGGAACTTTTCATACCTTCCAGTGTGGGTGGTGTCGACTCACTTGCTCAGAAGGTCAACGGTCGGCGGCACTAATGGCGGTCTGAAAATGAGAGAGAAAGGGTGTCTGATAGATAGAGAAGAAGAAGAGAGAAAATGAGGCGGAAAAAGAGAAATAGGGAAATTTTTTTAAATAACACGTGTTAATCATTGATTGCCTCCGATGCACCACCATTAGATTCCAGTGTGGTGCATCGGATGCACCCAAGTTTAAATCATTTCTTCATTTAAACTGGTGTCCAACTGATGTAACAATACTCTAATCTATTCATTTAAATCATACAAATCTAATACAATCTAAATTAATGGATTAAAATTTTGCAACATCATTTGGACACCAAATTTAGGTAAAAGTTGCATTACTCATTTATTATATATGTTAATTGAAAATTATTTGTTGTATTAAATGCTAATAACAACCATTGGATTGATTGAAAATGAATGGAAAGATATTGAAGTCACAAATTTAAGTCAAGATTTTAAATCAATATAGCCTAACATATATATATATGGTATATATATATATGGTATATATATTTTATCAATAATGCTACTTTGTCTAAATTTGGTATCCAATTTTGGTGTCCAAATGATGTGTCAACACTTTAGTCCATTCATTTAAATTATACAAATCTAATACAATCTAAATGAATAAATTAGAGTGTTGCCACATCATTTGGATACTAAATTTGGACACTAAATTTGGACACTAAATTTGGGCAAAATAGTATTACTCATTTATAATATATGTTAATTGAAAATTATTTGTTGTATTAAATGCTAATAACAACCATCGGATTGATAGAAAATGAATGGAAAGATATTGAAAGTCACAAATTTAAGTCAAGATTTTAAATCGATATAGCCTAACATATAAATATGTATGTGTATATATATATATATATATATATTTTATCAATAAGTCTACTTTGCCCAAATTTGTTATCCAAATTTGATATCAAATGATGTGACAACACTCTAATCCATTCATTTAAATCATATAAATCCACTCTAATCCATTTATTTAAATCATATAAATCTAATACAATCTAAATGAATGGATCAGAGTGTTGTCACATCATTTGGACACCAGATTTGGACAACAAATTTGGGCAAAGTAGCATAACTCATTTATTATATATGTTAATTGAAAATTATTTGTTGTATTAGATGCTAATAACAACCATTGGATTAACTGAAAATGAATGGAAAGATATCGAAGTCACAAATTTAAGTCAAGATTTTAAGTCGATATAGCCTAACACACACACACACACACATATAGTGTTATGTCTAGAACTAGGGTTGTCCTCATCTGCCGACACTTTTTTTTTTTTTTTTGGTCACGAGTTGTCTTTTTCTGTTGGCACATTCTTGATAACTGCTGATAGATGACGAGTCTCGATAATAGATAATGGATCCCATGCTCTCTGATGATAAGTCTCGTGAATTTAGTGGGGTCAAAGTCCCTTATATTGTTATAAGTCATGGCCAAAAGTGTCACCGCCTAGATGGTGGGTTCAGTAGGGTCTTCATCATTGAGGAAGTCATCCTCATCATGATTTTCTAAGTCTGAATCTTTTTGAGAAATACTAGTCACAGTCTTTCTCATTTCATTTGCAATTTTCAAAAGTTCTTTTGAAGTTTTTACTACAGCAATCTTGGCCTGGTTCTAGGATTTGGCAATCAGGAATTGTGATTGGTCATTATTTTTGTTGCAGATACTAGGGTTCTCAGAAAACCATTTTACAACTCTGTTTCTACCATGGTCATTGACCACTTGATTTTTGTCTGTCTGCCAAAATAAGAAATATTGACATTGCCAACTAATTGCTCTTGGATTCTATAGTTGATCATCAAGATTCATGTCAAATTGAAGATCCTGAAGAAGAGTAATAAATTGAGAATATAATCCCAATCTTTGGGTTTCTCAATATGTGTTACCCAATATTGGTAACCTTCTTTGATGACATTTGGGAGAAAATATATATTTGCTTCATACCTGTCCCACCATTCTAGAAACCAGAATGGTATATTGAGTGAGAAATCTTTGTCAAAATAAATAAACCAGGATAGAGAATTTCCTAGGTTTTGACCATAAAGCACAAATTTCCTAGGTTTTGACCATAAAACACATAAGTCCATCTATCAATGTAATCCCAATAAGAGAACTCAGAGACATGAAATGGTCTGGAAAATCTATTTTTCTTGTTTGGATTATTTCCCTATTGTTCTAGGGTAATGATCTTGCAAAACTTTATTTTTCTAAAAATCAATTTTTGTGTGTCAACCTTGTCAAAAATATCTGAGATATAAATAGAATCTGTGTCTACGGGAATACACTCATAAAATATGTCTTTTTAATATCTTCAGGAATCCTACAAAACAAAGGATCAATGATTGCATCCGTAAGTTTTTTAGGTTCCTTAAAATAAGTCTCAAGTAATAGTGGGGTTTCTACTACGAAGAATTTGTCAAAGTAGGGTTTATCATGGTAGTGATAAGTCTGGTTGTTAATCTTTGAAAAAGGTGATGATGTGGAGGGAGAATAAGCTTTTTGCTTTTCAATTGACATTTTGTCTTGTTTTATTGAGTGAGGGCTGATATGGGAGGATGTTATAGTCTTGAAAGATGATGAGTCTGATTTCAAAGGAGAGAAACTGTTTGTGATTTGTAATGGGCTTGGTGGTTTAGGTGATAGGGGTTGGGTTGTCATATGACTTGAGGAGATGAAATATTTGTCTTTGTGGCTGAACTTTCTTTTTGTGCTGGGTATTTGTTCATCATACGTCACTATGGCAGCATTGTTGCTACCTTGATAAGTCACAAGGACATTTCCTTCATTTGATAAGTGAGGCTTGATGGAGGGATTCATGATGTGCCTAGGACATTGAGTTTTCTTTCTACTGCTACTCATGGGCTTCCCTGCAAAAATTCTCTAGTCAAGAAATCTAACAGGCTATTATTTGAGCCTTTAATATATTCAATAGTAAAAGCAAATGTTGATAATAAGGTCTGCCATTTAGCAAATATTTGTTTTGAAGCAAGATTTTTGACATCTTTTTTCAAAATAAATTTTGCAGATTAGCAATCTACTTTCAAAATAAATTTTTGATTAATCAGATCATTTTGTAATTTTTGTATAGTTAAAACAATTGCTAAAATTTCTTTTTTAACAGTAGAATATTTCTGTTGAGTATTATTCCATGATCCTATAACATATCTAACAAGATAATCTTTTCCGTCAATGGTTTGTTTGAAGATTCTCATAAACCCTAGTTCAGAGGCATCTGTTTCAACTGCCTTGGGAGCACTAGTGTGACAAATGGATAGGCAGAGGAGTCTTTGGACATGTTCTTCAACTGTTCTGACTATTTGTGTGTGCCGGTATGTCCATGGTAGAGGGTTTTTTCTAAGTTTTTGAAATAAGAGTTTGCAAATAATTCTCAATTCTTTATAGAAATTGGCTATATAATTTAAACAACGTAAAAATCTCTGAAGTTGTGTTTTATCTTTGATTTCATTTGGGAATTTGTTAGTAAACTCTAGACTCCTTTGGATAGGCATGATGGTACCTCTTTTGACATTGTGGCCTAAAAATCTGAGTTTTGTTTGGAATAAAACAACTTTTGGAGCTGAAACTACTAAACATTGGCTTTTAATGGTTTTTAGGAATATGTCTAAATGTTTCCAATGCTAGTCAAACATTGTCAGAATAGATTAATATATCATCAATATAAACAATATAAAATTCAGTATAAGGATTGAAGATCTCATTCATAATGCATTGGAATTCACTAGAAGCATTTTTTAATCCAAATGGCATAACACTCCATTCATAATGTCCAAAATGTTTATATCGGTCTTCCTCAGCAATATGGATTTGCCAGAATCCTAATTTCATGTCAAATTTTGCAAATATATTGGCCTCATAAAGTCTTTTTAATAAGTCTGCTTTATTAGGTATTGGATACCTAATCCATTGAAGGGCTTCATTCAGAGACTTGTAATTGATGACAAGTCTAGGAACTCCTCTTTTTATTTCAGCATTCTTTCTAACATAAAAAGCATGGCAACTCCAAGGTGATTTGGAAGGCCTAGTAAGTCTTTTTTGCAATAAGTTTTAGATTTCCTTTTTGCAATACTCAAGAAGCTCAGAGGTCATTTGAATAGGTCTTGCTTTGGTTGGTATTCCTTTTTCTGAAAAAGCCTTGCTGTGGAAGGCTGACTATATATTTCTTTCTATTCCAAAAAGCATTGGAAAAGGAAGAACAAACTTTTTTTTCTAAGTTTGACTTGAAGTCCTTGATTTTTTGTTACGTCCTGGGTTCTTCTATATACTTCTTCTGTCTTTCAAATCTAAGGTCATTTTTCAAGAAAGATAACTGATTTTCTTTCATATTGAGGTCATTTATCTGTTGTTCTAGAGAGATAGAGTTATCTTTTCCTATATTGGTCTTTTTTTAAAGAATTTAATTCCCTCTAAAGGACAGGGAAGGTAAAGGGGAATAAAATCTTTTTTTTTTCCTAAATACTCAATTACTAATCCTTCATCAATGGTAGTAAATGAAGTGATGAGGTAAAGGAAAGGTAAACCAAGAATGAAATTTTGGGACAAAGTTTTAACCATAAGGAAGTTGGAATTATAACAAACTCTAGAGTTGCAAACCCTTGCATTGGTTAATTTGTAGTTGATATCTAATTTTTGTTTGTTGGCACCATATAAGGATTCTAAGGTTGGTTCTAAATACTTTGTAGGGACAAGTCCTTCTTTGATGCAGTTTTGGTCAACTCCTGAGTCAATAAAAGCATTAACCCTAAGATTGTAGTCAGAGGAGATTATAATATCTATGTCACAATACCATTTTTGCATCCTAAAAGGCATGGTGATATTGACTAATGCTGTAGTAGGTTACATTCATTTGTTTCAAAGAATGTTGGCTAGAATTTGTTCCGGTTCGAATTTGCTGGTTCTAGCTGAGTCAGAATCACTAGAGCTCTTAAAGCTGGGTTGCTCAGATTTTGGTTTGCTCTTGATTTTGGTTTTCTCAGAAATTTCTAGACCTTGTTGTAGTCTTTGTGTGGAGATTTTTAAGTCTTTTATTTCTTTTTTAATGATTTGGATTTCTTTCTGGAGGTCTAGGATGGTGACTTTCTTTGGGTATTATGGAATTTTTGTAAAACATTTTGGTCAAATCTGGAACAATAAAAGAGATTGACTTATCTTCTTCCACTAGCTTAGTAGGTTGGGCATGTGTTTTAGTAACTTTTTGCTAAACTTGTCTAATAAAATTGGCTTTAAGGATGTGGTCTTCGATGTTGTCAATCATTCCGATTATTAGGGAATAATCATATTGATCAAGTACATTAACTTCTTTGCATGTACAGGCTTGCTTATCACAGATTTGTGATTCACTATCACAATCTATCAGAGATTCTGAATCTAAGTCTTATTGAACTAGGACTTTCTTATCATAAACAGATTTTGTTTCATTGCTGCTGGTATATATATATCTGTTTCATAAAGGGTTTGGATAAGTCTTTCTTTGGTTTCTTCACTAATGTCTAAGGTTCTTATCTTGTCTCTAAGTTTTCTTAGCTCAGGGCAATTTTTGGCAAAATACCCTTATTTTCCGCACTTATAACATCCCTTACTGTTCTTGCTAAATTTTTTAAAAATTTTAAATTGTTTGGGACGTTTGTTGATTTTCACCTGGGGTTTTTGTCTCATATAAGGTTTTGTTTTCTTGTCATGGTGCTTTCTCCTATTATGGGCAGGAAGCTCATCAAAATCAAATTGCTCACATCAAGAACCAAGTTCTTTTTTAGTTGTGAGTTTTTGTTTTTTAAGCTGGCTCTTAAGCCTAATATTTGTACATAATTGCATAACAACAATATTGATTGTTGTTATGATTTCTCCATAAGTCCATGTATTGAGATCAATTTGGGACCAGTCTGGACTAGCCATTTGTTCCCTCATTTTATCTCAATCTTGTCAGCAAATAAGGAAGGTAATCCGGATATGAATTTTTCCTTCCAATAATAATTGGCATTATCAGTCCTTTGAAGAACTCTAGTTAGGAAAATGTCCTTGTACCACTTAAAATCACTAAGTTTTTTACACTTAAGATTATGTATTTTGGAGTATTCTTTGTCTTGGAATCTGTTAGGATTTCCAATAAAATGAAGGATAATAGTATGGCACAATACATCTATACCATCTGGTTCAGAAGTCTTGGTGGTATAAGATGTGGCTGTTGGTGTGGTTGAAGTTTCAGGAGCACTAGTTGCAATTGTAGTTCTGAATAATGGTGCAGAGGTAACTACCTCTTTTGTATGAGCAATAATATCTGCCCTAGCAGTAGGTGATAATGTATAAGTCCACCATCCCAAAAGTTGCCCTTCAAAGCCAGATGCAAGTGAATTTACTACATCACTATAGGTCATATTTTGTTTCTTGATATAAATGTAACCTATGGTGTACATTTGCCTAATGATAGTCATAATCTGGTACTCTAACAAACCATCAATGTTAAATTGGTAACAAGCATTACTTGTATATGCCATATATGGTACATATTCTTCATATTGGAGATCTGGAGGTGTAGGTTTGGGATAGTAAGGTTTTATGTCATTGTTATACTTATTATAAACACTACTATCTATTCTAGAAGTCGTCAACTTCTGAACCATGTTTTCTAAGTCTGAAATTTCTACGTTAGGATGTGGGGTTGATGAGATATGTTCATATAAAGTTTGGACTTCTGGCTTGGGAATCTTGTCTAATCTTTCTTGTAACATTTTGACAAGTTATAAATCAGTAGTAAAACTATCAAAACATTTTTCTATCCTTGTGGTGTCGGGAAACAAAATTGTTCCTTTTTCATATTCAGCAATTTTGGATTTCATTTTATAATCTCTAGGGGGAGGATTATTAGGGGTTGATGGTAATGTCGGTATAATGGGTATTTGAGATTGGTTGTTTTCTATTCTATCTAACTGTTCTCCTATGGTTGTAAGGTATTTGTTGGTGAAATTGTTCTGTTTCATGACAATACCAATCTTGTGTGAGGAAGCCGCTACATTATGGGGTAATTCTTCATCTAGCATGATAAAAGGGAGACATTATAGGGTTTCACTAATGTTTCCTGGGGTTTCATTATTTTTCTTAATAGTACATTTTCTGGGAGGAAGGTGCATTCCTGTCTCATCTCCCTTACTAGATTTGTAAGTCCTAAAGTTTTTTTGGTCTAAGACAAGACATTGTTCTTCTATATTATGCATATTAGTGCACCATTGGTAGAATGGTATTCTGTTTCTAGTGTCTCTACACATTTCATCCACTTAGAGTAGAACTGTTTTCTTTTGTGGCTAGAGTAATTTTTCTCATATTTTTCTCTCATGGCAGTGTTTTTAGAGTAGTAATATTCTTGGAATAAGTAATTTTTATTGATTTCCTTAGGGCTATTGAGAACATTTATTGTTTTGATTCTGGGTTAATGGTCAAGGATTTCCGTGAGGACTTGAGAAGGAGTTGGAGATAGTGGTCATTTATTGTCATAGGTATGAATTGGTTGGGCTAATTGTTCTGGTGTTTTATAAACATTGGTTATATGGGTGGGTGGTTCTGTTGGTTGTATGACTAATGGTGGATTTCTGGTTTCTATTATAGGTGGTATAATAGGATGCCTACGTCTATGAATAAAGTCTGGTTGTGAAGAAGTTTCACTATGGCTTGGTCTATAATCAGGTATCTGGTTTGCTATCTTAAGTCTAGATTTGCTGGACAAGGAATGTCTCGTAGTTTGTAACTCACTGCTAATGGTATGTGTGAATTTTCTGTTAGATGAGGATCTTTCTAAGGGTTTGAATGATATTCTCAGGGTACCATCTTCATCAGATATACAATCGTCTATGTTTCTCATGGGTAGTCTATATATAGGTTGGTTAACTCTTTCTTTTTACCCAACTGTCAAGAAACTTAATACTATCCCAGGGAATAGGAGTTGGAACCATCATATTCACAGATTCTAAGGCATTATAACAAATAGTTTGGCCAATAGGAATTTTAGGAGGTATATAGCTAGGAATAAGTCCTAAAGACAAGACACAATAATGGACTCTATAAACTAATTTGTAAGGACTAGATCCTTTCAAAAACTCATAGTTATGAGTCTGGATATAAACCACTAAGCATTTTTTTTTTGTGATTGTCAGATTTAAGGCTGATAGTAAAGTTTGGATAACACTGGAAATGTATAGGTCCATATGTGAGGCTTGACTCTGCTATACCAACTATGGATTCTTTATGGTTGGTAATTCTTTTGTCCCTTAGGTAGATAAGCATAGGACGCCTATTTCTATGAATAAGGTCTGGTTGTGAAGAAGTTTCACTATAGCTTGGTCTATAATCAGGTATCTGGTTTGCTATCCTAAGTCTGGATCTGCTGGACAGGGAGTGTTTTGTGGTTTGTAAATCACTGCTAGTGGTAGGTGTGAATTGTTTGTTAGATGAGGATCTTTCTAAGGGTTTGAATGATATTCTCTAGGTAACATCTTCATCAGATATACAATCATCTATGTTTCTCATGGATAGTCTATATATGGGTTGGTTAACTCTTTCTTTTTATCCAACTATCAGGAAACTTAATACTATCCCAGGGAATAGGAGTTGAAACCATCATATTCACAGATTCTAAGGCATTATAACAAATAGTCTGGCCAATAGGAATTTTAGGAGGTATATAGCTAGGAATAAGTCCTGAAGACAAGACACAATAATGGACTCTATAAACTAATTTATAAAGACTAGATCTTTTCAAAAACTCATAGTTATGAGTCTGGATATCAACCACTAAGCATTTTTCTTTGTGATCGTCAGATTTAAGACTGATAGTAAAGTTTGGATAACACTGGAAATGTATAGGTCCATATGTGAGGCTTGACTCTGCTATACCAACTATGGATTCTTTATGGTTGGTAATTCTTTTGTCCCTTAGGCAGATAAGCATAGAGTTATTTAAACCTATCTTGGATAATGGTTTGATTCCTATTTGGACACTTCCTATGTGCATATTATTATAACCGAGTTTGTAATAGTGTTTCAGGCTATTTTTATTTAAAAGGTTGGCTGAGAAAAGATTATCTTCCTGAAATTTCACATCTATTTCTTTGGTGATTTGTCCTAATAAAGTCTTGAAATCTAAAGTTCCACTCTTCTTATAAATACTATATTTCTGGACATTAGGAAGCTGCCATGCACTTAAATCTTTGTCACTCTAATTGGTCTCATAGTTTGCCATAGATTGTCCTGAAATACTATCTCCTTTGTCAGGTTCTATATCGGATCTAGAACTACTAGCAAACAAGATGAAGAAAATTATTAGACACAGATCAAAACCTAGGTTTTTATTCACAGCCTGTCTATAAACATGATGAAGAAAATTATTAGACACAGATCAAAACCTAGGTTTTTACTCACAGCCTGTCTATAGGTATGCTTAGTGCCCTCCTGGTTTTATGGCTCTCCTGGTGACTACTGGCTTTTACACCTAGAATTTTAACCTATATTAATCCTTCTTCTTCAAGTCTCAAGGCTCTCATATATATATGTGTATGTGTGTGTGTGTGTGTGTGTGGGTGGGGGGTTAGGAACCCAAATAATGTCTCAACATTCTAATTCATTCATTTAAATTGTATAAGATTTTGTATAATTTAATGAATAGATTAAAGTATTGCCACATTATTTGGACACCAGATTTTGACATAAGGCAAAGTATCATTACTTATATTTTATTACAAATTATTAAGACTCCGGTATACTATTTTTAGATATATATATATATATATGATTAAATATTATTATTTTAATTTTTGTTATGTTATAATTAATATATTACCATTGATAAAATTTACCATTAATTCTACAAAAAAAAAAAAAAAAAAAAATGGATTACCACTTATTTGGTAATGCAATTAATATTTTAAATTGTTTTATAAATATTTATTTGTTACCATTTATCAGAATAATTAAAATCTAAAAAAATTTATTTTTAAAAATAATCATGCATATTTATTACATTCTAAATGATCAAAAAGAAAAGAAAGCAAAAAGGTAAAAATAGAAAAAGAATTATAAATATTTATATAGAGATAAATAACTTGAGGTTTGTTATTTACAATTCATTTTTTTTTACTCTTTTCCACACTTATTTTCTAAAGACATTACATTTTTTTTAATAATTTTTTTTTAGATTTTTTTTTTTCAATGTGAAGACTTTAATGGAAATGCAAATAGTAGTGGAACTATTTTTTTTTTTTTTATCTTACAAAAAAAAATTATTTATTACCGTTTATTAAAAAAACAATTATGAGTGAATTTCATATATTTATAAAAAGAATCTATTGAATTGAATGCTATAATTAATATTTATAATATATTATCATTAATAATTGATTAACAATTATTATTATAATTTTTCTGTTATGCTAATATATTACGATTAAAATTTTTTTAGAACTTGTCATTAATTCCATAAAATCGGATTACCATTAATTTGGTATTACAATCGATGTTTTGAAAATTATTTATTTATTATCATTTATAAGAATTATTAAAATTAAAAATATTTATTTTTGGAAACAATCATAGTATATTTAATGAAAAATTAATACTTTCTAAAAAAAAAAAGGTTAAATATAGAAAGAAAAAAAATTGTAAAATAAATTTGTGAAAATTTCCTTAAAAAAAATCCTGGTAAAAATAGGTATTGGATACCCATAAACTCGAGTGGATCTGGTGTTTTTTTATTAATCAGCCAATATTTACTATTTAGTCTGTCTATCAAATCCATTATCAATAAGTACATAGCATATCATCAATCTCAACCGGTCCATTGATTTTCTACATTGGTGGTGATGAGCAGGATGACAACCTTACTGGATGGTTGCATAACTAACACCTGCTAATTAAAAATCCAAAGACCGCCGAAATTAAAATTCCATATTTCAAGTGTTGTTAACCAAAATAAACATGATAAAAATACCAATATATGTCAAAACAATAATCGATTCAAAATTACCTTTTGATAAGAAAATTAATCATCGAGAATGATAAGACTTTGTGAAAGAGATAGTTGGCAATCATTGCGAATTGAACAAAA
Organism: Acer negundo; assembly: GCA_035582765.1. Taxonomy (NCBI): domain Eukaryota; kingdom Viridiplantae; phylum Streptophyta; class Magnoliopsida; order Sapindales; family Sapindaceae; genus Acer; species Acer negundo. The sequence goes on along the minus strand of CM069231.1, from coordinate 8,283,523 downwards.
AAAAAAAGAAATAAAAACTAAAATATTAAAATTATTCAACCAATTATTAAAAAAAAAAAAAACCATAGAAATTATTCATAATGATCACCACTAATACTTTACTAACGGTGTAAACCTCAATAATAAATTCTAACACATAGATTTTAACTAATTGTGTTCATGTTATGTATTTTTTTCAATCAAGGAAAATACATAGAAGAATTTAGAAAAGAGATAGAGAGGATAAATAGAGAGAAACATATAAGATATTTGCTTAATATTCGATATGTTTATTCAATTCAAAAAGAGCCTTTATATAGGTTTACAACAACCGCTGAATCTGAAAAACAAGGAAACCGCCTTAACAAGTAACATCAAATAGCACTATTCTATTCCTTTAGTTTTCTCTAAGAGGTTCTCGGGAGAACTTTTGGTGATAGCAGCTTTTCGATACTTTGGGATCGCCATCTTCACTCATAGGAGTGTTATGTGTTAGTTATTGTGATTATGGATGCTCAGGTGATTGCAAAGTTGTGTGAGAAACTCTCTTTGAAAGATAAAGAGGGTTCGTTGATGCCTTTAAGAGTAGGATTAAAGGATGATGGTAAGAAAAAACTTGCGCTACGATTGGCTGGTAGGATCAAATCTAACAAACTGGTGAATAGGGAGGCATTTATTAACCTCATTCCGAGAATCCGGAGACTAAGATATGGGGTAGGTATTAAAGTGATTGAAAGGAATACTTTTTCCTTCACTTTCAAGGATGAGGCTGATCGGTTTCGAGTACTTTAGGGAGGACCGTGGAGTTTCGACAAAGCACTACTGATCTTTGAAGAGCCTATAGGCAAGGGTAACATTCGGGGGATGCATTTTAATCAAGTAGCCTTCTGGATACAGATCCATAATGTCCCTCTCTTATTTATGATGAAGAAGATTGGTCGATTTCTAGGAGGCATGGTTAGAGTGGTGAAGGAGATTGATGATGGTGGGACGGGGGACTGTGCTGGGAAATACATTCATGTTAGGGTTGTGATTAACATTGATCAACCACTTCGTAGAATACTAAGAGTAAATGTGTTGGGAGATGGAGAGGAATCGACTATGCTGTTGCGATATGAAAGACTCCTAGAACATTGCTTCGCTATGGTTTGATTTGTCATATGGTTAGAGACTGCTTAACTAAATCAACTTCTAAGGAGCCGGAGGATTTTAATCTCTTGTTTGGGCCCTGGTTGAATGCTTCCAGCCCTGTAAAGCTTAATCAATTTCGATCATCTGGTGGAAATCGCAAGAGCGGAGGAGGAGGTGGTTTTAATGACAAGCAACCTGTCTCGTAAAGTGGCACGCGAGGATGGTGGGGGTTGGTCATAAAAACAATGGTGGTAAAGGAAAGGCGGTGCAGTCGAACGATGGTGAGAGGAAGAGTTCTGTGACGGTATTGGAAAGAATAGATTTGGCACAATCTTCGGGGAAGTTGCCTAATTAGTCAAGGAAAGAAACTAAAGGGATGAATTCAGTGCCCAAGAATCTCAGCTTTGTTTTTGGTGACAGGAGTGAGTCAGATTCAGGAAAGGAAGCTGGCCCAAAACTTAAGGAGGTGGATCATCCAAAAATGGAAAAGGAAGGCATGAGCACCAAGGAGACAGATTCTAATGATGGTCAATGTGTTGATATTATCAATTCTGGGACTTAAGTAGCTAATTCGGTGGAGCTAATCATTTGGGGAGGTAAATTGTGATGGGCTTGGGCCAAAGAATGGTATTGAACTGGATATAGGTATTCTTGAAATGGATGTGGATACTGGTGGGCCAATACAGAAGGAAAGTCCTTAGAATAGTAATGTGGAGAATTCTAATGCGCTGTCGCTTTCGTAGAACACATCAAAGAAGATAGGCCCAAAGGCTGGTAAATGGAAGAGATGAGTGATTGCTTCACTTCTATACAAAGTGTAGCCCCATTTCCATATCTTTTTGAGTCCGTTCTCGGGTAAAATCAATTGTTTGATGGATTGTTTGAGGTTTTTATACGTTTTTATGGAGTTTTTGGGCATTGGCGTAATTTTAGAGATTCGAGGGGTCAATGTGTAAATATGAAAAGATTGGAGTCTTGACCAGAGTGTCGCGGTCGAAGTGCCGCGGTCTGAGGAACCGCGGCAATCAAGCGACAAAAATTCCCAAATGGTGTCGCTTGTGAAGTGTCGTGGTCGTCTTCCATCTGAATCCGAACGACAAAAACCCTCTAGAGGTGCCACGGTTGAAGTGACGCGGGCTGAGGAACAGCGGCAGTCGAGTGACAGAAATCTCCTTAGCTTGCTGTGGTACAATTGCCACGGTTGGTGGCTGAGAAACGTCAACAGCGGCAGTCCGTTTCTTGGTCAGCCTGATGTCTTTTGCCCTATTTTTGGCTCCCATATAAATACCACTCTTTAGAATATTCAAAAGACACAAACTCTTTTCCCAAATTAGACCTAGACCTCACCTTTGACATTCCTCTTACATCATCACCTCTATCTTTCGAAACCTACCAAGATTTTGAATTTCCCTAACATCCAAAGACATAATTCACTTCTCTTTACCACAACTACTATCATCTCATCTTTTGGGCAAAAAAGAGATGAAGAAGGAGCTTGAAAGAAGAAGAGCAAAGCAAAGGAGGAGCTATTCTATATAGTTTCTTCTATCACCTTTTCTTTTCCTTTCCATGTTCTTTATATTAGCCATGTATTCATTTGAGTATATTTATTGTATGGTTACACTTTGTGATATGAGCTAAACACTTAGTGCTAGGATTTGATGAAACCTCACCCATGACTATATATTTATATTAACCTTTGTTTATCCCTTATTGTGTTACTTGTAGTTTGTATGGATGTTTTAGTATGCTTAATGCTATATTAATCAATTGATCTCCTATTGATTGTTCTTTTGATGGTGTGTTATATACTAACCGGAGACGCATACCACATGTTCGATGAAATGCCCTCTATGCATGTTTAGAAAAAAAGACCTACTTAGGCTAGCGTATATGATTCGTTAGTGTGCCATTATCCTTAACGAACTCATTCATATATTCTAAGTAATCGAAAAATAGGCTTAGGTATGATTTTAGGTGTAACCTATTTAACTCGATCGAGATATTAGGTTAATGTTAGGGTGCATGAATCTATGAATTACATAAACATAATTTGGGTGTTCAATTGAGTCTAGAACATAAGTCAATAGAAGGTGGGGTGTAGTCAAGTCCTAGCATATTTCTCTCTATTATCACATTCGAGTTTATTTTGTATCATTTATCTATTGAATTAGCATAAATCCTTTCATTAGTTTAGTTTAATTTGTTTAAAATGAAAATGTTCCAATATGATTGTTTGAATAACACTTAGACCAGTCAATTTCGTTAATCAGTCACTCGATCCCTATTGGAACTTCACTTCACTTCACTTCATCATTGTACTACTCTCCGACCTCGTCCTATTACGAGTGTCACTAAAGAGACTAGCCAATGTGCTAGGGATGGTAACCGTACAAGGACTAAGGTAGATTCAAGGACGCAATTAGGAAAGAGGATTTCACCTACGGATATGGGGGATCATGGTTCGAAGTTCCTTAAAGATATAGGAGGATATCATACTGAGATGGATGATACATTGGCGGGTCGATCTCTACCGGCTTGCCGGTCGCCATGAAAACGTTAGTTTGGAACATTCGGGGTATGGGGAGTATCTGGGCATTCCAGGTCCTGCTGAGGATGAAGCAGGCTTATAATCCCGACATTTTATTTCTTGTTGAAACGAAAACTAATCACATTAGGATGGAGTATGTTAGAGTTAAGTTAGGTTATTTTGGAAAGTTAGTTGTGAACAATGATGGTAGTAAGAGTGGCTTGTGTCTTTTGTGGTCCGGTCTAGTGAATGTGAGGTTGCTTTCCTACTCTCCGTATCACATTGATGTCCAAGTTACTTCTCATCGGAATTTTATTTGGAGATTTATAGGTTTTTATGGTCACCCGGAGGTGGTTCATAGGCATCATGGGTGGACGTTGTTACGGCGGCTTCGCGATATGTCTTCGTTTCCTTGGGTTATTGAAGGAGATTTTAATGAGATTGTTGATGATTCTAAAAAGTCGGGTGGTAATAACCGGTCTCAGGTACAGCTTGACAATTTCTGTGGGGTTTTGGATGATTGTGGATTACAAGACTTGGGTGCTATGGGCCCTTGGTTTACTTAGTGTAACAAGGGGGATGGCATTGACTTGATTCAAGAGTAGTTGGACATATTTGTATGTGATTTTAATTGGAAGAGTGCTTTTACAGCGGCGGCGGTGGAAAATTTGGAATATTGGAGATCCAATCATAGGCCGGTAGTACTCCATGCTCTTCAAACATATGCAGCAGTTTTTAATAATACTTGGTATCACCGTCATCGCTTTTATTTTGAAGAGTGTTGGGCAAACGAGATGGGATGTGCTGAGATTATTAAAAACTCATGGGCTGATGTTGACAGAAGATGTTCGGGGGGTGGTAGGTTGATGAAGGACCTGGTCATTGGTATCCAAAAATGCACTACAACGCTTGGTGTTTGGAACAAAAATAATATAAGGCTTTTGACTAAAGATATTAAAAATAAGCAGGAGGAGTTGATACGTGTTTCTGCTGTTGTTGGCAAAAGATCGTGGAGAATAATTAGAAAAGTTGAGAAAGAAATGGATTCATTGCTTGAAATGGAGGAGACCTACTGGAAACAAAGATCTCGGGAAACTTGGTTGAGATGTGGTGACAGAAATTCGAAGTTCTTCCATAATCAAGCGTCGGCTCGGAAGTCTTGGAATACAATCATTCGTCTCCATGATAATGGTGAAGATTGGGTTGAGTCGAAAGATGGGATTTTAACATTGTGGATGATTATTTCTCCGCTCTCCCAAGTTCTTGACTGTATTCATCCATATCTTCCTTCACACAAGAGTAATTTTCTTGACTCAAATTTTTCGGTGGCGGAGATATGGAAAGCGGTGTTTGATATGGCTCCTGCAAAGGCCCCCGGTCCTGATGATCTTCCGGCCCTTTTCTATCAAAAATTCTGGCCGATTGTGGGTGACGATATGTCTAAAGCGTGTCTTGGTGTCTTGAACGATGGGTGCAAGATTGAGGCAGTTAACTGAACTCTGATTACTTTAATTCCGAAGTTTAAGAAGGTGGATAAGATGACTGATTTCCATCCTATTAGTTTATACAATGTGTTGTACAAAATTGTGGCTAAAGCCCTTGCGAACAGGTTTCGGAAGGTTCTTGATGATGTTATCTCTGAGACGCAAACTACTTTTGTTCCTGGACGTTTGATCTTCAACAATACTATAATTGGTTTGGAATGCATGCATGCTTTGAAATGAAGAAAAAAGGGTAAGACAGGGGCTCTGGCTCTTAAACTTAAAATATCAAAGGCCTACGATCGTGTTGAGTGGGATTTTCTGATAGGTATGATAAGGAAGCTAGGTTTTTCGGATAGTTGGATTAAGCGGATTATGGGGTGTCACATCAATTTCATTTTCCTTCATTGTTAAGACAGGATGATCTGTTGTCTCCGTCCTGTTTCTGATATGTGTAGAGGGGTTCTCTTGTTTGATTTTTTAGGCTGAAAAAGTTGGTGACATTATCGGCTTTCGATGCAGTAAAAGGGACCTTAAAATTTCCCATCTATTTTTTACCGACGATAGTATGTTGTTTACAAGAGCAACGGATCGGGATTGTATTGCCATCAAGCGTGTGCTAGATACTTATGCTAAAGCTTCAGGTTAGGTGGTGAATTTCCACAAATCTGCTTTGTGCGTCAGCAAGCATGTCTCTAGGCACAGGGCGGATAGGTTGGCGGGTTTGGTTGGTGTGAAACTTATGGAGTGCCATGATAGATACACGGGGTTGCCGAGTTTCGTTGGTAGGAATAAGAAATAGATTTTTGCCAATATCAAATAGGGGATCTGGGATAGGTTGAAAGGTTGACAAAATAATCTTTTTTCGTCTTGAGGGAAATAAGTGTTCCTAAAAGCTGTGGTTCAGAGTATCCCGACATATTCTATGTTTTTTTTTAGGCTTCCACGCTCCCCTATTGATGATCTACACCGGATTAGTGCCTGGTTTTGGTAGGGGTTTCGATGATGATAAAAAGAGGATGCACTGGGGTGCCTAGCAGAAATTGTGCGTTAGCAAATATTATGGTGGTTTGGGTTTCCGTGACTTGGCAATTTTCAATAAAGTTCTTCTTGCAAAACAATGTTGGAGGCTCGTCAAGTATTTAAACACCCTTGCAGCGAAGGTTCTTAAGCATTGTTACTTTAATGATTCTTCTTTTTTACAGACAAATCTGAAAAGCTCTTGCTCGTTCCTTTGGAGTAGTTTCTTATAGGGGCACGAGCTTCTAGAGGCTAGATCAAGGTGGAGAGTTGGGGATGGCATTTCGATTAGAATTTTTGAGGATCATTGGCTTCTTCGGCCTTCAACGTTTAAAGTTATCTCCCCACCTTCTTTGAAAGAGTTTGCTACGGTCAATTGCCTTAAACTGGATACAGGTGGCTGGAATGAAGAGCTAGTTCGTCAAGCCTTCTTACCAGATGATGTGTTATTAATTCTCAGTATTCCTCTCCCTTTATCGCCTGTTCCGGATACTTTATGTTGGCATTATGACAAGTGGGGATCTTACTAGGTTCGGTCTGGCTATCATTTGGGGTACTCCTTAATTTCGAACACAAAACCCTTTGCCTTGAGTGGTACGGAGTCCTAGTGGAAATTTGTGTGACGTATCCGAGCACCGGCGAAGGTGAAACTTTTCTTGTGGCATGCTTGTTGTAACTGGATCCCGACCTGCAGTAATTTGGTGAAGAGAGGAATTATGGCTGATTGTGGCTGCTTTCTCTGTCAAGGTAATCCGGAAACAACCTTGCATGCATTGTGGCTCTGTCTAGTGCTTAAACAGATTCGGTCCATGTGTTCTTTTATGAAGAGTTTGTCGACAAGCGAGGACATGAGTTTTATGGATTTTTTGATAGCTTGTAAGAATCAGCTTAGCCTCGATAATTTTGTGTTGTTATGTTTGGTTCTTTGGAGAGTGTGGTACCGACATAATGGTAGAATCCATAAGTCTAATTTGCTCATGGACAATGATATAGTTCCTTGGGCAGCAGCTTTCCAGGCTGATTTTAATGCTGCTAATTATGCTGATAAAGCCTTATTGGTTAAGGGTGTTGTTTGTCATCCTCCCTAGAAGCCTCCTGATGTTGGATGCTTGAAAATGAATACTGATGTGGCCATTGATGCGGGCTCAGGGAAAGTGGGTTTTGGGATCATCATTCGGAACCATGTTGCTGAAGTTATGGCCTCTAGTGCTCAATTTGTGGAGACGACTTTCACCCCTCAGATTGCCGAAACTGTTGCTATTCTCAGGGGGTTGGAGTTTGCTCAAGATGCTGGCTTGCTGCTGGAGTCTGATGCTCAAGGCGTTGTGAATATTATTAACTCTGTTTCTGATCCCTGTTCCGAGATTGGGACTGTCGTCAATGATATTCGTCTTCGTCTGAAGGCAAATTGCAATAATTATGTTATTTTCGTGCCTCACTTAGCTAATATGGTTGCCCATTGTAAATTTTGCTTGTATATTCCTTATGACCTTTTCTAGTTAGAGGAAGTTCCACCTTGTGTGGATTCTTTTGTAAGGAGCGATTGCCCTGCTCTTGTTTTAGCTCGTTAATGAATTTGCCTTTCTTCAAAAAAAAAAAATAAATAATAAATAAATAAGTAAACCATTACCCACTAATCAGACAACTAAATGCAGACACTAGAGAGCCTTCATACAGGCTTACAACAACTATAGCCACTAACTAAAAATACGGAGCACCAACAAATACACTATTGCATTAACTAATTTATTATAATATACTTATAACTAACTAATCATGACCAAATCTGATGACCAAGTCCCAACCGACTATGATCAAGTCTCCATATCAGTTCATCAATTGACATAGCACAACTAAAACTAGATACCGAAAGAAGTCCATACTGAGATATTGAAATTCCAGGTATTTGATTATGTTCTTTTTTGGAAGGATTATATAGAAAATCATCATTTATATCTTAAATGAAAAAGTAGATATCGTAAGAACCAACACATAGTAAAAAACTAAGTTCATTAATTTTTCTGACAGAACTTCAAATTCCATTGGAGAAAGAACAATTCTTTATCGTTTGAGTTTGAGAGAAATGAAATTTAAAAAATTGAGGATGATTGATTAAAGTCAACGATCACTCAAACACACCTGTATTAATATAAAGGTTTTGCTAGAAGTTTTAAGAATATATCAACAATTAACTCTAATGTGAGACTATCACCGAATGTGATATTATGACAAATGACGTTTATTCGGCTTATCAATGTTACAGGTTTGATTACTGAGATGCTCAAATAATGCTTTGGCTTTAGTTAAGAAGCTAATTTAGCTCTAAAAATGGAGATGGATTCTAAATAGCAGAGACAATAATACAAAAAAAAAAAAAAAAAAAAAAAAAAAAAAAGCTCTAGAGAATTCAGGGGTTTGCATCTTGCATGCATTTTCCCGAAATATGTTTATTATATTATTTTGCATTGAAATAAAAAAAGTAACAATAAACATTATAAATTATCTGATTAGATGTGTCCCAAGCTTGCATACATCTGATCAAATAATTCTATAACCAGAAAGAATCCCAAGTTCTGTTCAGATATTTAACAAAAATATTTCTTAATGTATATATCTGAAGACATCTTTTTAATGGATCTCTATTCTGTACTCCTTTTATCTTAAATTGATCAATACGTTAAACTAGGACAAACAATTATCTTCAAGTTGTGAAGAATCAATTCTTCATATTAATCAAATGACAATACTAAATGGATATTCTTCATCTCCAACAACCAACAAATGTGTTCCTTCTTCCATTACCATCAACCCATTTTCAGTAGCTCTGCTAAAGACTTCACAAGGGCTCACCTCAAATTCAATCTCACCTTTCTCTTCTGCTTTGAGAATCACACTTTGGAATCCAACCAACTGTATTGTCGGCCTCCCGTTTTCGTTCTTTTCGGGCTTCACGAACAGCAACACCGGATGCTTACCGTCCATCTCTCCATCATTTTCAACTCCAACAGTCACTGAAAACTTCTTGTTCTCACAAAATTCTGTATCCAAATCAGAAACTGACTTGTAGTTAACTGTGTGTCCATTCTCAACCATCTTGGTACTCGATGATTCATTCAAATAAAGCTTGTTAGCTGTGACATGCTTGAACTTGTATGAATACTTTGAGTAGCTGAGACCATAACCGAATTCGAAAACTTTATGGCCTTTGTAGAACCGATATGTACGCCCTGGATAGCCTGAATTCGGCTCAGGCCGCATTCTCATGTCTGTCATGGCTACTTTGACATAATCGCATGGATACCAAGTCATCGGTAGCCTTCCTCCTTCAAAGAAACACAGCAGCCTTATATGATTAGATTCGAATATTATTAGACCAACACATATAATTAAGATTGCTTTCTAAATACACAGCACAGTTAATAAATTCACCTGGGTTGTGGTCGCCAAAGATGATTTCTGCAAGTGCAATCCCTCCAGCCTCACCTGGATAACCAGCCCACAGAATGCTCGCGATATTGGGGTCATACTTGGCAAAAGATATATCAACTGGACCTCCACAAAGAATCACCAAAATAACCGGTTTCTTTGCAGCTTTAGCAACACAAGTGATGAGTTCCTGTTGCTTCCCTGGGAGCACCAAGTCCACACGATCAAAATCTTCCCTTTCTTGAGTTTGGTCCAATCCCATTATCATAACCACATGATCAGCCTCTTTTGCTATCCCCACCGCTTTGTCAATTGAAGCTGAAGAACATCCCACCGTATCACAACCAGGGTCATAGATGGTGTTCTTGACGTAGTTTTGCAATGCTTGCAATATTGTAATGGAGTTGCATGCAGGGCCTGCATAGTTTCCGATAAGTGTAAATGCAGAATTGGCATTGGGGCCTATTACGGCAAGGGACATGGATTTTGACTTTGGTAAAGGGAGTCGTTTATCAGAGTTCTTTAGAAGGACAATTCCATCTTCAGCTGCTTGGAGGGCTAGAACCTGGTGAGCGGGAGAGCAGACGTGGTCTGTACCAATATTGCCGAAAGGCTGTTCGCTTGGATTGCCATTAAAAAGTCCTAACCTCATTCTAATAGAGAAGAGGTTGTGAAGGGCTCTATCTATTTCAGATTCAGGCAGTTTTTTCTGTTTTACTGCTGATTCTGTGTGTTTCTGCAAGTAGGATCCACAATTCAAATCCATGCCTGTATGACAATAATATATGCTTGTTAATTCAATAATTTTGGGCAATTTAAGGTCTCTTAAAATCTATAATAAGCACTAGAACAATCAGCTGGTCACTGCTTAATGAAATCACATGGACTATTTTCATGGCATATACCTCAAAATTTAAAACTGAAGTTTATCTAAATCTGACTCATGTTTAGGTGAGTAATGCTATTTGGAAACTTGATTGGACCATCACATTTCCATTTCTTCTAATTATGCTACTAATGCCAACTGTTTTAGTCACTGCCCATCTACTCAAAAGTAGAACTTTCTTCTGATGGGTCTAGAATTAAAAATTCTAGAGCTGCAAACTCACAACATAATTTATGTCCGGAGGACACGGATTATCACATGTGATAATCGATACATAATACGAACAATGATATTAAGTTACGAGAACACTCCGGTTCGAAATTATGAATATTTATTATTTAATGTGGTCCAGTATGAGCCCATCAATATGGGCCCAAGCCACCAATGATCCAATCCAAGCGTGGCCATCTAACAAAAGACAACCGACACTCAAATTCTAAGCGCTGTGCTAAAACTTGGGTGCATTAGATGCACCATACATCTCCCACCTGATGCTTCCACGTCAGCAAACAATCAATAAGAACAGACCATACCTGCTTCAAGTACGTCAACAACAGCATCTTCTGGTGATTTTGCATATCCTTGATCATCATAGATGATGGACACCGCATCGCAGTCTGATGTTATGTACCTGATTTTTTTTACATGATAAAAAAAAGAAGTATATCAAACAATATTACTAAACTACCCTCCACAAGACAACAACAACTGTTAAAATGGCAAATTTAAGTTAACTTTACCCATGGAATCCCCACTGTCTTCTGGCAGTCTTGGTCAGTAAATTGTAATCTGCACAGCTTGGAACTCCATTAACTCTATTGTAAGCACACATTATACCACTGACCCTGCCTTGCTTTACACAGCTCTCAAATGGAGGTTGATATGTGTCTGCTAAATCTTGAGCAGTTACCTGCATTATAGACAAAAAAGAAAGCAATTAAAAGAATCATTGTTCACGAAAATAAAGACTAAAAAGTAGATTGAAATGTAAAAAAAAAAAAAAAAAAAATTTCCACCAATCTAATCCGCAAAAGAGGAATCTTTTTTGAACCAATGCTTTTTAAAAGGCACAAAATCAGATAAGAAAACAAGAAAAGAGACAATGCACATACACGAGCATCAAACTTATAGCGGGTAGTGCCCATCCAACGGTCCAAATCATAAGCTGTAAAATGCTTGCAACAAGCTGAAGCTAGAAGATGACCTTTAATCTTCCCTCCTTCAAAAGTATCTCCTTGAACACCTCTCACATATGAGACTGCATATTTCCCAGTAACCAATGGATCTTCTCCAGGTGTCTCCTGCCCTCTACCCCATCTTGGATCTCTAAATATGTTAATATTTGGTGCCCAAAATGTCATCCCAGTTGCTTGTCCAGCATTGTACAGTGCTCTAGCTTCAATTCCAATTGCCTACAATTAACAAAACATTAATTAATTCCACATTAATTAATCAAAATCAATGCTACATATATTTGATATTTGATATTTGATATCAGACTTATTAATTAATTACCTCACCAATGCGATACCACATATAACTATCAAAAGAAGCAGCAGTGAGGATGACTTGAGGGAAGCTAGTGGCACCCTTTATGGTTCCATTGAAACGGATGCCTCTGCCTGCATTGGCCACGCCGTGTAATGCCTCCGACCACCACTCATACCCTGGAATGCCGAGTCTTGGAATCGGAGGAGCTGAGTTAACGAGTTGGGGTATTTTTTCATCTAGTGTGAGTCTAGAGACCAAGTCCCGGACTCTTTGGCTGATGGGTAGTGTAGTTTTGCAAAATGGGTAGTTTTCGGTTGATGGGTCGGATGAGTCACATGAGAATGGAAGCTGAGTTGAGTCAACTCGGATGATGAGAAGTAGAGTGAAGTACAGTAGGGTTGTGAGAGAGAGCTTTTGAAGAAACATTTTTTTCTATATACAAAGAACATTGTAGTAAAAGTGAGGCGAATATATAAGGTAAAGTCATAAAGTATCAGCTTTTATTTTATTTTATTTTATTTATTTATTATTATTTATTTTGTTTTTAATTGTTGATGGACATGGAATGTAAGTTGAATGACAGAATTATCCTTGTGTTTGATTATTTATTTTGCAGGTAAAGTTGCTTTTCTTGATACAATGGATGGGAGTCTGTGATTGGCTGACTGTGAGTATTTGTAAATTTGGACCCTATATAATTTAATATTGTGCAAGTTCGGTGTTGCTTTAAAAAAGAATAAAATTACAAAAGTGTAGGAAAAATACTTTCGAGAATTGTTTTTCAACCGTACTCGTAGAGATAGATCTCAGAAGAATATAGTAGATATTATCGTAAATAATAGTGTTGAATATCGACTTGGAGAAAAAGGACAAAAAAAACGACAAATAATTATGCTAACATGGGTTCATTTTTCTTTAAAAAAATTAAGTCATATAGGTCCACTCAAAAGTGAGTCTTGATATCTAGGTATCATATGCACGGATACGGATATAGATATAGAATACGAGATACGGATATGGTACGATACGGAGATACGGTAAATTTTTTAAAACTAGGATACGGATACAGCATGATACATCGATTAAAATAATTTATATTTATATTTTCTTAAAAATAATAATATATGAAAACATATTTGATGATTCATTCAAAATCAAAACATATTCAGAATCCAAATAAAATATGTCACATATCTATATAAGTCATAACAATGTAATATATTACATGATCTAAATAAAACATGTCACATAAGTTGTAACATATTACAAAATCCAAATAAAATATACGTCACATAAGTCATAACATATTATAAAATCTAAATAATACATAAAAAAAAACTCATAAAACATATTTTAAATTCCTATTTAACTTCACTATCATCATTTACATTATTAAATGATCTAGATAATTCGGCTTCTAACTCTTGTTTATCAAGAGAAAGGTTTTTAATATCATGTATCCTGTTATTCTCCATGTCAATGGAATTAAAACCAAAATTTCTTTACAATTTCATTTTGACACCTAAATTTTTAAATTATGATTTGACCACGTTTTATACTAAATTAATTATAATATTGCCCCAAAAATATCCATAATGTATCCCCCAAGTATCCTTCAAGTATCCATCAAATATCCGCCAAGTATCCGTTGGTCAAACTTATGAAAAAGTCAACGGATACGCCATTTGGTGTATCGGATACACCATTTGGTGTATCAGATATGTATCCTGAAGTATCCGTAGAGTATTTGAACCGGATACGAGTTCGATACGAGTTACCTCCATCAAATGGAGTATTCGTGCTTCCTAGCTTGATATATATAGAAGGCTCCTAAACACAATGTCTCGGTGGTCTAAGGTTTGGGATTAAAAACCCAAGTCATTGGTTCTACTTCTGGTAATTACATTGTGGTCAACCATCAAGGTGTTTAGTTATGCTGGTGGAAAGACGGACATGAGGCTAATGTCAGTGGTTCGAATTTTACCTAGGTAAGGGCAATTTCTGATTTACACATTTGCATCCTTGTGGGCCCAAGGGTGTGGGCTGGGGTTTTTTATCTATCATACTCTGCGAAGCCAACATACAGGCTACGATGAGTCACGTAATTGGGGGAGGACAAATGGATATGTGCTTGGACGAAGTCTGGGATCCTCGATACCAAAATATATATATATATATATATATATATATAAGGCTCATTTGTTTTGATGGATGACTTTCTCTCCCTCTTGAGTTTTCTCTCACTTTTGTAGCCTTGTCCATGGATCCTTCAAAAGTATATCCGTGGAATTTCCTTACCCCTCTCTCAAATGTTCCCGATACTTTACCACAATTATCATCAAAACTGAAAACTTTTGCAACTCTTCTCAAAACCGATGAAGCACAAGTTCAACCAAATCTTCTCTCAATGTCAGTTATGAAAAGAGAGATCACTTGTGTTCGCATCAGCCAAAAATATGTCCAAGAAAGACAAAAATATTGTCAGAAAAATCTTTTCGGACGTTTGCTTTTAAGAAAAGGTTATGTACCTTTAAAGCCTAGTGAGTTAAAATCTATATTGCAATCGATTTGGCAACTCTAAAATCCTTGGAAGCTTACTCTATTTCCCAAATGATATTTTGATATTCATTTTTCTAGCGAAGAAGATTTAAAGAAGGTTTGGAGTGGAGGTTCCTACTCAATTTTAAACAGTATTTTTCTCATTTTTCAATGGTAACCAGATTTTAATCCATATAATCAACAATTATTGCATGCTCAAGTTTAGGTGAAGTTTTACAGTCTATGCTCGGAATACTGGCATCCAACCACAATCATGGAGATTGCACGAGGAGTTGGCATCCCTCTACAACTAGATCAGCTACAAGGGATCAAACATGTGAGTTTTATGCCTGAGTTCTTGTGGACATTGGTTTAACTTTGAATCAACCATCCTTTTTTAATGTGGAAAGAGATGACCATAGAGGTTTCTTTGTGGATGTTATACATGAAAATCTTCTGGAGAGATGTACGAATTGTAAATCCTTTGGTCATGACTCTACTAGATGCCACCAAAATAACAAGGAGATTAATTCTAACAGAGGTCGATCACAATCAAGAAATCTAAGGCAAACCTATCGGCCTATCATGAAAAACAACACCACTGACCACCATAATGGGCAGATTGCCGTGGAGGAATGCAAAACAGTCACACAAAATCAAGAAATGATAGAGGAACAGGAAATTGTGCAGATTCAAAATTTTAAAAATCTCATCATTAATGTGGGAGACATCATCCAATTATCTCCACATTTATTTGAATTAAATGCGATTGATACTTAGAAAGTGAATCGGGAAACAACGACCAATTTTGAAATTGACAAATTTGGGTTTCAAGAAGTTGACCTAATTCGTGAAGAGCAGTTTCCAGTTACGACCGGTACATTTAATTCACTGGCGGAAGATTAGGATCTAATTGAGAGTTTTTCTCCAATTCAAATTCAAACAGTTGAACAATTTCCTAATCAAGATGCGAAAATTAATGTTGATATCTCTAATGATTTGAATACCAAGTATTTAAATCTGGACGATAATAATGAGAATCCTTAATGTTCTCTAGAGAATATTTGCATTAATAAAAATGTGACTCTTGACAATCCAAGGATTGATAAGCAAGTTTTGGATGAGATTTCAAGAGATAAAAGAGGAAAGAATAATTTGGAGAATATATCAGAAGACCAAGATATTCATGCTTCAATTTTTAATCAAGGTCCAGTAGATACTATGTTTGACAACAATTGGATTCCCGTGGTGACCAACTCAAAAAGAAAAGTAAAGCCAACTTTTAAGATTTTATCTAATACCAAGTTTCAAATGAGTAAGGGAAGTTCTAACTGCCTCCATATAGCTGGGACTAAGATTCACTCTGATTCCCAAGTAGAATTAAGCCTTATCACTAATTAAGCCGCACTGGTTGAGACAAAAAGGAATGATTTCGCTGATCTAGTTAATTAAGTTCATATTTTTATTTTTGAGACATGTATACCTTTTTAGATTTATGTGTTTTAAGGCCTACGCGCCTCTACTTTCGTATTTCTTTTCCCTTTTTTATATTTTTATTTTTATTAATAAAGGTGAAAAAAAAAAAAAAAAAAAGGTCCACTCTAAAGTCTGAACAAACAAAAAGGACCTGCAATCAATGATGATGGCAAGTCGCAACTAGGAAGTTATAGTCTTCATAGATAATATCGATAAACGGTTAATTTCCAATTAAATTTACTTTCGAGAATTGTTTTTCAATCGGTACTCGTAAAGATTGATCTCAGAAGAATATAGTAGATATTATCAAAAATAATAGTGTTGAATATCGACTTGGAGAAAACAGACAACAACAAAAAAAAGGACAAATAATTCTGCAAACATGGGTTCATTTTTCTTTAAAAAATTAGTCATATAGGTCCACTCTAAAGTCTGAACAAACAAAAAAGGACTTGCAATCAATGATGATGGCAAGTCGCAACTAAGATCAATAAACGGTTGATTTCCAATTAATATGGTCGATTTGATTAACTGCTTGTGGGTCGAATCGAAGCCTACAGAAACCACAGCCTAGCCCAATGTAAGAGTCTGATGGATGTTAGAATTTAATTCCAATTATAGCCTAGCCCAATTAACTGGATTCCAATTTCCAATATCCAATTATCTCTACGTTTACTAATTAGTAATGTTAACGAGGGAAAGTTAATTTAATTTATGATCTCTGATTACTATGTTTACTTAATCTAGTTGGGAATCAAATTATATTGGTCTTACACACTAATCACGAATTATTTTTCTTTGGAAAGAGAAATGTAATTCTCTTCCCACCTAAAGAATCACGTTTTATTTCCAAATTTTCTTTTCTATTAGAAATTGATTTTGTTTCTTATGAAATTTGATTCACTAAACGTACCCTTATTTCTACTGTAATTTTGAAAACACTTTAATTAACATGTCACGTGCCATATGAATCCAATTGAAATATCATCGGTTGAGATCAATGTTAGATGTGCAACTGAACGTCTGAACTACTTTTCTAGCGTACGGTAACACAGCTCCTCAATGATGCTTTCTGCAGTTGTTGTCAGGAGAAAAACAGAATGTGGTGAGTCTGGTGACTGGTGAGTCCATCAAATAGAATTGTGAAATATTAATATATTATAAAATTATAATGACGACTTTTGAGGCTAAAGCACGGCCCAAATTGCTCACATTCACATTAAGAAAGCACGGCCCAAAGTCCAAAACTCACTCGTCCACATTCAAAATCATATTGAACAAATCAAATATTATTTTAACTTATCCTCCCACTGCCATATTACTTTTCCATACACTTGAAACAATATAAAATTAAAGTCAGTAATTAACAGTATATTAAAATATCTTATTCAACTGATCTCTTATTAGATGATTATTATTGAACAATTAATAATCAAATTAGGACAGTGAAATAATACAATATTTACAACAAGACTGAAAAATGAGCGCGTGGGGTTAGGTGTTTTTTACGCGCTTGGTGTGTGCTGGTGATCGCCTTTCTGTTTGAGTGTTGCAGACGCGCCGCCTTCTCTGACTGCTATCTAGCTTTTTTCTTGTGTTTTTTTTCTCTGGTTTTCTTTGTTTATGGAGAACCCGAAGGAGGTTTTCCTCTTTTCTACCCAAAAAACTCATATGAGGGAGGTAGGTGAAGGATTTGTCTCAAATCTGGGAATTGGAGGAGCTATGAAGCGTGCTAGAGTTGATGCTGATGTGCTTGGACATAATGATGTTGATCGTGAAATTCCAAGAAGAGAAACTACAGGGAGCTTCAAATCCAAGCTTATGAGCATGTCTTGCCCAAGATCGTGGACTAGGTGTGAAGCTAACAGTGGAAAATTAAGTATTGAGCAAGATGATATTCTGGTTTCTAATGGTCCTAGTGGGCCGATTATGAAACTTTCGCCCAAATTGAAGGAGCAGCTACATAAACCCTAGGCCAACGCGTTAATTTTGAAGAACATGGGAAGATTTCATACCCTTAGCTTCATGACCACGAAATTGACATAGAAGTGGGCTGTTGTAGGGCAGTGGCATTTGACAGATCTTGGGGAGGGATACTTTGTGGTGCGTTTCCAACTAAAAGAAGACCTAGAGTATGTGCTTACCAAAGGGCCTTAGGTGATCATGAATCAGTATTTAGCTGTTTAAAGACGGAAATCGAATTTTGTTCCCGGAGAGGATTTGATTCAGAACATGCCGATTTGGGTTAGGCTTTCTAAACTTCCAATGGAGTGGATGGTTTCTGACCTCCTTTGGAGCATTGGTGGTATGCTGGGAGATATGTGTAAGGTGGATCCGATCACGGAGAATCAAGCTAAAGGAAGGTTTGCTAGAATCTGTTTGGAAATTGACATCACAAAACCTTTGTTAGGTTCCTTAAGCATCGAGGATAGATCCATTCGGATGGAGTATAAAAGTATTGGATTAATTTGTTTCAAATGTGGGAGGTTTGGGCACTGTAAGGAGAGTTGTAGAGATGGAACTGTGGAGACTATCCATGAGGAAGCTACTTGTGATCCTCATGCCAATAATGATAAGGAGGGCTCTCCTTATGGTCCCTGGTTACTTGTGTCTTATAGGAAATAGGGTAATAGGAATACTAAAGGTAAAATGGGGAATTCCGGTAATGGTAGTGCTTATGTAATGGCTAGGAATGGCGGTGCCAAGAATAGCTCTTAAGGTAGTGCTAGGAGTGGGCCTAATGGCAATGCGAAGAAGATGGCAGGAGATTTGTCTGAATGTAGATATGGGAAAAAGAACTATGTGAAGAATGGAGTTACTAATTCAATTGGCAATAGGGCAAATGGATCCAGATTTAAAGTCCTAAATGAGGAGATAGAAGAAACCATGAACAAGGGTAGTCCTCATCTACATACTAAAGCCCCTAAAAACAAAACTAAAGATAAATGTGTGATGTCTAACATTACTAATTTGAGTAGAAACCAGTTTCTAAAGCCAGGAAAGGGGAGTAAAAAGGTCTTCAAAAAAGCTGATAAGATGAGTATTAAGAAGGTTGCGTCTCAAGGAGATACATGCTATTTCAAAAAAGGTTTGGGGACTAAAAACATGCCCCAAGAGCAGTTTACTTCCTGTTTAGTGGATGATAGTGAAGGACAGAACAGTGAGAATGTCCTGCGTAATTTCCACAATGAAATCCAAGAAGTTGAAACCAATTATAAGATAGTTATTGATGACTGTTTTGTGCAAGACAATGTGAATAAGTCTGACATGCAAACAGATGAAAACTTTGATAAAGTAGCCTCTGCCTTAGGGGAGGCCATGGCTGTGATTTCGGAATAATTTTTCCTCCCCTACCTTCCAATTCTAAATGATTTGTACATGGAATGTGAGAGGTGCTGGTAAGTAAGGGGTTACAAGAATTATTAATGATTTACATAACTTGTATCATTTTGATATCTTAGCCATTTTAGAGCCTAAAGTTAGTGGGGTAAAGGCCAAAAATATTATCAAGAAGTTAGGTTTTGATAGAAATTTTATGGTTGATGCTATAGGTTTCTCAAGAGGATTATGGCTGTTATGGAATAGTAACAGAGTTAAGGTCTAAGTGATTGCTAGTTCCAAGCGGAGTATCACAGCCTTAGTGGCTGATGACAAGAATCTTTGGGTGCTCTCTGTAATCTACGCCAAACCTTGTGTTACTTCTAGAAAGTCTTTGTGGAATTACCTTGATTCCATTAGAGGTTGTTTCCAGCTGCCTTGGCTTATTGCTGGAGACTTCAATGAAATTACTTCTAGTGCGGAAAAGAGAGGAGGTAGAAGTAAATTCTCTAATAGTAGGTTTGCTAAGTGGATTGATAGAAACGAGTTGGTCGATATGGGATACATAGGTTCGAAGTTCACTTGGATGACAAAAAAGGGTATTGGAGAGGAGATTTGAGAGAGATTGGATAGGGCTTTTTACGGACCGGAGGTTTTAATATGAGGAGGGCTTTGTTAAGCATCTCCCTAGAGTTGCCTCCGATCATTGTCCGATCATTATCCAGCTCTGTAGCAAGCATTTGCCTAAATATGGGCTCAAACCCTTCCGCTTTGAAGCCATGTGGATGAAACATGAGAAGTTTATGGGGTGATTCAGAATTTTTGGAGTACTCATAAGGTGAGTATTAATGATAAACTGCAGTCTTTAGCTGGTGTTCTTCAAAGGTGGAATAAAAAGGAGTTTGGTAATATCTTCCATAATAAACGAAGGCTATTGGCACGAATTCAGGGGGTTCAAAATGCTCTCAGTTATAGTTATGTCTATCACCTTGCTATTTTAGAAGAGAAACTTGTAAGAGAGTACAATAAAATTCTGGAACATGAGGAGATCTTTTGGCAACAAAAATCCAGAAATTATTGGCTGAAAGAGGGAGATGAGAATTCTAGATTTTTTCACCTCTCTACGATTGTTAGGAGGAGGAGAAATAAACTTAAGGGGCTCAAGAAAGAGGATGGGAGCTGGACCGAAGATATGGCAGAAATGAAGAAAGAAGCTGTGCTATATTTTCTATCTCTCTTTAAGGAAAAACAAAGTGTTGAGAGCTATGATCTTTTACCTACTGTGTTCCCACACCTGGACGATTCGATTGTGGAGAGTTTAAATTCTAAAGTTAGTGAGCAGGAAATCAGAAATTGCTTGTTTCATATTGGGGGGGTTAAAGGTGCCTGGTTCGGATGGTTTTCCTGTGCTTTTTTTTTTTTTTTTTTTTTTTTTTTTTAAGAAGTTTTGGGCTACATGTAAAGATGTGTTGGTTAAAGAGATGATGGAGTGTTTCATAAAGGGTGTCATACCAGACCATATCAACCAGACTTACATTTCACTCATCCCTAAAATTCCTAATGCTTCCAATATGTCACAACTTAGACCCATCAGTTTATGTAATACATCATACAAAGTGATAAGTAAGGTGATTGTTCAGAAACTTAGATCTTCTCTACCTTCAACTATTAGTCCTAATCAGGTTGCTTTTATTCCGGGAAGGCAAATTCAAGACAATATAATTGTGGCTCAAGAAGTTTTCCATAAGTTTAAAAAGATCAAAGGGAAAACATGTTTTATTGCGTGGAAGATCGATTTAGCCAAAGCCTATGATAGGCTTCAATTGGTGTTTATCAAGGATGTGTTGAATGAAGTGGGCATAGAGGGTAATTTTAATAGTTTGATGATGAGCTGTGTGTCAAGTGTTCAATTCAAAGTGTTATTGAATGGGGAAACCACTAACACTTTTCGGCCAAGAAGTGGGATTAGGCAAGGTGATCCTCTATCACCTTATCTTTTTGTTTTATGCATGGAGAAATTGTCTCACATTATTAACCAGCAGCTTAGTGAGGGGAGGTGGGTTCCTGTCAAGATCTCAAGGAAAGGTCCAGCTATATCTTATCTCTTTTTTGCAGATGATCTAATCCTCTTTGGACAAGCTTCTCTTCATTAGGCTTAAGTCATTAAGGAATGTCTAGATAAATTTTGTGACCTCTCTGGGCAGTAGGTGAGCCTTTCTAAGTCAAGAATTTTATGCTCCAATAATGTCAGTGATAGTTTTGCTAAGGGTCTAGCTGATGTGTGTGGATCCCTTTTTACCAAGAATCTAGGTAAGTATCTTGGTGTTCCCCTAATTCATGGTCGTATCACTAGGTACACTTACGAGGAGAATCTTGAAAAGATTCAAAACAGATTGGCTTCTTGGAAAAGTTCGACTCTCTCCTTTGCTGGCAGAAGCACCCTTATCAAAGCTGTTTCCTCAGCTATACCTATATATGCCATGCAATCTATCAAGTTACCTACAGAGGTCTGTTCTAAAATTGACAAACTTAACAGGGATTTTCTTTGGGGACATATGACTGAGAATAAGAAGATGCACTTAGTCAGTTGGGATTCTATCTGTCTTCCAAAATGTAAAGGGGGTTTGGGTATCAAGAAGACCAAGTTGATGAACCAAGCTATGCTAGCTAAAGCTGGTTAGAGGTTATATCATAATGAGAATGGGTTATGGGGAAAGTTGCTTCAGCACAAATATATGAAAGATAATGGTCTTGTGAAGCTTGGTATTAACAGTAGCCGAGATTGTTCAAGTATATGGAGAGGAATCATTCATGGAGTCAAGCTTTTGATGGAAGGTTTGGTTTGGAGAGTTGGTGATGGGAGTCAAATTGACTTATGGAATGATGTTTAGGTTCCTAGCTCAAGAAGATTACTAAGGCATGCTAGTTGTTCCCTCTCCTCGTCCCAAACTGTAGAAAAGGTTAGTGGTTATATGATCCATAATGACTGGGATATCCAGAAATTGAGTTATGTGCTTCCTTGGCATATTGTTCACAAAATTGTTAGTATTTATATTGGTAGATCTCAGGCTAGAAATGACATAAGTATTTAGGGATTGTCCAATAATGGTGAATTTGCTGTTAAAAGTGCTTATTTAAGCCTTTTTAAGAGTGATGATCTACCCAATTGGAAATGGAAGTTTTTATGGAGTCTTAGAATGCTTCATAGAGTGCAAAACTTCTTATGGATTCTGCTCCATGGTAAGCTCCTTACTAATGAGCATCATGCTATGAGAGGCATCACCACGGATATCACTTGCTGCAGATGTGAGGAGGGATGTGAGAACCTTAACCATGTTTTCAGAGAGTGTTCGACTACTGTGACAATCTGAGAGAACATGTGCAAGGGAATTACCAGTACAGGTCCTTTCAATTTGGACTAGAGTGATTGGTTGCTGCAGAATTTGAAGAGTACCACATGCATTATGGGAAGATTTCCTGCCTATCTTCTTTTTCCTGTCTCTCTATGGTTTATTTGGAAATGGAGATGCAATAGTGTTTTTGATACCAACTTTAAAATGCCTAGGTGTGCTGGTAAAATTATCACCAATTTTGTGGATGAGTGGTTAAAGGCTAATGATGATGGTGATAGCAGGGTTGAGGTGAACCATTGTCTTATATCATGGATTCCTCCTGAGGTTAATTGGATTAAACTTAATGTTGATGGCAGTGTTCTTACTGAGCAGAATTCTATTTCAGCTGGAGGTGTTAATAGAAATCATATGAAGGAATGGCTTGGTGGGTTTGCTTTGAACAGGGATCTGGAAGCATTATTGAAGCTGAGTTACGGGGCATTTTTAAAGGATTACAACTCATATGGAAGGCTGGTTTCAAGAAAGTTGTAGTCGAAACTGACTCTCAGACTTTAGTTTGCTTGCTGACTAAGAACACTCCTAAGAATCACCCTCTTTTCAGCATCATTCATTCTTGTAAAGAGCTGATGGATAACAATTGGAGATGCAGTGTTCGGTACATCTATAGAGAGGGCAATAGAGTTGCTGATGGCCTGGCTAAGCTGGATCACTCTTTAAATTTGGGAATCACTATTTTTAATGACCCCCCCCGCCCCGCGTTCAGGTTCTTGGCATTTTGGGTGATGATACTAACAGTCTAGCTGTTGTCCCTTCTCTCTAGTCTTTCTTTTTGTTTTTGCGTGTTGAGCCCTCCTACTTACCAAAAAAAAAATATCAAATTAGGATGACACGTTTCTTGAGTAGGTTGAAAAATATCGACCTCAGAGGGTTGGTTGAGTAGAGTTACTGGTATGTATTTTTATTTTTTAAGTATTATAGAACCGTTAATATGCTTTTTCTTATGAGTTATGACATGGGGACCTTAAGATTAGTTGAGAGAAGAGATTTGATTATTATGTTAAAATTAATATAATGAAATATAATATTTTCATATATTTAAACCAAAAATCTCTTGATCAAACTTTCAAAAAAAAAAAAAAAAAATCTCTTAATCAAATTTTCTAAGATATCACGTTGTGAAATCAGTAATCAGTTAATTTCCCCTTAAAAGTGATTATTGTTGAATGGTCAAGGGATCAAAGCCAGATTTTGAATATTTTAATCCAGAATTACTATTTATTAACTATTTTCTCTCATGCAGAGCTCTCGTTTATGGCTAGTTTCACTAAGAAAAGGAAACCAGATAATATTTTTATTATTAGTCTTTCCTTATTTGAACTTCGAACTTTCAAGTGTGGGCGATTATCCATGCATAAAAGAAAATCTCTCATTCTTAATACAGTAGTTTTCAAGTACAGGTTATTGTGCTCGAAGACGCACTTAGTAACTTTTTTTTTTTTTTTTTTTTTTATTTACAATATCTATTAATTCGGGATCATGTACCTTTTTGAAAACTTTTGCCATCAGTAGGATTTGAGCTGTTGATCTGAAAGTATTTATCCAAACCTCAAGCTCGTTCATCTACCAGCTGAACTACGCACATGTTGGCAAAAAGCTCTTAGTAGCTGTTAAAGGGTTTAAATACTATTATTGTTTGACCATTTCCTAACAGTTTAAGCTTTTAAGTTTGTTGGTTACTAACAGTAACTGTATCTTTCAACTAAGTTAAAAACAATATTTCGTACATGATAAAAAAGTATCATGCATTCCTAACAGCTTAAGCTTTTGTGTCTGTTAGTTACTAATAGTAGGGCCGGCCTTTAACATAGGTCCAAGAGGCGGCCGTCTAGGGCCCCCGTTTTGGAAGGACCAACAAAATTCAATTTACTGTATATTTATATCTGATGGCCCGAGTATAATATTTTTTAAAAAAACAGCCTACTTATCAAATATCACTTAAAATGGTCCACTAAATAAATATTTATACTTAAAACTTAAAAGCATCCCATATTTTATATGTTTTTTTTAAAGAAAAGGCCACCTAAAGAAACAAAAATATTAAACTTAACCCACCACAAATATATCAAATTGCAATTGCATTTCATTATATCAGACATTCGATTTCTTTGTCTCTTTCTCTATTTGATAGCTCTATAACCTCTGTTCTTGCGATTTATGAAACTGGTAAAGTAATTGTTCGTAGATTGTAATTTGGATTTTAGAAGCTCTCTTCTTGAAATCAATTATTGTTGTTTTAGAAGGTAATTTAACACCTCTTTTCCTTTTTCTGCTTCTTCTTCTTTTATTTCGAAAACCCTCTTTGCGATTTTCTATTTTAGTTTTATTAGAATTTTGAATGTATTATGTAATATGGAACCTAGGAGTTCATCAATTCATGAACCCATTAATCCAACTACCCAAGAAAAAAATTATTCTTGATCTTTTTTGAAGTTGATTAAATCCTATCTTCGTTCAATTATGTCACAAGAAAGATTGAATGGCTTGACTATGTTATCAACTGAAATATATATATATATATATATGATAGAAAAACTTGATTATGTAAGCTTAATTAATACTTTTACTGTTAAAAATGTGAGACGAGTAATACTTAAGTAATTTATTATTTGGTGTAATTATAAAAGTTTTATTTTAGTGACTTTTTATTTGCTATTTTATTGTGTTGCAGTCTTGATTTTTAGTTATTATAATGATTTTTATAAGTATTTACTAGAGAAAAAAAAAATCAAATAAACATATAGGCAGCGGCGGAGGTGTGGGGGGGCTGACAGGGGCCATGGCCCCCCCAACACAAATTGATACAAATTAAATCATCTACCGAATGCTCCTATGTAATATATCCAATAAAACCCTATATTATTTCTTAATTAAAAGCACAATCATTAATTAAAAACATAAATATTACAATAAATAAATTTCATATTTGTGTATGTGACCCACATAATATGTTTCTAACTAATCTTAATAAACAAGGTAATTACAACTAAGGAATTAAGTTTGTTTTCCCTCATCAGGATTCCTAATCAGTAAACCCACACTTAAGGTATAAGCAAAAATCTACTCTTTTTAGGATTTGATTTCCAATACATCATAAACTATATATATATATATATATATATATATGAATTATTAAGTTAGGAATCCCGTATAAAAAATCATGCGGAATCCCACACCTGATAACTGCAATATATATATATAGTATTAAACAAAATACAAATGCGTTACGTATTTCATTGATCTTCGAATTCATATGAGAAAGTCATCGACAATTGATGGATTTTACAAAAGAATTAAAACATCGGTTCATCTTCGTCAACATCTAAACAATATTACATTTGGTTTTTAAATATTAGTATATTTTTCTTGCGTTAACTTGAATATTTTTTTTTATCTTGGTCCCCCCAAAACCATAATCCTGGCTTCACCCCTACATATAGGGAAAGTCGAGACTCAGGGGTCCTATTTTTATAGTTCGCCTTGGGAACCCAAAATTTCAGGATCGGCCATGACTTAACAGTAACCGCATCTTTCAACTAGGTTAAAAACAATATTTCGTACATGATAAAAAAGTATCATGCATTTCTAACCGCTTAAGCTCTCGCATCTTTCAAGTTTCAACCGAGTTAAAAACAATATTTCGTACATGATGAAAAAGTATCACGCATGGAGGTTGTTCAAAAATAAAGCAAAGTTGAGGATAGGCAGCCAACTTGAGTATACCAACCAATGAAGTTTCATTATATTTGCCTCTTCAATGTGCATGTTGCAGATAAAAAATCTTAAGGTGTGTTTGAGAAATGTGAATTCTCTTTGGATGTATTATTCAGTTACAACCATCCCAGCTGGAAATAATTATTGTATGCTGAAAACAATGGGTGATCTTTATAAAGTTACAAAAAGGACAAATTCCAAATCATGAAATAGAAAGGCACTTTTTTTATTGATTGAATTTTATCTCGAGGGTAGGCCAGTGGCGCCAGTTGATAAGCATCGTTCCAAAAATGTTCCATTTTGATTGAAGCTGATATATATATATATATATATACACTTCCGCAAGATATATATATATATATATATATATATATATACACTTCCACACTTTTCTTGTTTTCATTATTCTGGAGATGTAACCCCTACTGTCAACATCTTCTTTAGTTGTCCCTCAGTATCTTTCTTATAACTAATTACTATGGCCTTATCGGTCACACTTATAAATAATTCGTGATTCGGAAGAGAAGGACAAAGTTCGAATCTGCAAATTCAATGATGCAAGTGTAAAGGGTATACTAGTACCAGATATACTTATTGTTGATGGTGATTTCTTGGAAGTCAACCGGTCAACGATTTCGATTAATAAAACCTACAAAATAAACGTAATAAAAGTAAGAATATTAAAGAGAACAGATTACGAGGTAAAACTCCAGCAATTATAGAAACATCCACGGGTCGTCGCTTGGCGACTGAGAAACAAATCCACTATTTAAATTGATGTTACACATTCTGATCTCTCTCTCGCAAGATGCTAATTCTCCTTTACAATGCTTTTTACAGGTGTATTTATATGGTTTTTTCTAGGGTTTCTTGAGCCTTGGCGTACAAGTAGAGGACTGCAGAGTTGTGTTTTTAGGGTTCTTTTGTACTATGCATTTAATGTTATTGATTTCGAATCTATTTAGGCTATGAATTTAAGGTAGTTGATTTTAAATCTGTTTAGAACTCCTAATGTCTTGGAGAAGATTTGTTTGTTTCCTTGATGGAGTTCTTCCGGTGGTTGTATCCTAGTTGACCTACAACTGCCTATTCTGGTCGAGTAACCTTGCCTATGCAAGAAATCTTAGTATGGATATTTACTGTAGCCAAGTAGAGCTGATCAAGTGAAGTCCTTACTCGCCAAGGCTAGTCTTGTTTAAGAAGATTCCATAAGGATTTTGTTGATGACGTGTCACTTTCCAATGTGTTATTTATTGACAGTTTGACTTTTGCTTATGTGGCATGACTGGTCCCACCGCTTCTTCTTGTCTATTCAGGTGACGTGTCGTTCTAGTAAATATTATGTACAATACTTATCTTTTCGTTAACTCAATAAGGTAAGTAAGATTTAGAAGGTCTGCTAGATTTTACATGCAGCAGGAGTAGGGGACCAAAGGCATGTTAAGATTGTTATTTGTAAATCCAAAAACAATCTGGTTAAAACTTGGAGAAAAGGAGAAAGTAAAAAACAACCAAAAACAACAAATTAGGAAATCGGTTGGGGAATCGAGGCACGTGTTTTACACAGTGTCCTTAAGAAAATTTCACCATAAACACCGTATGTGTATAGCGATTGTCTCACAGGATACAACGATTAACAGTGGAAGTACGAAGCACAAATCACTCTCAACGAACTCAAATTAAGTTAGAACTCACCAAGCATAGAAAGGAAGAAGAGAGAATTGGCTGCTCTGTATCTTTCAGAATATGTTTCTTGAGGAATAGACTAGGGTTTTTAAATAGAAAACCTAATCATAGGGTTTCATTGGATTGATATGGAAATTACTTTGTTATCATGTTTTTACATGATAAAGGAAATTAATTAGAGAATAATCTCCAAAGAGATCTATTCCTAATTAAACACCGAATCTGTTTTCTTAGTAATCAAGTAAGAAATCAGAATATAAAACAATTAATTCTTTCCTTATCAAAAAAGGTTTGATTTAGGGAAGTAGAAAAAAGTCAATTGTACTCTCACAGTTTGATCGAAGCGGCATCCGTGTACGCGCCCACACAAGAGTCGTGCAACAGAAGGTTCAAAGTTCATGATTTTCACCTCATTGCACACACGAGAGAGAGCTTCTATGCCACATATGTTGATAAGCAACTATCACACAATCACTTATATACCAAATATAAGAGTTTTCCCTAGCCAATGTGGGATATACAATTTTCCCTACACCATGGGCTCACCTTGAGACTCAATTTCTCATTCACCCATTAATTATTTTGTGAATTTGAGTATATGGCTAATCTTTTTTTTTAGTGACACTCGCAATAGGACGAGGTTGGAGAGTAGCACAATGGTAAGTAAAGTTCGTTCCCACAGGGATCGAGTGATCGATTACCGAAATTGATTAGCCTAGATGTTATTCAAACAATCATAAAAGAAAGGTTTTCTAACTACGCAAATTAAACTAAACTAATAAAAATGCTAAATGCTATTACGATAGAGAAATAACAAGAAATAAACACAAGTATAATAATGGAGAGAAATATGCTAGGACATGACTGCACCCCACTCTCTATTGACTTTCGCTTTAGACTCAATTGCTCACCCAAAATCATGCTCATGCAATTCATAGATTCATGCACCTTAATGTTAACTCACAATCTCGGTCGAGTAAAATAGGTTACACCCAAAACATACCCAAGCTTATCTCTCAACTACTCGGAATATATGAATGAGTTCATTAAGGACATTGGTACACTAAACGAATCATATACGTTAGCTTAAGTAGGTCTACTTTTCTAGACATGCATAGATGGCATTTTATCGAACACGTGGTATGCGTCTCCGATCAGTACATAACACACCACAAAAATCATTCAAAAGGAGATCAATCAATTGAAAGCTTTAAACACACTAAAATACCTATACAAACCACACTTGCACAAAATGAATAAACAAAGGTCAATACATATAGATATTCAAGGGTGGGTTTTCATCATATCCAAGCAATAAAAGTTTAGTTCATATTACAAATAGTAGCAATACAACAAATATGAAATAATGAGTACATGGCTATAATAAAGAATAAAAGAGAAAGAGTTTAAAGAAAACTATGTGGAGAGCTTCCTCTCTTTCTTTGAATCTTCATCTCTTTCTTTTCTTCTTTTACTCTTTTTTTCCCAAAAAGTGGAGGGATGGTGGATGTGGTGAATGGAAATGGGAGATGTGATAATGTGTGGAAGAGATGGTGAAATGAGAGGGTTTTTGGTTGAGTTTGGCTTTGGTTTTTGTTTCTTGTGTGTGTCTCCTCCTGGTTTTCTTTTAGAACAAGAGATGTATATATATGGGTTCAAAATAGGGCTAAAAACTCGTCCAAAACTACTAAGATACGGACTGCCGCAGTTGGGGTTTTTCGCGGTTCGCGGAAGCGGCATCTGGACCGCGGCACGTCTGAGAAGTCTTTGTCGCGAGTGTGCTGCGGTTTGGACGACCGCAGCACTTCAACCGCGGCACATTATTGTCGCTTGGCTACAGCTAGCTTGCCGCGGTTAAAGATTCAAGCTAGATGGCCATGGAAGCTTAAAGGAAATGGACTTTGGAGAAAAGTGTGCATGGAAGCTTGATATGGGTGCCAAACGGACCGGGAGGATGCGCACTGTCGTTCTGGGTGAAAAATGGTCAGAAAACGACTGGACGGCGGCGGGTTGAAGTCGGGTCGCATCTCCGGGTCTAGTCGGGCACGCGGGTTTGTGCAAACCCGCTTAAGGTTGAAGACGCTAATGTCACGATGACGTCAGGCTGATGTCGCAAGGCGCACTTAGTGAA
Source organism: Acer negundo (assembly GCA_035582765.1). NCBI lineage: Eukaryota > Viridiplantae > Streptophyta > Magnoliopsida > Sapindales > Sapindaceae > Acer > Acer negundo. Next base: position 8,253,306 of record CM069231.1, on the reverse strand, counting down.
AAGCTGGGGTGCACTCAACAAGAAGACCTGTTCTGATTGGGCTTGACCGGATCTAGGCCGGGTCGGGTTGAACCCACATGCAAAACGCACATCATCACTAATCCAGGTGGCGTGCGCACGTGCGTTTGTTGGAAAATTTCAATAAGCTCCCCTCAACTCTTCTCTAATCACGGAATATTCAATATATTCTCCATATTTTTCACTTTGACCCCTGATTTTTTAAAATTACTCCAATACCCTTGAAATCCATAAATACCCGAAACACTTATTTTATCATATTAAATACCCGGTTTTAGCCGAGAAATGAACACAAAATGATACGAAAATGGGGCTACACATTGTGTAGAAATGAAGCAATCAATAAACCATTTCAAAGCTCTCACGGAGGAGAATTCGAATATCCTTTTATCTTCCATTTTTTATATAATCAATCATACACAAATAATTCTCTCAAAATGTGTGTTCATCACAAAATTTCCAACAAATATTACTTTTTTTTTTTTTTTTGTTGGTAATATTATTAATCTGGAACTAGATATTTTTTTTTTTAAAGCTTTCACTATTGATAAGATTCAAACAGCTGATTTATGAGTTATTTACTCAAACCTTAAACTTTTCCATCCACCAACTAAGCTACCTTCCACCGGCACATGTGAAGATCACTTGCAAATTTAAGTTGATAATTTTATTCCATGTATTATTAATATATTATTTGGTTTCCTGTACCTTGACTGACCCCATTCACTTTTGTCATTTTGCTTCCACTCTATCTAGAGAAATCTTCTAACATATCTCTGCTTAATTAATTTTCTATTTTTTTATTTAGGTATCAGTTTAAATATCATATTAATTTTCTGAAATTATTTTATGTATCACTATGGTATCAGTCACACTCTCCATTTGATATATCCTCTCTAAATCATTTAAACCGTTTTGTTACCTTTCATAATGATAACCACATAAACATTAAATTTAATTTAAATCAACAAAATGTGTACTTAAATCTATATCTTGGGATTTTTTTTCATTTTAATTGGTTGCTTGCTATTAATTTGTTATTGTTTTCATTATATAAATATATATATATATATATATATATATATATATTAATTGTGGTGTTTCCTGATATTCATGACTTTTTGAGTGGATCACAGTGAATGACTTTAAAAACGATTTAGGAACTCTATCTTTAAAAAAAAAAAATTATTATTAACTGTGGCATGACTTTTGGAATTTGGAGTTCATCAAGACTTTGAAATCGATTGAGAAACTCAACCTTAGATCTTCTCAAAAAACTATCCAGCTCCTTCTCCCTGATATTTCTCTATAGGATCAAAATTCTCTCCTCATCTTGTTTTTCCTTGATTTTTCATAATCTAATGACACATAAGCAAAATAAAAAATACATAGTTAACATTTGATTTTTTTTTCTCTCTCATGCAACTTGGTGTTTTAATTACACTTGAAAAATACCAAGAAAAAACAAGGACTAAGGAGAGGATCTTGATCCTTCTCTATATAGGCCACCACCCCTAGCTAACCATGACAATATTTTCCACCAAAATCGTTGTAATCCATAAAGCTTTGGAAACTAGGTGATTTCAACTTTTATTTTTTACTTTTACTATCTAAATTCATTGCTTTCAAATGTCATTAAATGTTGTATTTGATCATTAATTGTTGTTTCATGGCGTTTCATTGACATAAGTTGCAGCAGATTTATATAAATTTGCTGAAGTTCCTGAATGAGGAAGGGTGAGGATCAATTTTTGTTTAAATTTTATTAAACATATCTTTTTTTTTTTTTTTTTTTTTTTTTTTTTTCTGAATATCCATGATTTGTGTAAGCTTTTTTCTTCATTTTCTTTGAATTTTGTGAATTATATGGATGTATGATTGTAGTATATGTTGCTTGGTTTGCTGGGTTAGAGCCGATATGAAGTTGGTTTCTGGGAAAACAAATATTCTGATTGCCGACTACTGCATGTGCACTGTGAACTAAATAATGGTAATTGCACAACATTAATGTAAATATTGAAATTAATGAAAATTAAACTCTTAATTTTTTTATTTGTTATTTCGTTGTTGCTGTTGTTATTTCCATACACTTATTTTACTTCTTCCTAGCAAGTGTAAATATTTAAGCTTTCTCGGTTTCTTGACAGTGCAGGTTTTTGGTGATTGCCATTATGCCAATGACTGCATGTTAAATTGTTAAAGATTTATTTGAAGATCTCTTGCAAAATCCGTATGGATTATATTATTATTCGATTAAATCAACATTCAAGAGAGGCCTTTGGACTTAAATACATTAATTTCTATCTAAATTAACAAAGAAATATTAATAGGCACTTTGATTACATTCTTTGAACTTAAATACATTAACTTATATCTATATTAACAAAGAAAGATCAATAGGAATTTTAATTGCAATCTATATAATATTATATTTTTTCGAATAATAATTATGATATAAATGAGAGTGTAACGGAAATAATTAGTTGGTTGGGTGAGTGCTATGAGTGAATCATATTTGTTCTTTAGAATTACAATTAATAACTAATTAATAAGAATTTAAACCAATTTATATTTATGATATAGATTAATGGAAGGTTGAGACTCTAAGAAAAAAAAAATATTTATATATTATTAGCAAAGAAATATTAACAAAGAAATATTAATAGGCACTTTGATTACAATCTTTGAACTTAAATACATTAATTTATATCTATATTAACAAAGAAATATCAATAGGAATTTTAATTGCAATCTATTGAATCCTATTTGTTCTTTAGAATTACAATGAATAACTAATTAATAAGAATTTAAACCAATTTATATTTATGATATAGATTAATGGAAGATTGAGACTCTTAAAAAAAAAATTATATATTATTACAATTAATAAATAATTAATACCATTTCAAAAAAAAAAAAAAAAAGATTAATAACTAATTAATAAAAATATTATGTAGGATAATAGTAATTTATTTTCCAACTCTTCATTTTTAGATCAGTTTTCTATAAATTGACTATTATTTTCCTATTCTTTCAAGCACACCCAAGTACTTTTTTTTTTATCATTTGTCACTTTATGTGTTTTTTTTTTCCTATCTGGTTCGTCGAGTAATTTAGATTAGATCTCAAAAGTTGAATATATATATATATATATATATATTTAAGTTGATTATGGTTAGAAATGTTGATACGAGTAATGTGTGTGTCAATAAATATATATATATATATATTCAGTTTAAAGTTTTGATTTTTATGTTTATTTAATTAATTATATTTGTTGATATGTTTATCTTTCGGTCAACAAATATTGATACCATTCATGGTTGTATTTCCAGAATCTGTTATGAGAACAAAGATGATCACATCAACTTGCAAAATGTAAATATTTTATGGTTGCAGTCTAATTTCAAAAGCTGAAGAATATTACAAGGTACATAAATGCAGGTTTAATGTCTGAGATTCCTAAATTCCAATAAAAACCTCCAAGTTGCTACAAATTATATTGATCATGGTATGTATTTTATGTTTTACCGTTTTGTAGTTTATAATGTTGTAATATGAAATAGCTCACTTGAAGGGCATGAAATCCTCCGTTTATCCCACTGTCTTATGTTATCGAAATAGAAAAAATGCTGATGTTTTCTATTTATATATCATTCATGGTTATAAAAAGAGTGTAATTAAAAGTAGAATTTAGATTCTTGAGTGTTGTGATATGAAATATGAGATTGATCGATTTGGATTCTTTTAATGCGAAGAGAAAAAAAAAAGGTTGTTAATGGAGATAAAATAGTGTAAAGAAGAGCATTTTATACGAAAAGAATGATGCAGCCACAACCCGGAGAAAAATTGAAGAAGATAAAGGAAAAGACGGACATGATTGAAGATCAAATTGTTTGAGAAGAGCATAAGTGAATAAACGGCAAAAACATAGCAAACAATCAAAGCCTCGATAATATTTACAAACTCTATTGATGGAGATTTTAATCGGTGGAGATCCATATCTCAACCATATATATATATATATATATATATATATTTCATTTGATTTTGTTTTTAATTTAATTCTTATAAATGGAAGCATAATATATTTACATATTAAACACAATTTGGCAAGCTCATTGAAATAAGGATCTCATATATATGCGCCCCCTAAAAACAAATGATAAACATCAAAAATTTAAACAGGCATACATAATTACCATAATTCTTTATTGATGAATCTACATTCATAATTTCATCCGGTTTACCAATTAAAGATTCATTCCTGATTCAAATGAGTGTTGGAAACTAAAATTTATAAATACATATCAATTTGTTCACATATATTAAGATGATTCATAAATTAATTCCAAATGCTTCAATTTTGTTGGATTAATGAATACCCTTAATTTTATAACTATACATTAAATCGTTGGTAATCCTATCATGTCAAATGAAATTTAAATATTTAAAATAAATTTGATCCCTAAACTTAATTTAAAAGTCAATCAATAAAATTACATCTAATCATTAAAAAAAAATATTTGGAATTAATTTTGTTTTCCCAAAAAAAAAAAAAAAAAAAAAAAATTGCATTACCTCTAAAACCCATAAATTTAATTGTGTATTTGATATGAAACTAATTCGAATTATTTATTTATAAAGATCATAGTGCATATCTGTTATAGCATTTGACCTTTGTGGAAATGGTGCGAAATGTCACATTTTCAAACTCATTTGGTGATATTGTTAGTGGTTTAACAAGTTAAGTTTAAAAGGCACCTATTATGGTGAACTACCAACATTGCCCTTAGATAATCAGTTATGTTATTCTCTTTGTATTTTTCTCTCTTCACACTTCCAACAAAAACGACTCTCTCTCTGATCTTTTCTTTCTCTCTCTCTCTCTCTCTCTATCTAAAAATAAAAGTTCAAGATTTGTCGTTGCCTCGAGTTTCATCTTCAACTTATAAAATAAGGTAATATTTCTTGAACTTTCTTCTTTTAATTTGTTCACATTTTGTAAACCAGCTATTGTGAGAATTATTGGATCTCCGAGCATTTTCATGTGATGCCTGAGCCTTTTCATGTGATGCCTGAGCCTTTTCATGTGTTTCCCGTGCATTTTCATGTGTTGCCCGTGCCTTTTCATGTCTTCACTATCCGAGTCTTTTCATATGTTTCCCGTGCCTTTTCATGTGTTGCCCGTGCCTTTTCATGTCTTCACTATCCGAACCTTTTCATGTGTTTCCCCGTGTCTTTTCATGTCTTCTATATCCGAGCCTTTTCATGTGTTTCCAGTGCCTTTTCATGTGTTTCCCGTGCTTTTTCATGTCTTCACTATCCGAGCCTTTTCATGTGTTACCTGTGCATTTTCATGTCTTCACTATCCCAGCCTTTTGAAGAATTTTTCGAGCTTTTTTATGTCTTCCCCGAGCCTTTTCATTCACTATCCGAGCTTTTTGAAGACTTGTCCAAGCCTATTGATGTGATTTACCCGAGCCTTTTAAAGAATTCTATGAGACTTTTCAATATCCTCACCATAACCTTTGTAAATGTAAATTTGAAAAAAGTTTGTAGTCCTGGATTTTCATTAATGCTTTATGATGATTAATTTGACAGCATCATGAATTGGGTTAGAATAGTAATATCTTACAACGATCTCTACCGCCGTGTATCTCCCCGAGAAGGGTTGCGCTCTGAAGAGGATCTCTCCCTCCATGTATCGCTCTACCTTCCTGTATCGTGCTGATGAGTGGAGGAGTTGCGCCTGGATCGCTTCAAGGGTCGCACTGTACTCGGATCTACTGGAGATGGTGTGCGCTGTGAGAATGAACCATGTACCAGGTCATGTGGAAGAACAGGTGGCTCCCGTACCAGAAGTCCTGTCTCTGTACCAGCACTACCGTCGGGTAAAACTGGAGAAGGCATCTGCTCCAACAGTGCTATCTTTGTAACACCAGGTACCTCTACTCGTTCTGCCAGAACATGACCCTGCTGATCAGATACTGTGTCTGCAGTATATGCCTCCGTAGTAGGTGTCTGCTCATGTATGGTCTGTGGGTCTGTCCCATGCTGATGTGTACATGTCCTGCCTATGGGACTAAAATATCTGTGATGGTCATCGAATGGTGGACCATTCATACTGGACTGCGATGTCTGACCCTGACCCTGACCCTGAAGCGCCCGGATCATATCCAATAACTCTTGATGCTGCTGATCTCGCTTCTCATCACTCTTTCGGATAGCCTCCGTCACATTAACTCGTAGAGATTGGACAATATCCATCACTTCAGTGAATTTATGGTTCCAGCCCTGAAACGATTTGAAACTCTGTCAACACTTAAACTGTTCACTCAATTGAAATTAAATAATGTGGTTATAATATTTTTTACATACCTGTGGTTGCTTGCAAATGCCTCCTCAAGAATCACCTCAAGGTCGAGACTGTCTGGGCATAGTGAATCGTACCCGCCTATGCCTCTCAGGACTCTCACCGCGACCCTCCGGATCTGAATCACCCCCGGATCGAGGCTGTCTAGGCAAAGTGAATCGTATCGGCTCATGCCTCACAGGACTCCGACTCTCATCCTCCTGGTCTGAACCCTCTATATCGTTAGGTATGGAATATGCACCATCCCTATCACTGGGTCCGGAATACGCACCCTCCTAATCAATGGGTCTGGCACTCCTACATTGTTCATGCTCCGGGACGTGACCAGGTATATTAGCAACATCGGCATCATACAGACTGCCTCCCAGGTCTATGCCTTCGTAGTAACGTTGAGCCATCTCAATACTCATCGGCACCAATTCACGCCGCGCAAACATCTAAAATCGGAGTTAGATAATTGTAATTGTATACATACTAAAAACTATGAAAATTAACAACAACAATACTTACCCTTTCAGTGAAAATGTCATCTAGTTTTCTCCCCCACGGTCGCTGACTTAACTCCCATTTCAGAATACGTGGGGGTGGTAGCTCGGAGATTGCCTTTTAGGTCCCACATGTTTTATTCCCAAGCTCGGGGATAACCTCAAAAGCAAATATCTTTGTAATATATAAGTACGATAAGAAGTAAATACATTAGTCATATAAAAAAAAAATTATAATTAAAATATGGATTCAAATTTTAAATTCTCACCAATATTGCGTGCTATAGACCATATATGTTGTACGTCTCAGTTGTGTGTACGTCAACACCCCTTTCTTGTTGTCGTTGTTCAAACCGCTCCTGTCGACCATCCAACGCATGCTTGAAACAATAAATTGACCGCCTATACACGTGTGTGCCCCACGGGAACGCATCAAAAGCGTCCAAGTCCTCTACTAGCCTCCACTGCCATACTGGAACTTTATCTCGCTCGTCTACCCCCATCAGTATCCAGTTGAGCATAAACAATAAGCATAGCTTTACCGCATCGTACTGCTCCAGAAAAATACCAATATGTAGCATCGCTCTCAACTCTTCAAACTCGATGTCTCTACCTTGGAAATACCACTCGTGTATGCCATTCTCTACCATATCATACCTTGCCGTGTCGAGAATGACTCCGAACTTCAAACTAGTGATTAGACAAGACTCAACCTTCAAGAACCGGACCGAATGCTTACCTAACAAAAATCTCATCTCATCTTCCGGCCCATCATGATGCAACTCGCGCAAAAGCAACCGATGGACAATCCCAACCGAAAAATGAATCTCACGATGCATCTTTAGGAAATGATCAAAACACGACTCAGTATACCGACGTCGGTCTTCGATCCTTAAATGTTCAGGTACACTATTAAGTGCGTTGTCGATATCAACCAGGTCATGGAAATGGTCATGCTGTATAATTTTTCCCTTGAACCATTCTCCCATTAGGGTTTTAAGCGACTTCTTTAGCTAATTCCTCATCTGCATTCACAGAAAAAAAGCATATGAGTTCATGAAAAGGCTCGAACACTTCAGTAAAAGGCTCGGGTAGTGTATCAAAAGGCTCGAACACTTCAGTAAAAGGCTTGGGTAGTGTATCAAAAGGCTCGGGTAGTTTATGAAAAGGCACGAACACTTCATTAAAAGGCTCGGGTAATGTTTGAAAAGGCACGAACACTTCATTAAAAGGCTCGGGTAATGTTTGAAAAGGCTTGAACAAGGCTCGAATAACAATTCAAAAAGGCTCGATTACAGTTCAAAAAGGCTCGGAATCACTTCAAAAAGGCTCGATAACAGTTAAAAAAGGCTCGATAACGGTTAAAAAAGGCATGATAACACTAAAAAAAGCACAATTTCAAAAAGGCTCGATAACAGTTACAAAAGGCACGATAACAGTACAAAAAGGCTCGAAATCACTTCAAAAGGCTCGATAACAGTTAGAAAATGCACAATAACAGTAAAAAAAAAGGCTCGATAACAGTTAGAAAAGGCACGATAACAGTACAAAAAGGCTCGAAATCACTTGAAAAAGACTCGATAACAGTTACAAAAGGCACGATAACAGTACAAAAAGGCTCGAAATCACTTCAAAAAGGGTCATAACAGTTACAAAAGGCACGATAACAGTACAAAAAGGCTCGAAATCACTTCAAAAAGGCTCGATAACAGTTAGAAATAGCACGATAACAGTACAAAAAGGCTCAAAATCACTTCAAAAAAGCTCGATAACAGTACAAAAAGGCTCGAAATTACTTCAAAAAGGCTCGATAACAGTTAAAAAAGGCACGGTAACAGTACAAAAAGACTCGAAATCACTTCAAAAAGGCTCGATAAAGATTCAAAAACACTCATAAACCCAGATCTTCATCGTCTTCAAAATAAATTTTTTTCTTAAACTAAAACACTAACCTAATCTCATCAAACAAACATAATAAACAACAAATCAAATCAAACCTAATATATATCAAATACACAAAACTTATCAAGAACAAAAATGCGTGAGAAACAAAAACTTACCGGTCTCGTTTTTGTTCGCCCTTCAATTATATTCGACATCTGTACTGTAGCGCCGTCGCCGGTGGTTCGCCGTCAAATTTTGGTCAGCTAAAACACTGTTGCACCGTCGGGGTTTCTCTCTCTGATCTTTTCTTTCAACGTTTCAAAAACAAACAAAGCGACAAAAAAAGAGATAATTTTGTCTGGTCACATAAAATGATGTCTTTTAAACTTATATTAGTAACTTGGTGCCTGTTCCCCAAAAAGCGTCCCAAATGGTGACATTTAAATTTCGAACCCTTTGAGCTTCTGAAAGAAGGTGAAGTTGTGCATATTAGAATTACCGATTGTGAGACAACATAATATTTACCTATGATCACAGTGGCCATAATGAAAAGTTTCAACTATATTACTTTTGATTTAGAAGTATTTTTGTATTTTTTTAAATATTAAAAAAATAATAATTTTCTTCATTAAAAACAAAAACTCTAGCTATATTTTCAATTGATATTTTACGCCTGCATATCTTGCAGACTGCAATCGTGTGTGTATATATATATATATAGAGAGAGAGAGAGGTTGTTTTAGAAATTAAATGTCGTTACAGATGCTCTTAAACAAATTCTAATATCTAATTATTTCATGTTACTATTTTAGAACAAAAAGAAGCGCATGCAATTCGCTAACATTAATTAGTGGAACAATGACTTTAATACAGTATTAGTGACAGTACCTAATATTCAAATTCTTGAAGCCATATATACATTTTATAAGTTTTGTTGATAAATTGTGGTTTCTAATTTGGTATTTCTGTAACTTTTATAATAATCACTGTTAGTTGTGCTGAAAGAATCACTGTCAGTTGTACTGAAGAATAATCGGCTGTGAAATTAATCAGTAAATGTTTGGTTAATTATACTTTTAAAACTACTGTATAACTCAAAAGCAGTATACGTATGTTTGGTAATTTTATTTCAAAAGTGCTGAAATTAGTTATAATGACTAAAATAGACATAATTTTAAAACCTTATTTTATTTTTAAAAATATATATCAATATTTAAGTAGAATATTTAAATTAGGAAAAAAAAAAAAAAAAAAAAAAAAAAAAAACCTTTATGGCACCAGACCCCCCTAAAGTGTACGCGAATTTGCAATATGCCCCCTGAATGTTTTTTTTCGACAGTAAACCCCTCGAACTCTCATTTTCTTTGCACCACCCTTATAGAGATGCTCCCTCCTTAGAGGACAATAAAACAAGCGGGTGCAAAGAAAAGGAAAGCTTAAGGGGTTTACTGCCCAAAAAAAAAACATTCAGGGAGCATATTGCAAATTCGTATACACTTAAGGGGGGTCTGGTGCTATTAAGTCTAGAAAAAAAAATCCATAATAATAAAAAAAATATTCTTAAAAGATTTTATAAATCAAATCAATATTTAATTAAAATCTTTAATTTCAAGATGAAATAAGGTATATAAATTATTTTAATTTGATTTCATAAGGATAATAATGATATCCCCCAATAAGGTATTAAATTAGAATCTTCTCAACCGACTTGGGAGGTGCTTGAGAGAGTGGGTAGATCGGTCACGGCAAGATTGCACCCTAATTTGGTTAATTGTCTTTCGATGAGCTTTACTGCGGAAGAAATTAGGGTGGCTTTGTTTCAAATGAAGCCATCCAAGGCACCCGGTATTGATGGTTTTTCGACAAATTTTTTCCAACTTTTCTGGGGAGTTATGGGGGAAGATGTCACCAAGATGTGTTTGGCTTACCTGAATGATGGTATGCCGATGGATTCTATTAACCACACGGTTTTGTGCCTCATTCTGAAGGTTAAGACTGTGGAGAAAATGGCTGATTTGAGACCGATAAGCCTCTGTAATGTGTTGTACAAGTGCATTTCTAAGGCAATTGCTAATAGGCTCCGCTAAGTTTTAGATTGTGTTATTTCAAAGACTCAGAGCGCTTTTGTCCCTGGCCAGTCGATTAAGGATAATGCTTTGGTGGGTTTCGAATATATGTATGCTTTGCGTCGAAAGGTTCAAGGGAAGAAAGGTTATATGTCTCTTAAATTAGACATGTCAAAAGCCTACGATAGGATAGAGTAGGATTTTCTAATTGGTATGATGCGCTTTATGGGGTTTCCGGAGACGTGGATTTCTATGATAAGAGAATGCATTTCTTCAGTCTCTTATTCTTTCATCCTGAATGGTAAAGTTAAGGGCTTTATTCATCCCACGAGAGGTCTGCGGCAAGGGGATCCGCTCTCCCTGTATCTCTTTCTTATTTGCGCGGAGGGTCTTTCAAGTCTTATTTCGTAAGCTGAGAGGAGGGGTGAGTTTTCTGGTTTCAAGTGTAGTCGTCAAGGGCCCAAGATTACACATCTTTTTTCGTGGATGATAGTCTATTGTTTACAAAAGCTTCGTTGAGGGATTGTGTCACTATACGGAAAATTTTGGATGATTATTCTTTACTTTCAGGTCAGATGGTTAATTTTGATAAGTCTACGGTGTGTTTTAGTAGGCAAAATTCGGTGAGGGAAAAAAAGAGTTTGGCTGGCGTTTTAGGGATGAGTTTGGTTGATGTGCATTTGCGTTATTTGGGTCTCCCATTTTTGACGGGTAGAAGTAAGAGGCTTATGTTTAATGACATTAAAGATATGGTCTGGAAAAAGCTTCAAAGTTGGTGCAGTCGGTTTTTCTCGACAGGGGAAAGAGAGGTCCTTTTAAAGGCCATTACCCAAGCCATTCCGGCTTACTCGATGAACCTTTTTAAGCTTCCGGTTTCCCTTGTTTATGATCTTCATAGTTTGAGTGCGAGATTTTGGTGGAGCGGCAGTGGAAAGAAGCAGAAAATGCAGTGGTGTAGTTGGGAGAAATTATGTAGGCCAAAATCAAAAGGAGGCCTTGGGTTTAGGAACCTTGGGGCTTTTAACAAGGCCATGCTTGCTAAGCAGTGTTAGCCTCTAATTAGGTATCTGAATTCTCTTGCAGCTAGAGTGCTGAAAGGCTGCTATTTTTCGGATTCTACTTTTCTTTGGGCTGAGCCTAGGGAAGGTTCTTTCCTCTGGAAAAGCATTTCGTGGGAGAGAGAGCTAGTGGAGATTGATTCGAGGTGGAGAGTGGGTAATGGGACCACAATTCGTGTGTATAAGGATCGGTGGATTCCAAGAGAATCTAGCTTCATGGTAATGTCTCCGGTGATTTTAAATTTAAATGCTTCAGTGGACTGTCTTAAAGTGGCTTCGGGTGATTGAAATGAGTCACTGGTTAGGATTCTTTTATTGGGGATGAAGCGGAAGCTATTCTTAGTCTTCCTCCTTACAATGGTAATTCGATAGATAGTCTTTTATGGAGTTTTCATAGCTCGGGGGTTTATTCTGTGCATAGTGGTTATTGGATTGCGTCTTCTTAGTTTGCAAATCCTAGTTGCTCCAGCGTTTCTGGTTTGGAGTCTTGGTGGAAATTTTTTTGGCGGTTGGACATTCCGCAAAAAATAAAATTGTTTATGTGGAAGGCGTGTAATAATTGGATTCCAACTCGGTGCAACCTTGTGGCTCATGGTATACGTTTGGATGTTATTTGTCCGATTTGTGAGAAGTCAGCTGAGTCCACTTTACATGCTTTATGGCGATGTTCTTCCTTGAAGAAGGTGAGAAGATCGTGTGTTTTAGTTGCGGGTAATTCAAGTCTGGACAGTGCCCCTTTTCTTGAGTTTGTTATTGCTTGTAGCGCCCAGCTGAGTTTGAGGGATTTTCGGAGCCTTTGTGTAACTTGGTAGAGAATTTAGCACCAGAAGAATGTGGCTTTAAATAAAAATATTCTGCTTCCTGCGTCAGATATTTGTGAGTGGGTGCTCGCTTTTATTTTTGATTTCCGGTTTGCAAATGAGAAGGAGGATAGGATTAGTAAGATGAAAAAGTTGCAGCCTTCACGTTGGCAACCTCTTCCTTTTGGATTTGTTAAAATAAACACAGATGTTGCTCTGAGTTCTCAGCTGAATTTGACAGGCCTTGGTATGGTTGCTCGTGACTGTAATGGGTGGGTTTTGGCTTCCTTTTGCAAGACTGTGAGAGCGAGCTACCAACCTCAGATTGCGGAAGCTTTAGCCATTCTGGAGGGTTTGCGTTTGGCGATTAGCAGGAATTTCTCGCATGTTATTGTGGAGTCTAATGCATTTGTTGTTGTGCAGTTTATCAGTCAAAAGGCTCCTCCCTTCTCAGAGGTTGGTGTGGTGGTGGCTGATATTATTGCCTTTGTTGAGAAGTTTGATGTTGTGTCCTTTTTGTTTGTGCCTAGGTTGTTTAATAAGGTTGCTCATGGGATTGCTAAACTTGCTTTGAATCATGATGGTGAGTCCTTATGGCTTGATGATTGTCCTCTCACTGTGGAGAGTCTGGTTTTGGGGGATGCTCATGTTTCTTTGTAGCTCGTTTTCTTTTGTTGAAATTTCGTTTTCAAAAAAATAAAATAAAATAAGGATAATAATGATATTTTAAAATATTCATTAAATGCTAAAATATATTATTCTATAATCACTTTCAAAAAATCCTCCACCTACTTTTTATAATCACTGTTAAAACTTGATAGATTATGAATTAATCACTTTTGAAAGTTTTACCAAACATTATTTTATACCAAAATTATAAAATAAACTAATTTTAACTTCTTAAAAGCAATACCAAACTGGCTCTAAGAGTTTGTTTGATAATATTATGTGTGTGTATATATATATATTAATGAAGATGATAAATTTAATTATAATTTATAGATATTGAGAAAATATTCAGTGACCCCAAAAAAAAAAAAAAAAAAAAATATTCAGTGACATATTCTTAATTAATATTCTTTTTTCAATATTTATGTTGGAGTTCCTTCTTACCCAGATAGGAGGCCATTGGTTTTTTTCTTTTTTTAATATGTTTTTTATTATTATTCTGATAAAATATTTTTTATTTTTGTTTTTTGAATTAATGTTATTTTGATCATTTTAATTATTGTGTCAGGGCAATATTGTTTTTTTAACATTAAAGTTTGATCAATTTAACATATTTTGAATAATGGTAAGGAGATTATATATACTCTTATGCTATATATTAGGAATGTCCTATTAATTAAGGATGGTGGATTCAATTAGGATTCTTGAGGACATTTAAAGAAATTTTTTAAGTGACAAATTTTCATAGATTTTCATTGATTTGTTTAGATATCTATCTTAAACTTTTATGAATTTGTTTAAACATCTATCTCAGATTTTTATGGATTTGTTTAGACATCCATGGACTTTCATATATTTGTTATCTCCAATTTCTATTATAAATGGAGAATTATACCACTATATGACCCAATAACACAATATATACACACAACCAATATGATCTATTAATACAATTTATAGTACAACAACAATCTCTACTTTCTTCATTGTCTTTTCTTTTACTTTTCACCTCCTTAATCAGCTATTTTCCTTCCTAGTTTTCCATTTGGACTTTGCTTATGGCTTCATTATAGTTTTATTTTTTTTGTTATGTATTATGTTTCAATAAGACAAATGTATCACATTATCTATATAATACTTTAATAACAAACGTCTATGCATTCATTTATGAATTTAATTACAAACCATCATTTTTAAGCAATTAAATGTTGATTGATTATTAGGCATTTTTTTAAAAATGTTTGAATATATAAGACGAGCTTATCATGCATCATGTCATTAATATACTCGTTCAATATTATAATTAGTATATGTAATAAACTCAGGTGGTAGAATGCATGCGTTATGGCTTTAATCATTAGAAATATGGCATAATATTTTAGATGGATTGGCAGATTCAACGAATTTCTAAACGGAAATCCATGATCCAATCCGATCCAATGAATTTAAGAATTTAGGATCCAGTCTGATCCAATCACCTCCGTAGATCCGATCTGATGGATCATATTGGATTGGATTGGATCGGATCGGATCCTGTACACCCCTACCAAAATCTATGATCTTTCTCCACCATAACCAAATTTGGGAGCTTGCTTAAGCGACTGCGTTAGTCTTTATTATTTTCTTGTTTCAAGAAAGCTACCCCTTAGGCCCTTACATAAGGTTATATGTAAACCTATTTTTTGACCTTTAAATCAAAATCCAAGAGATGTTATGTGTTAAAAGACAAATAGGTTTGTATATAGTCTTTTATATATTTATATGTTAAAAATCCTAAATTATTACCTTTTTTTTTTTTTTTTTTGTTGTTGGTAAAACTTATTAATGCAGTTCAACAAACCCATTAATACTGAATATAATAATACAATCTAAATGAATGGCTTACAGTGTTGCCACATCATTTTGGTATCAAATTTGGATAATATAGCATTACTCTAAAATTAATTTATTAGTTAGTGGTCATTTTTCCTTCTCTTCTTCTCCCAAGTCCCTACATACGAATTTCAATTACTTAAAAAAATATATATATGAATTTGAAGAGATTGTGAGGACATTGACATTTGGATGTGAATCGATTCTCAACACTATCTACAGGGGCTGTCGTCTTCTGGGTACACACTTTTGACTATGCACTGCATTATTTTCTTAGAGATTTTAACAATTTGTTTAGGCATCAAGGGGATGATGTTGATGAAGACCACGCTGGTGGTGTCGCTTTAATTAGATTGCAGTCGAAAAATCAACATGGGAAAATCATTGATCATGATTATTTGAGCAGAGAAGAAGTGAGAAGAAGCAACATGATTCTGTTTTTGAGAGTGAGAGAGAGAGAGAGAGAGAGAGAGAGAGAGCAAAGTTCACCAAAATCTTTGGGGAGAAGGTCGAACATGTTACGACATTTGATATTTATATGTCCCACCATCAAGTCCACCAAAATCCATGGCCTAAGAAAATCCTTTAAAATCTAGTAATAATTGAATACACATTGATTCTTGTAGATATTTTTAAAGTCTCAATTCAATACATACGGATTTAAAAGGATTCTTTAAAAGTCTATAAAAGTCTTAAAAAATCTGAATTGAATGTCACTAAATTAATAAAAACTCTTTTAAAGTATTTAAATGTCCAAATTGAATACACTAGGATTTATAATTTCTTTAAACGTTCTCAAGAATCCTAATTGAACACCCCCCCTCCAAGCTTTACGTGAATTAAAAGTCTAGTAGCTCTTTTGTCATTGTCTTTGTCCTGACCATTTCACCTGTATTTTTGGTGCATTTGGTACGTGGGACGGGATAAGACAATGTGAGACAGTTTCTTCTTATCCCATGTTTGGCACGACTTGTCCCTTAAAAACCTTTTTACCCTTAAATCTTTAAAAAATCATAAACTTGTACATAATATGTATATATTATAATAATATATATTATTAATTCTAGTATTAGTGTTTTCCCCACTTGACGACCTTCTCATGGTCTAAACAAGGTACTTACAAAGCAACTTGTCAAAGATGATTAAGGACCTTAAGCCAAAGAATCAAAATCTCATTTCTGTTGTGCAGGATCCTCAACTAGAGGCAAGCACAGAGCATACTAGGACTATTACAAACTGTTTATTATCTCATAAAGAAATATTGAAGAGAATGACGGACAAAAAAGTTACTTTGGGCATGCTAGCGGCCAATTCAAAGAAGCCCAACAGCACTACCACATGACCTACAAGGAGATTCTTGCTGTCAAAAATGGAATCCAGAAATTTGATTTTCATCTCAGGACAAAAAAAATTATTGTTGAAATGGACAACTCATCCTTTCCAAAGGTCCTCGAATTTCGAAATAAGATTCCTCCCAATCCTCAACTGTTGAGACTAAAGGATTGGTTTTCCAGATATAATTTCACTGTTCGACAAGTGAAAGGCCAACACAATATAATAGCTGATATGTTCTTTCGACCATCAGCTATTCATCTCATCACTTCCTAGGGCCCTATACCTCTCATCCTCATGGCTACATCAACATCATCCTCCTCATTCCCAAATCCTACAATGAGGTCTTATCCACCAAAGTTGCTGGAAATAATTCCTCATGACACACAACCTTCTCTTGCCCGCATCTAAGAATTCGCTCAATCCCATTTACGGACCTATTTGGCCCAGATTCAGAGCCAATGAGTTCTACATGAATTTTCCAACAATAACAGACCATTCATGGACCCTTTCTTAATGCCTCTCTTTTGTTTTTTCACCCCTCAGGTTTTATGGTTAATATGGTGCATGTCTATACTCCCTGCTACCACCATGGTATCAGAGCCTCGATTCCTAGAGTCCAGGAAAAGAGTTAGGCTGTTTTGAATCAAATAAAGGAAATATTGAAGGAAGGTATTCTTATCTTATGGCAAATACAACAAACACCTCTTCAGCTGTTTCCAATCTAGATCATGTTCGACTTTCCTCTTCCATCTTTTTACCTGCTTTTGTTAGACGAACTCAGTCTTCCAGAATCCAAAACCTTGTAGAATATACCCATATTCCAACAGCCGCCCAAATTAATGAAACCTCTCTACCACTGCTAAATCCCTATACCATCTTCAAGCGAAGTAAATCACTTACTACACGAATCGACCATCTCGTCTGTCATAGATCTCCTCCAACTAAGGAGTACATACAGTTTACAGCTCTTGACAACTGCTTGGTCCCAGCCACTTCGGCTGAACAGTATGTTGATCTCAAAATCGGTCAACCTCTGATTGATCATTGGATCAAAGAAGGTTATTCTCACCTTCATATCAGAGCTGTCAGAATCATCCTCACTCTACATGGCAAAAAAGGTGTACCTGTTACTGCTCGTGTTGCTCTCCTTAACACCATCTACAAGGAATATGAACATGCAGTCATTGGTACTTGTCTATCCACACTCCATGCTGGTAGTATATCACTCATATACTACCCTAATTTCATTATCCCTTTGAGGGTTGCCAACCTCCACAACTGTCTCAAAATACAACTTCAGATCTTGGGAGCACCCATGCTACCAAATTCTTATATGGCAACTCTCCATCACCAGATCGCCTATCGGCTTCAAGATCATGCCCTTGATCTCCCCATTCCTGGCCATAATGGTCACTATCTTCATCAAGGTTGAACGTGAAGATGAAGTTCACACCATCATCTAGATTCCAAAACAGCTACCCCGAGATAAACTTAAAGAAATCATGCCTCTCGAATGGATCACAAATTATGATAAGGCTTTTCAGAACACAACTCCTGTTGTTGCTTCTGACACCAAATACATCAAGGAAAATGATGGCTCCATTAAGACGGTTCATGAACCTCTTTCCAAAATAGGTTTTCCTTCCAACTCCAATCCTAGTGTTCCTCCTATGTTTTAGGCACTAATAATCCAACCAGTTACTACTAAAGATGACATCCCGATCCATAGCTTTGAAGCCAATGGATCTCCGATCTACACTGACAAAATCAATGGTAATTTCATTTGGGACGACGATCCCAACATGTGCGATGCTAACTGCACCTATTGTGACTGTTTACCAGATCTCACTCCATGTAAAACTGCCCGCAAACAATACAAACCAGATGATCCAGAAAGCCCATGGATAGGTTTAAAACCTATCAAAAAGAAAGTCCTTCCAATTTATGACAGAGCTTTACAAATCCTTCGATCAAAAAATCTTTTACCTTTACCTGCCAATGTTACTCCATCTTTGCCTTCACCTATACCTTGCTTTATGGCTTCTAACTATGACCAAGACTTCCCTCCTCTGGAACCCACTTCAAACCCTGAACGGAATCGGTTTTCCAGACCTTATGTTCAAACTTCTGAAGTCTTGCCTGATGGTTCCCTCAAACTACCTACCCAAGCTGAACAAGTTCTTAATTGGCAAACTCACAATGCCAAAGTACAAAATAGAGTCCTCAACTCTATTGATCAGAAGATCGACCGGGTCACACACCATGTTTCTAGACATGAGAATCAACTCCAAAGTCTCGATACAGTCTTCCATGACATGTTTCTGATCTTCAAATCCAGATCGCCAAACTTGACGCTGATCGTCACCGTTATATCAACCATGGATATTTCGGTCCAGAATTTAATAAAAAAGAAAGAGAAATCAGAAGTCTCAAAGATCAATTAGAACAAATGAACAGAGACCACTCACTATCCATTACTTCCAAATTCATGCCAAAACCTTACTCTTCTTCTCAGTCTTTGTTCTTTCCTACATATCATCCATATTCTCCTCCATTCAGACCTCCAGACACTTTTCAGTATTTCAAATCCACTGGTGAATTATTTTGCAAGTATCCTCCATTATCCTCTCCATTTCGGAAACCTACTTCCAAGCCCTCTTCTTCCCGACAGAGAAACAAATAGCCTGCTCCACCAATTGACCCAATACTGTATACTTCTCAGCATCCCCTCCATACTTTTAACAGACCCCTTCCATCAGACGAATCAGATATTGACACCTCGTCAAACACCTCTTCCCAATACTCCTCTCAGCACTCCTCTGACATTGTTGCCACAACTACCTCATAGCATTCTGATTCAGCTGAAGTTGCTGATCTCACACAAGTTTTTATGGCTTCTCGAATAGATCCACAGCCGTCCACCCAAACTTATGATTCCCTTGACGAATCCTCAACTGAACCTCTACCTATTATTGAAGAACCACCAGAGCATCATGTCCCCGGACAGCCTCATGGATTTAGACCTACTAATGGTCCTTGGTTTGATCTCGGAGATTCAAACCCAGACTCATGACGTAAGAAGATCTCAGAAATGAGTGTCTGACTTGACCTCCAAATAGCCAAATCTGAACACAATCAAGAAGCAATCCTCAGAGAATTTGTTTCCAAATTCATCGGTTCTCTTCGAGATTGGTATCAAGCCCTTGGAGAATATTGACAATTACAAATTGTCCGAGCAGCCTCAACCTCTGCAGTTATGGGCATCATTTTTAGAGAATTTCTTGGAGATCTTGACCAATTCTATAAGCAAGCTAGGCAAGAGTTCTTCGAGATGCGTTGTTGCTCACTCAGAAAGAAAGACATCGATTTTCATTACAAACACATGTCTAGTAGATATCATATCCTTGAAGGTATCAATGACTAGAGTCTCAAGAATGTTTATGTAAATTCTCTCCCTACCGAGCTCCAGGATGAATTACACAGAAAGATAGATTCCTCTGGCAGACCCTTCATTAACATCACACTAGGTGAAATCCATATGTTCACCATAAGTGCTTTGGAAAAACTTTGTGCCACTCAAAAATATTTCTCCAAGATGCTCAAAGAAGGAAAACGGTACGAAGTCCAATGCAAACAACCTTCGTACCAGATCAAATGCAAGTCCTCAAAACAATGCACTTGCAAGACCAAGAAAGACAAACATTTTTGGTATACCAAGCGAAAAGGCAAGAAGAAATCTCGACGTGCATGGAATAAGTCTCAGAAATGTTTTATCTGCAGACAAAAGGGACATTATGTAAAAAATATCCTAATAAAAAGGCTAAGTCTGCTAAGCTAATCCAACAACTAACAGATGATGTTCCATCTAACGCCGATATTGAATCTATCTTCTCTGAACAAGATCATGCTGATGACAATACAGCATTTGTGCTACAAGCTGCAGATTTCGTCTCCACCATTTCCGACCCAGAATATTCGAGTCTCTCTGAGACTGATTCTCTTCCAGTCTCTTACAAGGCAACCCCAGTCTCCTACCAAGCTTCGCACTTCGATGCACAACCAGGACCTCAAGTTCCAATCCAAGTACTTCCTGATAAATATGCCAATCATGTTGATGCCATTACCTACATTGACACTGGTTCCATCATAACCATGATGAATCCTAAGGTTCTTCCTCCTAATGCTTGGAAGTCTCATGTTCGATATTTTAAGGCTGCTGATGGAAAGATATTCACGACTAATCTGATTACAAAAGCTAAGATTGGTCTCAAGATATTCCCATCCTATACCCTTTGGACACGTGTCATTGAAACCCCACTTCCTAACAAAGATATCCTCATTAGTTAGGATGTTTATTGTTAATTCAAGTCTCTTCGGATCCTCCCCACTGGAATCAGATATAAAAGAAACTTTAAAGCATTCTCCAGTATTCCAAAGATCTTTCTCTTATCTGACATCCAACCCTCTTTCCAGAAAATCCAACAGAAACTCTTACAATTATGTACCAACAGTCATGCTGATTTTCATCATCCAAATCCTTTATGAAAAAATCCAGATTTCTTTATTAAGCTTCCTTTTAAGCTCAATGAAGATGTCAACCCGACAAAGGCCTCTCATTTTGGAATGTTTCCTTCCGACCTTCATATGGCCAATGCTGAATATGATGAACTACTCAAGCAAGGACTCATTGAGCCTACCTCTTCGCCCTAGGCATGTCAAGTTTTTTATGTTGACAAACGAGCTGAACAACTTCGGGGAAAAAAGATATTAGTCATTGATTACAAATCCTTCAATCTCTTTCTTAGGGATGATAAATTTTCGGTTTCCAGGACTAATATCTTGTTTTCCCAACTCCCTGGTGCTACTATCTTCTCCAAGTTTGATCTCAAAGGGGCTTTCTGGCAAATTGGTATTCATCCAGATGACAAGTACAAAACCGCGTTTTGTCTTCCTAACGCCCAGTATCAATGAATAGTTTTACCCTTTGGCCTCAAAACTGCCCCTTCATTATTCCAGAAGGCCATCACTAGGATCTTCCATCCTATTCTCCACTCTGCCCTGATTTACATCGATGATATCTTATTGTTCTCCTCTAATGAAGATTACCACAACCATCTTCTTCATCAATTCTATGGTCTAATCAACCAATACGGTATCATGCTCTCTGACAAAAAGAGTTCAATAGGACAAATAGATATCGATTTCCTGGGCATGCACATTTCAAGTGGAAAATACCACCCAAGCCCTCATCTAGCCAGCCAACTATTGGAATTCCCTGATTCCAATTTGACTACAAAGCAAGTTCAACAATTTCTTGGTATAGTCAACTTTATCAGAGATTTCCTGCCCCACGTGACGAGATATACTTCGGTCCTTTTTGCTCTCCTAAAGAAAAATCCCCCTTCTTAGGACAGATGTCACACGGATGCTATTACTAAGCTCAAGGAGGTTGCCCAATCTCCTCCGGCCATCACTATTCCATCCACAGGCCAACTCATCCTCCAAACCGAAGCTAGTGACATATGTTAGGGGGCCATTCTCATTGAAGAAAAGGACGGACAAAAAAGATACTATGGGCATGCTAGCGGCCAATTCAAAGATACCTAACAGCACTAGCACACGATCTACAAGGAGATTTTCGCTGTCAAAAATGGAATCTAGAAATTTGATTTTCATCTCAAGACAAAAAACTTTATTGTTGAAATGGACAACTCGTCCTTTCCAAAGGTCCTCAAATTTCAAAATAAGATTCCTTCCAATCCTGAACTGTAGAGACTAAAGAATTGGTTTTCCAGATATGATTTCACTGTTCGACACGTGAAGGCCAACACAATATAATAGCTGATATGCTCTCTAAACCATCAACTATTCATCTCATCACTTCCTACAGCCTTATACCTCTTATCTTTATGGCTACATCAGCATCATCCTCCTCATTCCTAAATCCTACAATGAGGTCTTATCCACTAGAGCTGCTGGAAATAATTCCTCGTGACACAAAACCTTCTCTTGCCCGCATCCAAGAATTCACTCAATCCCATTTACATACCTATTTGGCCTAAATTCAAAGCCAATGAGTTCGACATGAATTTTCCAACAACAGCAGACCATTCCTGGACCCTTTCTTAATGCCTTCCTTTTGCTTTTTCACCCCTCAGGTTTTATGGTTTCTATGGTGCATGTCTATACTCCACCATCATGTCGTCGTTTTCCCCCTTCAAGCCTTATATGGTTTTGTCCATGATCCTTCCCAGAAAGATTCTCTCCTTATAACTTTCTTAACCTGGTTCAATTCCTTATCCTATTGGCAGTCCGAACTCACCAAACTCATGGGTTATCATAATTTATGGAAAGTTGATAAGGAATCTGTCTCGGCGGTTTCTTGCATTTGGATATTCCATCGTCCTCATCGTTTCAACCCTTACAAGAGACTTCTTTGGACGTTAAACATTTGCTATGAATGGCACACCACATATGATTATCCTAAATTGTACCCTCAGAATCTCTAGATCTCATTGCTCAATTTCTTTTGCGACGTTAATGGAGTTCCACCACATCAATGTTATATTTTCCCTGATGTCATCAGAGACCCTGTTCTAAGCTGGCATCCATTCCAAAACTCTGTTCCAGTCCACCCACAAAACCCCATCGAGCTTGACACATAGCCTTGTCACATTTGTGGAGTAGAAGATTCAGATGACGAATATCATACCACTTACAACCTGTCAAGCCCGTGACTTTGTCTTTGCTCTATAATTATGCATGTATAACATGGGTGTTTTATCTTCCTATGTGTAATAATTAAATATATATCACGAGTGTGCTTTAGTGTGTACATATGTATCACGAGTGTGCTTTAGTGTGTCGGTAGTTGTACTATTATGTTGGTCATCTTATCACTACATTGTTTACCTTTATCTTATATGCCATGAGTTTGACATTTCACTATAAGCTAATTTGGATGTTTTCCATCATCTCTTCTATAAAAGGAGACGATCTCTCTTTGTAAAATCATCGAAAATTAGAAATAAAATATGTGTGTTACGGCAGATTTCAATCCCGTCATGTTCTATTCATACCAAACGCATAACAATATAGTTAACATTTCCATCCAAAATATTTTAATACATAATATGAAACAACTGTCCCGTCATGTTCTATTCCATCCCACTCTATCATGTCTCATCTCTGTGTCAAACGCACCCTTTATGTGTTAGATTCAAACAGAAAAGCTAATAATTGTTTTCTACTTCTCAAATTTCATGGTTGCCTTTGAAGATGAAGATTGAAATCTCCAGAAAGTGGGATTTTTATTATTATTATATATACAATAATATTGACTGATTGACTGATTGACTGTATGTTGTTTGAACCTCAAAACCACTTTATTATTTATGTTAATAAATTATGATTAAAAAAAGACTTTTGCAACAATTATTTGGTGAGTGAAGCACTAGAGGTTACCTGCTTTTGGTCGGCCATCCCATCCAACATTTAACACCCCTTTCACATTTTTTGTTTCAGTCCAGAAATCAACATTTTAACAAACTAAAGATTTCCCTTGAAAAAAAAAAAAACCTCAAAATTGTGCATACACAATCGTTAAATGTATTTGAATAATGATTTATTTTATTCTTTCGTTATTTTTTGTACAGAAAGTTATACGTTCTCTTTCTGAATATGGATGTTTACTTAGATTTAGAAATGGAGAAAATAATGAACATTGATCGTTAGTTCGAGAATTATTTGCTGTAAATTTTAGAATTGATGTTGTTAAATTGATACTCAGAGGGAGTGAAAGTGAGAAAATGTCTCAAAAGAGACTTAAAGTCTCCATTGAGAATTGTGGAGATTTACTATAGGTATCAATTGAGATGTATTTAATTCTTAAGGTCTTGACATTTTTTATTTTTTATTTTTCGTTTTATATATGTTTTTATGTTTTTTAATGATCCATGTGTAATTTTTATTAATTTTCTCTTGGGTTTCATTTTTTTTTTTTTTTTTTTTTTTGAGGTAGATTTCATATCTATTTTATCTCTTCTCTTTTTGTTTTAATTTTAATATTTAGTTTCCCTCTCTTATGGTTCTAGTTTTAAGTAAATTAAAGAAAATAAAGAGAAGAAAATCCAGAGAAGAATAAACTCTTGTACATCTTTGCAAGACAAATACAGGGGATTTTATATAAGTTTTTTCTAACGGTAAAATATTTAAAAGGAAGACAATGAATGATGAAAAATCATTCTCAAGATAATTCTACAGTAATTAATTTAAGAAAATCTTGACAGCTTGAATCCTTTTGTAATGGCTATGCATTCCACAAGATTAGCTTCCAACGGATTTATTGTTTCTAAGAGTATCTCCAATACTAATGTGGGTTGTGAAAAAATTAGATGTCACAAGGATGGACATCCATTTTGTTAAAAAATCCATCTCCAATACAACCTCTCTAGTACAACTTTAAGCTGAGATGACAACTTTTTTTTTAGAGGCTGTCAACATAACTCTCTGATTTCAGACGGTATATTGGACGGTCATCTTGTTGGTCTAGTCAACAACCACTCTTGTCTTTTACCTTATTTTATTCAACAATTCAAAAGTATATTTTAGGTTACCAATAATAATTTACAAGTGAAGCATTGGAGACCACTTTTTATTTGGATGTCAATCAAGTTTATGTACATGACACATATGAAGCAATTGACTTTATAATGTTGACATATCACCATTTTTTCAAATGCAAGCCAAATTACCATTAGAGATGCTCTAACAATCTTCTATTAGTTTTATCAATATTTTTGGTTTGACTTGAGTCCTGCCTGATTTTGTGGGAACTTATCATTAAGATCTAATTTATCTCTCTACTATTGTATTTTTTTTTTCTCCTATTGTATTAAAAAAAATAATAATAAATAAATCACATGCCTTATGTCTGAAGGCCTTTTATCCCAAAACAGGTTTAAGTGCTATATAAACTCGACTTAATAAACTGACAAAGTTACAACCACAAAAACTCTGCAAAGGCAGATATTAATTTTTAGAAATCTAAGGATAAATTTATACAATAATAGAGAACCTGTACCACTGCTACAGCCTACATTCCCTATAGTCACATTATCAAGCTAGATTTTATTATAAATGGGAAAGTGAATCTTCAGTAATACTTGGTTAAGTCTATGATTTGTTTTTGGGCCTGGATAGTACATTTTAGAACCTTTGCCTTTTTCTTATATTGTTAATAATTATTATTGCATCATGAAATAAAATATTCTGTATATGATCCATTTCTTATATATGCAGATATATGAAAAAATTGGAAATGACACGTGATTGTATACATTTGATTGCCTTATTGGGCATAATTACACAATAACAAGGTAGGAACGATAGCATTTATATTTGGAGATAATTATCCTAGTGGCCATCGAATTAATGACACACTATTAAAATAACTATCGGATTGAAAAGTTGTTCAAAAATATCTATTTTTAGCAAACTTTATAACACCGATGGTCATTCCACCGAATACCGTTCTTATTCTTTTGGTATCAAAATGGCCACTCTCATATTTAAACTATAATCCCAAATTTTTCATCCTAATTAATAGTCAACATAATAAATTAATTTTAATTAATTCCTACCCGATGATACAGGATTCGAGTAAACGACTTCATGAAAGACTTGTTCCTCTGCTTCACTCCATTTACCTGACACTTCCTCTCCCATGTCACAGAACCCCAACTTCACAAATTTTTCATGCCCAAGGGATTTCAACAGCGTTTCCCGAGCTTCCATGACATCATGTCGCACACTTCTGACAGAGAAAAATTCATTTTCTCAGTTCCTGCTTCTTTCCAATTCACTGAATCTTGAACAAGTTTCCAGCTCTGTGTGGAAATGGAGTTTCTGATGCAGCAATCTCATTCATTCTTCCACCATATGCATTGAAAACCAATCCAGGTTTTCCTAATTCAATCATTTTTTTCCATAGCAAATCCAACGAAGATTTTAGAATTGGTTTCTGTACATAATCAGATTTTCTCTTTCCGAAACTAGACGAGTCTAAATGTCTATCAAGAAGAACATTTGGATTTGTACCATTTGCATTCTAAATTTCGAAATTTGCCCACCAAAGAACTGAATCAATCCAGCTCATTTCCAAACAATTTTCTTTCTTTAAACCCAATTCAGGATATTCTTTAGCTAACAACGAAACCAAAGAATTTGAATCTCCCAAATACAAAGACAGAACAGAAACTCTAAGAGTCTTTGTCTTGTTTATTGTCACAGGCTGCAACAGCATTCTCAAGAACAGATTGTTATCTGTCGTCGGTGCCACAATCTGAAACTTATAAGCCATATCAGGTCCACAGGCTTCAATTAATGTCTCAATTCTGAACACAGTAACTGTTTTAGGGGCAGTTACCAATTTGATCTTATAAGACAATATAACACCAAAACTTGCTCCACCACCTCCTTTAATCGCCCAAAAAAGATCTTCTCCCATTGCTTTTCGATCCAAAATTCTTCCTTGAACATCAAAAATCTTAGCATCAACAACATTATCCACCGTTAAGCCGTATTTACGCAACATGTTGCCGTAACCAGCGGCACTTATGTGCCCACCAACGCCGACAGTTGGGCAAGCACCAGCCGGAAAACCATGAACTTTGCTCTTCTCCCAAATTCTATAGTACACTTCACCCAACGTCGCTCCAGCTCCAACCCAAGCCGACTCATGATCGATACCGTAAATTAAACATGTCGAGAATGAAAAACTGGGGATCTTGCTTATTTCATCCGGTTTTGACAGTGTTATATTATATTATATTTTTTTATTTTTGAATTATAGATAAAGTTACTAAAATGCGCGTCTATTTAACAGCAAAGTTAACTATATTATATTTATTTATTTTTGAATTATAGATAAAGTTACTAAAATACGTGTCTGTTTAACAGCAAAATTAACAGCGTGCGGTGGAATGGCCACTCGTGTCATAAAGTTCACCAAAAATGATCATTTTAGAACAACTTTTCAATCCAATGATCATTTTGATAGTGTGTCATCAATTTAATGGCCACCGGAGTAATTATCCCTTATGGCGTGTTTACTAATTAGGAATCCTTCCTTGGAAAGGGAATTAAGTTCTTGATTTTCGAATTCATGTGTTTACTAATTTTTTGGAGAATTAAGTTTCGTGAACCTCACACACATATCAGGAATTAAGTTCCTGATTGAAAGGGAACTTGATTCCCCTCACTCACCCTATGAATCAAGTTCCCTTTTCTAATTAAAAAGGGAATTCATATATTTTTACTAAAATATTCCCCACTTATTTTTTTTTTTAAATAACTATATCTATATAAATAACTATATATATATATATATATATTTATATACTTCGCAATTGATTTTTACTTTATATGTATGTGAATTGTTAATTAAATTTTTTTTGTTTGATGAAAACCAAAACACTATACTACGGAAAAAAAAAAATGAATTGACATGAATTTATATTGTTTTTGCTTTGGATTTCTATTGTTTTTTCTTTAAATATAATTTTTTTTTTATAAGTTATATTCATACATCTCATATATATATATATATATTTATTGTACACAAGGGTTTTTTTGTAATCAATTTTGGATAAATTTAATTTCATCTCTAATTCTAAGAAAGTTAGTAAACACAATAATGAAATTTAGTAACTTAATTCCGATTCTTTTCCATTCTCTTTCCAGTGGAACTTGTTTCCGATTCTTCTCATTCTCGATTAGTAAATGCGCCATTATATTTATTTTGGTGTAGAAAATTTGAAAATGAAAAACGTACTTAGTTAACATATAGGATTGACATAATTAATGAATACGGTTATGATTGGAATCTGGAACTCTCTTTCCACCGAATTACATTGGGCGGTGGTATGAGATTTTTTTATATTTTTCTGTAACATTTGATTTTTATGGACTCTTAAATATTAGTAACTACTCCTGTATAAATTGAGCTTTACTTCTAGATTATTGTCTTGTCAAACTTGGTTTAACTCTGAACTGTGATAGATTTTGGTTGGAGGAGGTTCACCTAGTGTGGTTTCGATTGTTTCGGGGGAGTGCCCAAGACTGTAATTCTTTCTTTCGTCTCAATGGAAATCTTTCTTTAAAATAAAAAAATAAAAAAATAAAATATAAAACTACTCCTGTCAACATTAATAGAAAAATTTTATATTGTATGATGACTCTTTTTGTAAATGTTCACACAAAGTTGAAATATCTAGTTTATGTTTTGGGAACTTTTTTTGAAATTAAATTGAAATGTAATTTAATGTTTTGATTTTGATATACAAAACTAGGAATTTTTTGTTTTTCAAAATGTTAATACTCTTATTTCCATTTTTGCTACAAACAATATAGTTCGAAAAGTTAAAACTTAAAACTGAGACAAGTAAGGCATGATATACACGACAAAGAAATGGGAAAATCTTTTGGGGTTGACATTAGTCACTATATCTTTAAAGTGGCCACTTTGACAATAACCAAAAGTTGACCCGTATCATCTTAATAGTTTGATAATAAAGAGTGTTCATTTAGTTTGAAAATATTTTAAGTTCGAATCGTAATACATATCTGTATGTAACATATCAATAGAAAAAATACTGACCTGAGTGGCTCGAGATGAGCAAGTTGTGTTATCACAAACTCAAATAAAAAAAATATGGAAAAAAAAAAGAAAAAAGTGCTAACTCAAGATTTATAGTTGAAATATTATTGGGATTGGTTTAATTGGAACATTAGTGCGCATTTGGTATCGTTTTTAAAATGACGTTTTTGAAAACTATTTTCAAAAATAAAAATCATGCTTTAAAAATGATATTTTTAAAAATGTGAACATGTTTGATAGTGTTTTCTAAAAATAGTTTTCAAAAACGGAAAATGATATAAATGTGTTTGGTAATGTTTTTAAAATGAATAAAATAGTTGTTTTGAGGGAAAAGTTATGGTTTGTTTTAAAAAACTGTTTTGAAAATGGTGAAAAACAATAAAAAGTTGTTTTTAACTTTTTAGTTATAACTTTTAAAAAGCTGTTTTTTGTTTTCAAAAACAATTTTACAAAATGATTAACCAAACAACTTTAGAGTTGTCTTTTGTTTTTAAAAACAAAAAATTGTTTTAAAAAATGAAACCAAACACCACCTTAGTTTTCACAAACAATCAAATGGCTGGCACCTATAAAATTTAATTAGAAATATTGATCCAGAAAAATGGATGGTAGTATATGAATTCTATGGTGTGCCATTGTTCATAGTGTTCCACATAGTGGTGTCAAAATGTGTCGGGCCTGGTGGGCTGGGCACAGCCAACCCATTTATTTTGAGAGCCAAGCCAAACACAACCCCCATGCCTGCCACCGGCCGGGTTTGGAAATGCGGCCTGGCGTGCCGGTCTTGCCCAGCCTGTCAGGGCAGCGTGCTCAGCCAGCCAGGTCGATAGTTCAAAAATATATATATATATATATATATATATATATTTACCATTAACTAACATTTTTTATTGTTTTTTTTTTATTATTGAAAAGTTTAACTGTTGCTGATATCAACAAACGGTCAAAATTTTAAAGATAGCCAAAAATTACATTTTACCCCCCATCTCTTCTATTTTACACTTTTACCCACATTTTAATTTTTTCTATAAATACCCCCACCCATTTCAATTTCCATACACTTTCTCTCAATCTCCATTCTCTTAGTCTCTACATTCTCCAACTCTCCGTTACTCTCTCTCTCTCTCTCTCTCTCTCTCAATTCTCTACACAACTAATCTACTAATCTCCTATTCTAAATTTCTAATACTATATTACTAATATTATTCTCTAATCTCTCCACCAAAGCTCAAATTTATCTACACAACTAATCTACTAATCTCCTATTCTAAATTTCTAATACTATATTACTAATATTATTCTCTAATCTCTCCACCAAAGCTCAAATTTATCTTTTTCCTTTAAATGTTATTAATTAATTTTATGTTTTAGTTTTTAAATTTTATATTTATACTTAATATATTTATGCTCAATTATTAATTTTTATATTTATTCTTATGTTTTATGTATATTTAATATTTATGGCTTTATGCTTAGTATATTTATGAGTTAATATTTTTATGCTTTGTTATAAATTTTAATATTTAATCTTAGAATCTTAGATTATAGTAAATTTATCATTTTATGAATTTATGTCAAGTAATTAATTTTAATATTTGTATATTTTAATTTATGCTTAGTAATCTTATTATATTTTGTTTAGTTAGTAAATTGATGATTTTATGTTTAGTAATTAATTTTAATATTTTTATGATATTTATGATTTATGTTTAGTAATTAATTTTAATATTTTTATACTTAGTATATTTATGATTAAATTTTTAATAATGAATTTAAATATTTGTATGCTTAGTATATTTATGATTTTATGTTTAGTAAATAATTTTAATATTTGTATGATATTTATGATTTTATGTTTAGTATGCTTAATATGTTTATGCTTAGTATATTTATGATTTTATGTTTAGTAATTAATTTTAATATATTTATACTTAGTACATTTATGATTTTATGTTTAGTAATTAATTTTAATATTTGTATGATATTTATAATTTTATGTTTAGTAATTAGTTTTAATATATTTATGCTTAGTATATTTATGTTTTTATGTTTAATAATTAATTTTAATATTTGTATGATATTTATGATATTTATGTTTAGTAATTAATTTTAATATTTTTATGCTTTGTTATAAATTTTAATATTTAATCTTTGAATCTTAGATTTTAGTAAATTTATCATTTTATGAATTTATATCTAGTTATAAATTTTAATAATTGTATATTTTAATTTATGCTTAGTATATTTTTTTTAGTTAGTAAATTGATGATTTTATGTTTAGTAATTAATTTTAATATTTTTATGCTTAGTATATTTATGATTAAATGCTTAGTAATGAATTTAAATATTTTTATGCTTAGTATATTTATGATTAAATGTTTAGTAATTAATTTTAATATTTTCATGCTTAGTATATTTATGATTTTATGCTTAGTTTTTAATAACTAATGAGTTAATATTTGTATTATAGGAAATGGATCATAATCATCCTCAATTTCTGAACGGTCTTAACATGGAGGACGATTATTTTGACCTTTCCGGACCGACGGAAACAGCAGCAAAATCTTCTGGTTCAGACGCAACACCAACATCACGTCCTCCTAAACCTAAAAAGCACGCATCAAACGTATGGCAGTGTTTTGACATAGTACAGAAGACTATGCCAGACAGTCAGGTCATGGATAAAGCTCAATGTAAGTTTTGTCCTAAGTATTATGTCACTTCCAGGGGGACCGGTCACTTGCCAAGGCATATGGAGAAATGCATGTTTGGGCACGGACAGGTAGACATTACAACCCAGACACAACTACAACAGCACCCAGACGGGTCCATTACAACATGGTGTTATGAAGCCGTGCATGTTAGAGAGTGCATGGCACGTTACATTGCATGTACTGATCAACCGATTAATTTTTGTGATAATATTTTTTATGAAGAATTTATTCAAAGTGCATACAACCCCCAATTTAAATTTGTTTCTAGAAACACTATTAGGAACGATTTGTTAAAATGTTTTCAAACTCAACGAGATGAGTTAAAGGCTGAATTATAGCATCTAACTGTCTCTATTACATTATTTGGAACGCATGTTTCAAACAGGACTATTTAACTGTCACATTACACTATTTAGACTCTGATTGGAGGTTAAAAAAAAATATTGGTTTTCGTCCTATGGATTTTGCACATACCGCAAGAAATATTTTTAATGTCATTATATCTGTTTTAGAAATTTTTGAAATAACTCATCGCATCTTTTCTATCACATTAGATAATGCATCTGCAGATACTAGCTCTATTGCAGTATTTTTTTTAAAAAAAAAATCCCGCAACATGGGGGTTATTTCTTTAATCAACGGTGTGCATGTCATATCATCAATTTAATTGTACAGTCTGGTATAAAGGTAGCAAACTATCGTATAGATCGCATCAGAAATGCCCTTGCTTGGCTCGACAGTTCTAATCCAAGATTGAATGAATTTGATAGATACTGTAAAACTTTTGGTCTACAACCCCAAAGATTCCTAATATATATACCGGTAAAGTGGAACTCTACTTACTTAATGCTGCAAAATTGTTTGGATTATGATACACCTATTTCAGGTTTTTATAACATGAAAATGTCCGAAATTGGCCATCCAACACTGACCCCGGAAGATTGGCATGTGGCAAAGATCTTTGTTGAATTTTTAAAGGTTTTTTACGATTCCACTACAACTATTTCCGGGGTCTATTACCCCACATCTTCCCAAGCAATCCATATCATATTGTGGAAATGTCTGAATTGTTAAACAATTATAGTGGAGATAATATCTTAGGCACTATAGTTATTACCATGGAAACCAAGTTTAAAAAATACTGGTCTACAATACCTTTCCTTTATGCTTTAGGTGTTATAGTAGATCCTATGATTAAATTATCTGGTATAGAAACATTGCTAGAGTATCTTGGTAATAATTTGAGTATAGATTATTTTGCACAGGTTATTGATATTCAAACCAAGTTGTTCGAAGTTTTTAGTATTTATAAGTGCAGGTCGGTGTTGACGTGCAACCATTAGCAGAATCAGACACACTCCCGAATCAGACAAGATGGATCATTCTAAAACACCGAAAAAAAGAAGGCTCATTAAGTTCTTCTTCTTCACTAGATGGTGCAACTTCCAGTGCCGAATTGAAAAGCTTCCTTGAAGCTCAATTCGATGACAAATTTGAAACAGAGAAGGGATTTGATATGTTGTTATGGTGGAAGATATCCGGTCATGTCACACCTAGAATGTGACATACTGGTTATCTCTGTCACCACTGTTTCCTCAAAACAAGTATTCAGCACGACTTGAAGAATTGTTAAAGAAGAAGAAGTTCTTTGACTCCAGAGATGGTGGAGGTATTGATATGCATTCGGGATTAGGAGCGTGCACGAAAGAGGATGCAAAATGAAACAGTAGACGAACAACTTATTCAAAACTTTAGTAATTTATATGTCGAAGAGAGTTCCGCTATTAACCAAATTTAGGACTTGTACATTAACTTGTAATACGATTGTACTCTTTTTCCCTTACCAAGTTTTTATCCCACTAGGTTTTTCTTGGTAAGATTTTGAATGAGGCAATCATATAAATATGTACTATTGAGACTCCAAAATAAATAAATAATTCTTCAATTCATATTTTTATACTTTCATCTATTTTTATTTTCTTTAATCTTTTAGCTTTATTTATTCTTTGAATTATTTTTTTAAATAAAATAATAAATCTTTCTCTACATTTTTTTATTAGACTAAAAAAATAAATACGATAAACAAATTACAATTAAAATTGTTTAAATAATATTATATGATGTACTACAAATGAATTAAAATATTTAAATTTTAAAAAAAATAATTGTTGGCCTACATGTTGGCCCAACGGCACGACACATGAAGCACGGGCCACCGACACGTGTTGGGCCTCCCGTTTTTAAAAATAGGCTTGCCCGACACAACACGGAAACTTGCTGTGTCATGTCAGGTCGAGCCCGTTTTAAAAAACAGACTCCTTCGACCCAGCACAAATGGGTTGTGCCAGCCCACATTACCACCACTAATTCCATGATAGATTTATTTTATTTTATTAATGTTATCAGTTTCCATATACAAACAAATGGTCAAAGTCATTTTCAAAGCTATAAAGATAAGCATATACCATATATGTGGTGAGTTGAATGGTGATAGTTGGAGAAACAGGGTCCAATGCACCAAGTCACTTTGGAATTGACGATACGTACAATTACATTGAAAGGGGGTTATAAATATTACGAGTAATGCTATTTTATCCAAATTTGACGTCCAAATTTAGTGTTCAAATGATGTGGTATCACTTTGATCTATTCATTTAAATCAAACAAATCTAATACAATCTAAATGAATGGATCAAAGTGATGCCACATCATTTGGACACCAGATTTGGACATTAAATTTTAGCAAAATAGAATTACTCAAATGATAAATGATCATCTTATTTGTCAAGTTTTGGTAATTGCCTTCTTGATTACTGCTTACAAATTACAGTCCCAAACATTTAGGCTGTGTTTGGTATAAGGGAAAAATAGAGGGAGGGAAAGGGTTGGAGAGAGAGGAGAAAGGAGAGAGAGCAAATCCCTTGTTTGGTTGGAGGGAGAAGTGAAGGGAGAGGAGGAGAGGAGGGAGAGCTTCTCTCTCTGAGCCCACCCTATTGGATCCCTCCAATGATGGGTGGATCACAATGGAGGGAGAGTGATGGGAGGTGGCAAAGATAAAAATACCCTCCATTTTTATACTACCTTCCAATTTTTTAAAAGGCAATATAGTAATTTTATAAATTACATACCAATCCATCCATCCAACCCTCTTTTCAATATCAAACAACATGGAAGATATATATTATCCTCTTCATCCCTTATACTCTCTCTCCCTCTTAATTCATCCACCCCTTATACTCTTCCTCTCTCCTACCAAACATAATCTTAGGATTCATTGCTTTCCAGTTCCGTACCAAACTAGAAGTCTAGAACTACTAAAATCGTTAAATTTGAAATAGAGTGCAAAAAATAAAAATTAGAAAAACTTGGTATGAACCTGACTACCTGAGCCCTACAATTGTGGGCTCTTTGTGGGTCCCTAATTAACCAACCCAAAACCCAACTTGTACTCTGTAGACTCAACAAAGAGTAATTTGTAGATTAAAACACTTCACCAACCAAACCGAAGCTTGTAGATATTCAAGTATGCAACTAACTATGGTTAAACAAATGGAACGGCGCCTCCATTATTAACTTTAACGTCGTCAAGTGCGAGAAAATTGATGTAAGCGGACAACTGAAAACTCTATGTTGGACGTGTAAATCGGATGAGATGATCTAGATCTAATCCGAACCCGGTCTGAAAATATGGACCGGTAAAAGTACGAATTCAAATCTATTAGTATACGATTTTCAGATATAGAATGCAAAAATTATTATTCGGATTTGGATAATAAATTTTCCAAACCAGAATCCAAAATTCAAATCCGATCCATTCTCGAATCCGAATCCGAATCCGATCCGTTTCGGATATATCCGAATATTTAAAATTTTTTAAGTATTTATTAAAAAAAAATGAATACTTTTTAGTTTTGTTCGGTGTGTATGCAGCACACTGCACGTTGCTCTGAATTAATTATTTTTCTTTAATTTGAAATTTTTTTAATTTTTTTTTATAAAACAAAATTGACAAACATGCTTTTGTAGCCACGTGTTGTACCCCAGAGCTTGCATGCTTTTCAAACTCTGTGCTGTGGCATGTGAGCCATCGACGTGGATTCACCGTATCGTTGTTAGTGGCTGCACAAGCACAGCTACAGCTATCTTATTTTATAGAGCAATGTTAAATTGTCAATCTGATGTCTAAATCTAACGTTGAAATAATGTGACAACACTCTAGCCATTTATTTAAAATATGTAAATTTTATACGATTTAAATAAATGATCCGTATTATTATATCATTTTGGATACCAGATTTAGACATCAAATTTGGACAATAAAACATTACTCTATTTTATTTATGGATATTCAACCACCCTCAAAATCTCAAATGAGCGCCCTCTTATTTTTTTTATTTATGGATTTATTATATTTTATTTAAGAGTTATTTGATGATTCTTATTGAGGTGTAACTGACAGCTGTCTTGTCAAAATTTTATTTTATTATTGTTGTTCTTTTAAAACTTTTTTTTTTTTAAGAAATCTAAATCTAAAATTCAACATACCACCATTCTTCTTCAATTAAACACACTACTAGTTTAATTCCTAACATATTTAATTCCTAACGTATTTAATCCGTGTGTATTTATTTTCCAATGTGTTTAATCTGATACTTTTAATCTCCTTCTTATTCACGGATTTATTTCCCTTCTTCCTAGTTTATTTTTAACTTTTTTTTTTAACGTGGCAAGTGACCTCCATTGAAGGCTCGAAGGTCGTCCAGACCTCTATTGGAGATCACAACCTCTGATCATTAAAAAAAAAAGTGTTTGTTTTAAGGAAATTAGTTTTTAAAAAATAAAAATAAATGGAAAAAGTTGGGATGAATTTGTCTCTTCAGTAAAAAGTTTTGTAAAAACAATGAAAACACTAATTTCAGATAAAAATAGAAACCTCTTTAGTTTATTTTATTTTTGGTAAAAGAGAGGGCAAAGCCCTTTACAAAGAAAAACTAAACAGAATAAGGAACAAGTCTAGCCATAGCCAAACCGAGCGTCATTATCCAGAAGGCCAAGCACCTGCGGAGGAGAGTCTTCAGAATATGTAATGCCCAGTTCTAAGAGAGTGACCCAAACTGGCAAGACAACAGCAGACTTGTTGATTTCTCTATAAACATGACGAATCGAGCAAAACCAATCTTCATTGATCAAAGATTTACAACTTTGAATGAGGCTATAGAGAGGGTGATTCAAGTGGGTCGTTTTGCTCAGAATATTCACCGTAACTTGGGAGTCAAAATCCACATTAACGTTTCTATAACCAGCCTTCAAAGAAACTGAAGGCCTTCAAATAGACCACATAGTTCAGCTTCTTGCACACTACTAGTTCCCATTTTCAGATTAAACCCCTAGCCATTCTTTTCCGTGATTTCTTATCACTCCACCTGCAGTAATAGTCCTTGAATCCGTATTCATACTACCATCAATATTAAGTTTAACCCCATCAGCCAAAGGAGGGGTCCAAGCAGTCATGCAAAAAACCCCTTAATTTTTTGGTTAAAAAGTTATATATATATATATATATATATAGTTTTTCTATTACCAGTTCGTCCTGATATAAAATACATCAAGACGAAGAATATGAACTATAGATTATGTAGACATTTTGACAAGTGCATATACTTTGAGTCAAAGTATGTAAATCTAATGGTCCATACTCAATATATCAGGATGAACTGACAATAGAAAAACTATATATATATATATATATATATTAGTCTTTCTACTATCGATTCGTTCTGATATAAAATATATCGAGAAGAAGAATGTGGACCATAGATTATGGAGAAATTTTGACAAGTGCATAACCTTTGAGTCAAAGTATGTAAATCTAATGATCCATATTCAATATATCATAACGAATTGACAATAGAAAAACTATATATATATATATATTATTCTAAAATTTAAATCAGCTCTTTAAACACAAAAAAAGGCACTAATATCTATTTCTATTAATTATATAAAAAGGGGGAGTTGTCGGCCGGAATTATAGCCCCCATTTGTTTTTGTTTTAATTTCTTTGAGTCTTTGTTTTTTTTTTTTTTTAAATTTCTTTAAATACAATTACAAATACAACCCTTAAAGTTTATAAAATTACTTAATAGATAGGTTTTAGTAAGATTTTAATTATAGTATCTCTAAGATTTTCTTTGAAAGTCAAATGACAAATACTAGCCTTCGAGTTTGTAGAATTACTTAATAAACATATCTAAGTAATAGTAACATAACAGGGATTGTATAGTAATTTCTAAAATTTGTCTTGATTTAAAATTCTAAATAGGTTAAATCATTGTTAAATAGTTTACCCCAATTACTATGAATTTATATGGAATTTATTTGCTAAAAGGCTAGAGGTAATGATATGAACTAGACCTAAATCATTAGATATTTGGATTGATAATTATTTTATATTGTAAAATGAAATAGGGGATGAAAATATTATTTTCTATAAATTTAATGACTTGAAAGGGAATTAGAAATAATATAGGGGTATAAATTTAATTTGTCATGCAACTTGATGACTTAAATATACCGGGGACGTCTGTAAAATGAAGGAAAGAAAAAATATAAATTAAAAAAAAAAAAAAAAGGATTTGAGCGCAAGCGGTGGATTCATCTAATAAGAAAGAAGAATTTTTTTTTTTTTTTTTTTTGAAAAACTGTGGAGATACAGTCGTGCTAGAAAGAGAGAAAAAGAGACACTAGAAGCTTATCGAACAAAACCCTATTTCGCTCCAGCTTTTACAGATGAGTTTGAGTTGAATATGTTTATGTTAATTGTGTGTATGTACACTTTAGATATAGATTAATATTTGTTAAATTTTAGCTCACCTGAGACTGAAATAGGTTTGCTTTCTATGAATTTTTAGATATTGAATTGCTTCGATTGTGTGATTGACAACTGTGTTGAGAAAATTTTAGGTTGT
Source organism: Acer negundo (assembly GCA_035582765.1). Classification (NCBI taxonomy): domain Eukaryota; kingdom Viridiplantae; phylum Streptophyta; class Magnoliopsida; order Sapindales; family Sapindaceae; genus Acer; species Acer negundo. The sequence goes on along the minus strand of CM069231.1, from coordinate 8,214,403 downwards.
AGTGTAATTTGTTGTTGATTTTGAGCTTACTTTGAGTTCTATTGGATTTTATTATAGGATTTGAACTGCTTTGATTGTGTTGTTTTTTGTCAAAGTTTCTATTTTTAGTGATGTTTTGGATTCTGCATATTGTCTTTCGATCAATATCAGAGGTCCAGAAAACAAATAAGAGAAGATCGTTTGCTTCAAGTCTCTCACTACAGGTAAAATTCTTCTTGTTCCATTTCGTTTCTTCTTCTTCTTATCTAATTGCTTAAGTTTTTCAAAATTTTAGAATTAGGGTTTCAGGAACCAAGAGTTACGGTTTGTTTTCTTGTTCCGATTCTGTTCAGTTCTTTTCTTCTTCTTCTATGATTGCTTTCTGGTTTTGTTGTAATCTCAAAGGATTTCTTTCTTTGGATTGTTTAATTTTCATATTAGTTTTTTTGAACATTACTGGATTATGTGACTTCCCTTCAGGCAATTTACCGATGATATAGGTTTGTGAAATGGAAAGTGCCAAAACATTTGCTACATAAACTGTTTATTTGACAAGAATTTTAATCCATTGTTTTATAATTTTTTTGACCTCTGTGTTATGTATGTTTAGTATTGAGGTTGACTTCAGAGAATGCGTTTGTACCATTAACGGTTGGAGGTGGGATATGGATAAGAGAATTTACAGATGCAAGTGGCAGGTATACCTCTAGGTTTAATCTCTAGGTGTTATTGGCTGGTTTATTTATTTTAATTTTCTTACACATTGTTATTTGCTATAAATGTTTTAATCTCCTGCAAGTGGTTTTCTTCATAAATGTTTGGATTTTGTAGTTTCTAATAAACCTTCATATGATATTTTTACCATAGGTGTAATGACATTCCATTAACCTGTCTTTTGTAGGCACTATTCAAGTTTGGGAGTAGCATCAGAATATTTCAGATCTGGAGCTGTTAAAATTTCTATTGGAATTGATGCAGTTTATGCAGTAGAAGAATATATTAAAACTGGAGTATGCAACAGTTTTCATCATCTTTTTACTTTGACAGTTATGGGGTTGATATGATTATGCATTTGTGAATTTGAGTACGTCTTAGTAATTCCTTTTTAGGCGAAGGCTGGAAAGAGTTGCTTAGAACAGATATCAAGGTTTACTGAAATCAAGTGATTCCTTGTCTAATTGTTGACATGTGCATGCCCCTACACGTCATCAATTTGTTCAAATATATTGGATTTTCATTTGTGAATATACAGTTTTTGGTTCTAATCAGCCTATATAGTGTTACTGCTTTAGTGCTAAGCCTGAGTTTTAAGGATGGTCTACTGAGAACATGTCCATATAGGAAGATACATGCATATTACAAAAAACTCGATTTAGATAGTGGGAACAGAGAACAATTCTGGTACAACAGAGATACATCTCAGCAGGTAAGCTCTATTTGAGCACCCTTTTTTTTTCTTTTTTTTTCTTTTTTTTTTTTTCCACTTGTTATCATATTCAATAAATCTTAGTTTAATATTTCTGCGCGTTATGACATATAATACTATGCGATATGTTTTCAATATTTATTCTCCTTGGTGGAGTATTGATGAGGAAGTGGTTAGGGATTTGAGAACTTATATAAGACGTAAGTTTAGGAAAGATAATTAGAGATTTTGGGATATTATCTTTTATTATTTTATTAGTATTTATCTTTGAAATATTATTTCCTTTAAGAGATAATTGATTTAGGTTATTATCTTTTAGTATTTGTTTTCTAGTTAAACTCTCTTATATCTGATCATTATAAAAGGCCTCTTTAGAGCCTTTGTAGGGTTAGACTTGATGAATTGAATAAAGAATTAAATTGTTTTGTTTTCAATCTCCTTTTCTAGTTCTATTTCCTTTTGGTTCTACATCAATTGGTATCAGAGTCTATTTTCGTTCCTATACGCTTCCATCTCTTTTTTTTTTTCCCACACAATTCTGCACCTACCAAACTTTAGAAACCTTAGCTGCTGGAAGAACACACGCCCACGCGCCACCGTTCATGTGCCGCCGCCGCCGCCGCTGGTGCGTGGTCGTCACCGCCAACACCATCAGATTCAAACAGGGTCGGCCGTCACTTTCCCCTTCATCACCGACGTCCAGTTCTGCCCCGATCAACGCATATCTGCGTTCAACACAGCTGACCACCATGGCTCATCTTTGCCGCCAATATCCGGAGCGTGGACCCTCACCGCCGGTCCCAAACGACTCGTCGTCTGCTGCTTCATCTAATCATGGATCCAGTTTTCGGTGTTCAGGTCCAGGTAATTGTGTTTTTTTCGACTAGGGACTTCGCGGTAATTTCTGTGAGTTAGAGGACCTGGTGGATATTTTTCTGGGCTATTGCGTGAATTTTGATACTGCTGGGGCTTTTTGCAAATTATGCATACTTCAGGGGTGTTTATATAATTGTGCAATCTAGAGGGACTTTTCGACAATTTTCCACAACAGCAAATTTCAGTTCATCAACGATTAGCTTTCTTCGGAGGATATGTTGGCTATTCTAATTTCAAAATTCATTGGTTTTTTATTAAATTCACAGGCTTTTCTTAGTTATTCGCATTGATCCAATTTTTTTTTTTTAATTTTTTTTATTATTATATTTGGGTTTCAATTTTATCTTCTTTTTTTTTTCTCTTTCTGTTATTTTTTACTTTTTTTTTAGTTATCTTTTTTTTAAAAAACAATTGCATTGTCATAAAACACATATAGCTTCATAAAAAAGAAAAAAACCAAAAAAAAAAAAAAAAAACCTTAGTGTTAGTTTCAACCGTTTATTAGAATTGGGTATTTGGTTGTGGACGTACATGTCTAGGAAAATTCTATCAAAGGAGGCTGGTACTTAAATGTGTCCATTGTGACCCTCTACCCTTTCTTGGGAATTTACCTGGTGTATTGTTTACAATTGTGTACACTATCCTATAAACAAACCCATTTAGAGTCATAGGTGGTTTATTGTGCATATCCGGCTAATTTATTTTTATTATTAGTGTTTTCACATTAATAATACACATAATGGTTACCAAACAAGACTTTGAACAATTAAACCAAGCTCTGAATGACAAAATCACGGCAGTCCAAAATGACCTTGGGAAGCAAATACTTGACCTTGCAAATGAAATGTGTGAAACTTTTACCTGTATTGAGTCCCGGTTCACTGATTTGAACACTCACCACTCTCCTAGGGATCGAGGTAAACAACATATGGAAGAAAATATTACTGGGTCTACCATGGATCAAGGTACACCTATCCTAGGTCATAGACATTCGAGTTCGTCCAATATAGGTCTTAGAGCTTCAGCCTCTAGGGTCCTCCCTTTACATAGGAAAAGTCAAACATTTCGACCTGAATTTGATGATGAACCTGATGGATATAGACCACCTAGGCATGCCTTTAGAGGTCGACCTACTGAGGATCATGACGTTAGGTGTCCACCTAATCTTCTTCCTCGCCAGAATGTTGACCTCTATAGGAACCCCTATGATGACCGTAGAGATTTCCAAAGAAGATCTTCTGACGACCATTTTGATCCCGCCAAGAGGGTTAAGGTAGATGCCCTAGAATTTGATGTTAGGTTAGATGCCAATGTCTTCCTAGATTGGTTTGCTACCGTGGATGACTATTTTGAGTGGTATCCTATGAGTGACGAACAGAAAATTCGTTTTGCCAAACTTAAGCTCCCGATTCTGCTAAGAAATATTGGCGGAACATTCAAATCCAGTATGATCGTCTAGGTCAGGATCCCACCACCATTTGGTCTGAGATGAAAATCAGGTTGAGAGAGAAATATCTACCTACCTATTATCATAGTGCGTTACTAGACCAGTACCTTAACATTAAGCAATCTTCGTCTAGTGTTAATGACTACATGTCTGTTTTTGATGACCAGTTGATAAGGTGTAATATCAAGGAAGAACCCGATGTCACTATAGCTAGGTTCATAAATGGCCTTAAGTTGGAGGTCAAACGTGTGGTTAGCATACACAATCCTAAGACTTTGGAGGATGCCTACTCTAAAGCACTAGAGACTAAGAAATACCTTCATCTTTACCCCTTTAAGCACCCACCGGTTGACTTACGCCAAACTTGTCCTAGTTCATCTGAGGGTTCCCAATCCTTCAACAATAGGAGGGTTAATACTTCAACCTCAAATGCTCATTTTGACTCTCGGTCTCCTATACCGAAAGATAGGACCGTTCTTCCTTCTCTTGTGCGTCCTCATAACCCTAATATTGAATGTTGCCACTGTCATGCTAAGAACCATATCGCTTCTCGATTCCCACAGCGTACCTTAATCATAGGTCAAGAGTATAATGACTATTATCCCCCTGACCCCACGGATGAGGTCGTAAAGCCTATAGAGGATATTCATGATTTAGATCTTAAGGCCGATCTAGATGATAGAGAGTTTGAGGGTCAGTTACATATGATGAGATGTATATTGACTAAACCAGTAAGTGCTGATACTTGGAAACGAACAAATGTATTCCATATATTTATTCAATGTAAAGGTAAAAGTTGTAAGTTAGTGATAGATAGGGGTAGCATAATGAATATTGTTTCTAATGTTGCGGTCACTAAGTTTCAACTCAATCCAAAACCTCATCTACACCCATTTAGAGTTGCTTGGGTGGATAAAACTTCTTTGCCCATTACTCATAGGTGTCTTGTTCCCCTATCCTTAGGCTTGTATTCAGAGACCATTTACTTCGACATCCTTCCTATGGAAGTTGCTCACATCCTCTTGGGTCGTCCTTGGTTATATGACCTTGATGTCAGGATTTTTGGTCGGGCGAACACCCATATGTTTACCCATCAAGGCAAGACTATTACTTTACAGCCTATTAAACCTAAGGATAACATCCCAACATAGCAAACACATCAGCTGTAGACAGACCTTCACCGACAGTGTCCCCTAAACACAACCTTCATATCTTAGGTCTTAGGGAATTCATGCGACACAGCCACCAAATTGGGATTGTGTACGCAATAGTGATGCGAGAGCGAACCCAAGACACCTCTACTTTAGGATTAGAACTAACCCCTGTAGTTAGACAGTTAGTAGACAAATTCGTTGATGTGACTCCTCAAGACTTGCCTATTAAGTTACCACTTTTGTGGGATATTCAACATTCCATTGACCTGGTCCCAGGTTCCTAACTTCCCAACCTTCCACATTATCCAATGAACCCTACTGAATGAGCTGAATTGAGCAAACAGATAGAGGGTCTTTTGGAGAAAGGATTTGTCCATCATAGTCTTAGCCCTTGCGCTGTTCCTGTCTTACTTACTCCAAAAAATGACGGATCTTGGTGAATGTGTGTTGATAGTCGAGCCATTAATAAGATTACAATCAAGTATAGGTTTCTCATTCCTAGACTCGAGGACATGTTAGATGAGTTAGTTGATGCTCAATGGTTTTCCAAAATAGACCTACGTAGTGGGTATCACCAAATCCTGATTCGGCCTGGCGATAAGTGGAAAACAGCTTTCAAATCCCCTGATGGATTGTATGAGTGGTTAGTTATGCCCTTTGGAACGTCCAATGCCCCTAGTACATTCATGAGAATGATGACACACATGTTTCTCCCTTATATTGGTAAGTTTCTCGTTGTTTACTTCGATGACATCCTCATTTATCGTAAGACCGAGAAAGAACATCTAGTTCAACTTAGGCAGGTTTTTCTCACACTTAGGGCAGAAAAGTTGTTTGTGAACCTTACGAAATACTCATTCTTGCAATCTCAGTCCTTTTCCTAGGATTTATTGTATCGGCCTTAGGTATCATTGTAGATCCTGCTAAGGTTATTGCTATTCAGGAATGGCCTACACCTAAGACCTTAACTGAGGTCCGTAGTTTCCATGGTCTATCATCATTCTATAGAAGATTCATTAGACACTTTAGCACAATCATGGCACCAATCTCAAATTGTCTAAAACTAGGAGAGTTCAGATGGGACTCGGCGGCTAATAAAGCATTTCTTGAGATTAAGTAGAAAATGACTGAGGCACATGTTTTGCGCCACCCCGACTTTTCCAAAGCCTTTGAGATTTCTTGTGATGCATCCGGGGTAGGTATTGGTGGGGTCCTTAGTCATGAGGGACACCCAGTAGCTTTTTTTAGTAAAAAACTGAACTCAGCCAAACAAAAATATTCAACCTATGATAAAGAGTTCTATGTCGTTGTTATGGCTCTTCATTATTGGCAATACTACGTTTTTCCTGATGAGTTTGTCCTTTACTCTGACCATCAGGCTTTATGTTACCTACAGTCCCAAAAACAATTGAACCCTAGGCATGTTAAATGGTCTGAATTTCTTCAGACGTTCACCTTTGTTATTAGACATCATCCTGGGGTAGATAATAAAGTTAGAGATGCTCTTAGTCGTGTTCTGACGGTGGTTCAGTCTTTAAGTATCACAGTACCAGGATTGGATAGAATCAAATCAAAGTATTCCACCTGTCCAAACTTCGGCATTATATTCCAATAAATTTTGGATGGCCATCGTCGAGACCATGTAGAATTTATCATTAGGGATGGTTATCTCTTCTGTGGGTCCCACCTTTGTCTCCCTCGTACATCCCTTTGTGACTTTTTAGTATGGAAAATGCATGCTGGTGGGTTAGCTGGTCATTTAGGTCTTGATAAAACCATTGATTTGGTTGTGGATAGGTTTTATTGGCCTTCTTTGAAACGTGATGTTGCTAAGATAGTTTCCCAGTGTAGGACATGTCATTTAGCTAAAGCAACAAAACAGAACACTAGTCTTTATACACCTTTGCCTGTTCCCCACACCCCTTGGAGAGACTTGAGCATGGACTTTGTTTTAGAGTTGCCCAAAACAGTATGTGCTCATAACTCAATATTGGTGGTAATTGATAGATTCTCTAAAATGGCCCACTTCATCCCTTGCTCCAAAACAGTTGATGCTTCACTTGTTGCACGATTGTTCTTTAGGGAGATTGTACATTTACATGGATTGCCTGTTACCATTATGTCTGACCGTGATGTGCGTTTTATAAGTTATTTCTGGAAGACCTTATGGAAATTATTTGGTACTACCCTTAAGTTCTCCTCTGCCTTTCACCCACAAACTGATGGTCAAACTGAGGTCGTTAATCGTAGCTTAGGCAACCTCCTTAAATGTGTGGTGGGTGATAAACTTGGTAACTGAGACCTTTTTCTCCCTAGGGCTGAATTTGCTTACAATAACTTAATCCATAGAACCATCAGAAAGAGCCTATTTATGATTGTTCACGGCATTTCACCTCGTCAACCTATTGACTTGGCACCAATACAACTTGAGTCACGTACATCTGAATTTGCCACTGATTTTGCCACTCATATGCATGACTTACATACTGAAGTGCGTCGCCAAATTGCATTAAGTAATGATAACTATAAATAAGCTGCTGATGTGCACCGTAAACCGTTAGAGTTTAGGGAGGGTGATTTTGTCATGGTTTGTATATGCCCTGCCCATTTCCACCACATTTTGTTAAAAAATTGCATGCCCGCGCCATTGGGCCTTTTCATGTTCTTAAAAGACTTGAATCTAATGCTTATTTACTTGATTTGCATGCTGATTTAACAATTAGTCCGGTGTTTAACGTATCGGACTTGAATCCTTACCGGGGTACGTTTGAGCCTTCTGTTATTTCCTCTGATGTCTTTGCAGGTCCTTCTAGTATCCCATTGCCTTGCATTCTGCCTGTTGCAGCCAATCATGTCGACCAGGTTGAGCTGATTTTGGATGATCGCCTTGTTGCCTCTACTCAAGGTGGTTGTCGATAGTTTTTGTTTCGTTGGCACGGACGTTCTTCAGTTGAGGACACTTGGATTTCAGAGTCTGAAGTTCGTGGTCTTGCCCCGTCCTTATTAGAGGATTATTTACAGCACCACTCGCCAAATTCGAGTTCTTTTCAACCGAGGGAGAATGATGGGAAAGTGGTTAGAGATTTTAGAACTTACATAAGGTGTAAGTTTAGGAAATATAATAAGGGATTTTGGGGATATTATCTTTTATTATTTTATTAATATTTATCTTTGAAATATTATTTCCTTTAAGAGATAATTGATTTAGGTTATTATCTTTTAGTATTTGTTTTCTAGTTAAACTCTCTTATATCTGATCATTATAAAAGGCCCTTTTAGAGCCTTTGTAGGGTTAGACTTGATGAATTGAATAAAGAATTGAATTGTTTTGTTTCCAATCTCCTTTTCTGGTACTATTTCCTTTTGGTTCTACATCAATTATACTCTTATAAATGTTGATCAGTTCTCATGTTGTGCCTTCTCCCACTTGCTTATGTTTTCTTTCTCTTCCTTTTCCCCTTATAAAGCTAAAAAAGAAGGTTTTCATTTCTTATATAAATATGTCGATGAAAGTGTCTTAACTGATATTAGGATGATAAAAGTTTAAATCAATAGGTTATCCTTCTGTTTTCTATTTTTATTCATTTATTGTTCAAAACCATGTAATTTGACCCATTATAGAAGTCATGGATAGTATGATTAAAGTAGTTGATTGAATACTTATTTTGTAGGCAGTGGTTGTTAGTATTGATTCTCATAAAGTGTACCTCAAAAGCTCTAATGACATGGAGTTCAAGGCTATAAGAGTATAAGAGTAAAAGACACAAATGACAAAGCAGTTTTCTTTTTCTTCATCATTCTTTGTACTTTTTTGGCTTGAATTTGTTTTTCAGATGCATGATTACATTGGACATGAAAAACCTGTTGGGGTTAAATGTCTTACTGTTAAGAAGTCTGACACGGCACATCTAAAATTTTTTTTTCAATTGTTGATTTATTCGATCCTTCTCGTTGCCAATTTTAACGGGATTTATACCAAGTTGAGCTCTATTTTGACTCAATCTTTTCATTTAGCTATTAGATTATTCTTCTTTCTCAACTTTTTTTTTTAAACGGCTTTTTGGTAATTATAAATTCCTTAGTGGAATACCATATCCGTATGGCGATTTCTGTGAAGTCAACAGTATCACTCTTGAATTTTATTAACTTAACCTGTATTGTTAATCAACATTATTCCAATGTTTGTGGTAGGTCAAAATGGAGAAGATTATGATTGGTACATGTGTACGGTAGGCCTTCTTTGCTATTTAATTTTTACATTCTTTACTTGTTCAAACAATATTTTTAGTCACATGTCACAAATTTGATTCATTCTTGAACTCAACTATAATTTAAATGGTACGCTGTCAAAGTGGTAAAGGAAATTTAGAGGTAGTAGTTTGAATACCACTTGGTTAGACTATCTTAACTGACCTGTTAGGATTTGGTTTATGTTGGTATCATTCTATATCAAAAAATCATTTCCTTTGTATTGTTTGGTTGTCTAGGATTCGGTTTATCAAGTTTCAAAGAAGATGGACAACAATTCAAGTAAAGTGAAGCCTTCGTGTGAGGAAAGCTTTATTGACTACAAAGGTAATAAGACCTCTTTCCTCTTACAAGGTTTAGGCACGCACACACACAAAATTCATTCATAAGTGTCCCTGCATCGTAGCGCCAAATTAGTATTACACATTCACATGTTTTAGCATGCTCATGCATTGATCTCATATTGCCATACATTGTAGAAATACATGTACTAGGACTATGTCTAGAAAATTGCATACTTGTGTGATCTTGTGTTTATTTGTTTGTGTATATGTGATTTGGACTTGATTATGTTCTTAAATGATTCTTTGTTAAGTTCTGATCATTTCAGTTACTCACTCATTAGATTTCGAGTTCAAACTAGGAAGATACGAAACTTTACGTTCCTTTACAACGCATTGTCTTTGTCATCGTATATCGAGTCAAGTTCATATCCAATTATCAAAGTTTCATAATTTTCCTCATGTGTTAGTGAGTTACGGTTTGTAATCTAGAAACAAATTCAAATTCCGAGTTCGATGGTCAAAGGACGGTCGAAGAACGCGAGGAGAAGAAGGAAGAGCTAAGGTCTAAACTTGTGAGGCTTCCCGTGGAAGCGCGTGGCCACCACAGGAAGGAGGCCTCTTAGCCTCCCCGTGGTGGCCACGTGCCACCATAGGGACAGCCAAGAGAGGTCCTCCCAAGTGGTCCCATACTCTTTTGTTTTCCTTCCCATTCTCCTTTAAATATCTTCTCTCTCTTAGTTGTTCATTTCAAGAAGAAAATTTGAAATATTGAGCTGAAATTTTCTCTCCAACTTTCTCATCTTCCAAACACCATAATTTTCTCATTCATACTCCGAATTGAATTATTCAAATTGGAGAATCTTCATAATCAAGTACCCTATCTTCTCCAAAAGAGTTTGCAGCCGATTGATCGAGTTTTGTGGCACTTCTACTATCAAAACCGAACCAGCTTAGGATTTCAAGGTATTGAACCAAACTTTGTGATTTCATCTTATCTAATCTTCAATTAGCTTTGGTTTTCTTCCTCTATATGTATATATGTATGTGTATGTTTGATGAAAGCTAATGAGAAGGATAGCTTCAAATCAAAGATAATCAAGTCTAAAAATACAAATGTGAACTAGTTTTCTAGGATTCTAAGCTTTCACATGTTTGAGTGTTGTATTGTGATTAGCTTGGGATATAAGGTTATTTGTGTGTTGATTGACTCATTTTATGATTAATAACCTTAGCATGTGCTTAGATATTTTAATTGAACAAATTTATGATTAGCACATTTGATTTGGTATATAGAGCTAATTAGGATTTAATTGTTTATCATATATATACTTGCTCTAAATACTTGCTAGAATATTCATTGATCATATCTTGTGATTCTATCATTTTTTGTTTGTTGTTCTAAAGTCTTGAATATATTCTTAATGAACATGATTTGTTTTTCAAGCTTTAACAACATGAATAGAATCTAGGATTTGGCATGTTTTAAGTGTTTTGCATGCTCTAAATTTTTGTTCATGTTTTAAATCTAGACAACCTTGTTTTGTGAACTTTGTTGCCTATGTATAGTTCTTCATGGAGTGTACCTAATCCATACATTTCACATATTCATGTATCATCTTGTGTGATTGCATCATTTGGATTATAAACTAGAATATCATACATTGTGTGCTCATTGTCTAATTCTGGTTTCCATGTTCATATTGATCATATGTCATATATTGATTGTGCTTGCATCATTTGCATCACATAGATCACTTGCCTTGTAAAAGGTGGAAGTCTTAACTAAGAGTGTGAGGCTCTAAGTAAATCCAAGCAAGGGAAGTCTTAATGAAAAGTGTGAGGCTCTTTGAAAGTCTGGCAATGGAAGTCTTGGCAAGAGGTGTGAGATCTCTAGTAAGTCCGAGCAAAGTCTTGTTTAGGAATGTGAGGCTCCGGTTAGACAAGCAAAGAAGTCTTGGCAATGGGTGTGAGGCTCCAGTAAGTCCAAGCAAGAAAAGTCTCTTGTTATTGAATGATTCTTTAACATACAGCAAGGGAAGTCTTGGCAAGAGGTGTGAGATCTCTAGTAAGTTGAAGCAAGGATACTCTCTAGAGGCATGCGATGTGTCTCGGCTAGAGAGTAGACAAAATGATTCAATATGCCCGAGGGTAGAGTATAAGTTGATAGCTTAGAGAGTATATCATGGGATTGGTCACTTCTTTGAGTGTGATCTTTTATTCGTCATAGTGGATTACAGTTTGCCAGTGGTTGTAGATTCAACATGTGGATGTTTCCTTTTCGGAGGTTTTACCACCTAAAAATCAGTGTGTCAAATGTCTCTATCTCTATCTCTCTATATATTTGTATGTATGATCAATATATCTTGATTAAGATCTTCATTTCCTCACATCCTCGTAAACAAGATATTTGTAGAGAAAGAGATGCACACATTATTTGTTGAATCAACATTTATCTCTTATATTCTTATAAGTGTTTGAACATTGTATCTTTTGATATTCTATATCAAGTTGTAAAGTTTTACTTAGTGAGTTTATATTGTAATGTTCAAAGTACAACTTGTGGAATTTACTTTGCATTGAACATACTTATCTATATATAAGATACATTGTTTCTGGGTATATGTTTTGTAGACTATGGGTGGTGAATTGAGCATACATGTTTTTATTGTATTCTCATAACAATCATATTAAAGGTTAATTTGTATGTTCATCAAGGTTTTGATAAAAGCATTGAAAGAGTTTTTAAAATTAGTATAATCTTGTAGGTATTTTTATGACATCCTCTTGTCTGTTCTTAAGCATAGTGGTTGATGAGAAGATCGACCAATCGGAGCTTATGAACTTGCAAAGTCAGTTGAAGAATTGGGAGCCGGAGAAATACTACTTTATGACGAGGACCCATCACATTAGGTATATGACGAGGAAAAACTTAGGTATATTACTTGTGTATGGTTTATTTTTAAAGAGTAACATTAGGTATATTGTTGGATTTTAGAATTATAGCCAGATTTGACTTTACAGCTCTCTGGATGATGACTTACATTCTCTTTCAATTTCATCTGATTTTGTAATGTTAGGTTTTAATTGTTTTTCCCAAAAAAAATATTGCTGAATGTCCTGAAATCCTTGCCATTTTTTTTTTTCTTTTAAATATATTTTTTATTTATTTATTTATTTATTTATTTATTTATTTATTTATTTATTTATTCGGCTTGGAGATTTGTACCCAGAAGATGGGATCACATGTGGTCATGTTATCATGCTTGGAGCAGACCCTTAAATCGATCTGCTGCTACTAAAGCACTGCATGGGTCCTGGTAGGCCTTGTAATCTTTTTTTTTTTTTTTTTTTTGGGTGTAGTTAATTTTCTAATTTACTTTCTAATGTATTATGTCAGATAGTTTTGTCATATTTGTTATTGTTATTTTTCTTATTTTTTATTTTTTTCTCTTTTCTCTAGAACTACAGGTATAGAATATAAATTGATTGCTTAAATCGTGATGGTTTCAAATCTGCTAAAGGTTAGATTATTCAAGTTTCTATTTGAATGCATGTCATTTTATCAAGTTCCAAAATATATTTAATTTGATTGTATTGTTGCTACGTTTTTTCGTCAATCAGCAATGATGCTTCTCTTTCTATAGACTAGATGCAATTTGTTAACTTCTTCGCAGTTTACTGAAGGTACAGGGTATTTATGTGGATGGTGACTAAGCATTCATTTATGGAAATAAAATTGAGGATTATTATAAAAACACAGTTCAAAATGCATATGTATGTATATGCATTTTTGTGAATCAAAACTGGCTACGGTCGAAATGTAAAACTCCTTATGAAAGTTTAAAAAGCTAATTTTCAAAAGCTTTCAAACAATGAGCTTTACAATTCTATACATTTGATGATGTAAAGCTCTACTTTTACATGAACTGAAATTGTACTTATGTTGTATTAACATATTTAGATTTTAATTTCTTTCTTGTTTTGCAAGAATATATATATATATATATTTCCAAATATATAAAACTCAATATTGATATAAACACATATCTTGCATATGCCTCCCAATCTAGTATTATTAAATATTAGTTGTAATAAAACTAAAAGTGTTATAAATAAATGAATTAATTGAAGAACATACGAACAAAAGAGATGAGAGAGATAATATATTGCTATGTATTGATGTCTGAGAGATTGATCTCAGGTCGGTGAAACTTTACAAAGGAGAAACATACTTACAGGGAAATAAAAGAGGGAACATTGTTGTAATAATCCACTTTATATTATCCACCAGGCCCACCACCTACTTAAGCATGAAGCTAATCCATAGCTCTTCTACACGTGTGTGATGACACATACAAGTGGCTGAATGATTTAGGCGGTGGAAATCGAAATCCACACATTATTCATAACATTCCCTTTTGGATTTCCACTATTTGTAATTTAATTTTTTTGAAAAAAACCTAATGGGACAAAAATCTTAGCGAAATCTATACAATAATCTTCTGGATCTAGTGGAGTTAGACATTCTTAAAACTATCTGGTTTAAAAACCTTGTCAAGAAAACCCAGTGGTACAAAACCTGATCGAAGGGAAAATGAGGACAATGCAAATATGTCCATAGTTAATATTTTCTTCAAAAATTTCTCACTAGTTATACTTTGTTAGGGAAAAAACCTGAATAAAGCTATTCATTGATCTATCAGATCAAAGTAATATTTATGATGATCTTCTGGATCAAAGTAACATATATACAATGATTAGCAAGATCAAAGTAATATTTACAATGATCTTCTTGAGCAAGACAATATATATACGATGATCTAATAGATCAATGTAATGTTTATAATGATCTTTATGGATTAAATGATTTTGGGTATGCTTAGTGAATTTGACTCATTAAAACATTATCAGGAAAATGTAATGGGACAAAAACTTGATCGAAAGGAAAAAAAGTACAATGCACATATGCCCCAAAATAACTAATATTCTTTATTTGATATGCTCCCCCTGATCAAGACAATATATATACGATGATCTACTGGATCAATGTAATGTTTATAATGATCTTTATGGATTAAATGATTTTGGGTATGCTTAGTGAATTTGCCTCATTAAAACATTGTCAGGAAAATGTAATAGGACAAAAACTTGATCGAAAGGAAAAAACGTACAATGCACATATGCCCCAAAATAACTAATATTCTTTATTTGATATGCTCCCCCTGATGGGACGCCAACCCCCCCACCCCCCGATAAAAGTTCTTTTGAAGCAATCTTCTAGACTGTTGAACTGACGCATATAGATGTTTATTGGAGGGGGTATAAGAAAAGACTTGCTTTATGGAGTAATATCCATATGAAATCTTTTCAGAATCTTTTCAACATTTTTTGATTGATAGACAAGCATTCCATTTGATCTATGCTCTATCTTTAGGTCGAGAAAATATTTTATTTTTCATTTCTTTTTGAAGACACCTTAGTATATAATATGATCATTATATCATTATCTTATCAGATATTAATTGAGACGGTTATCCACATATGGTCATATTATTTTTAATCCATATAAGAATTTTGTAGGTTTATCAAATACAGATTACGAAATCTCGATATATATGCTTCTAGCATTTTAAATCCTTCAAGGATTAAAAATATATGCATTGAGTGAACCAAATAGATAAATGATTACTACATCTAGAAGACGTATTTCAAGCCTTTTAAAGGCAACCAAATTTATCAAAAATTCAAAACGTAATTGTATTCATCACTTGTTAATACCAAGTTTCTGTGAGAAATCTTGTACTAAGAATCGTGTCTCATATCTCAAGATCTCGTTTTTCTCATTACGTTTCCATATAAAGACCCATTAGTATCCAACTAGTTTGACATCTCTAGGTATCTGGAGTACTATTGGTCCAAGTACTATTGGTCTAAATAGTTTATATTTGGCTTATGAAGTCGATTCTTCTTGAATTGCTTCTTTTCATTTAGGCCAATTATGTCTTTTGTCTACAATCATTGATATTATGAATATAATATTTATCATTTATTATTTTAGTCGTACTACTGTGTATAAAAATACATCATTAATGATTGTTTCCTTATGATTCCACATTTCTTTCATATGATTTATAGAAATTTTATCAATTTCTATATTCTTGTATCTATGTTGAGATCTCTTCCATTTCAATGGATTTAATCACTTCATGGACTTGTGTCTCTTTAGATATATCAGACTCTTATAGAGTTGATTTAGAGAAAGTGGATTTATTCATAACTCAAGTTTTGTTTACATTAGGATCCTAACAACAATACCTTTCAAAAAAGTTCATAAGATTATGATAAGTATCAGATGATTTATTTGTTGCATTTTACTCCAATCGTTCATCAAGAACAATCACCCGGCCGAGGTTTATGAAATAGCGACTTATAAAATTTTGTTACATTTAATATATTAGGTAACTGATTAATAATCATATGATGATGAATTAGCTTTCGTATTTGAGTGATACGAAGATTGAAATGAGACACATTTATATATATATAACCGAACCGGTATCTCTATTTTGTGTAAGAGTAATTTTTCATTTACTCTTCTCTTTTGGAGAAACTTTCCATTTGAAAATTAATCAATATAATAATATGCAAATTGTGCGTAAAAATATAAACTATCAGAAGTTTAAATGATCTAATAGAAGATTAATCAAAATCAATATTAATCTCAGAATGATATAAAAGTCTTATCTTAGATTATCTTAGATCATGTTAGAGATGCAATAAGAAGATATACAACGCAATCAAATATCTTAAAAAGTGAGTAAGTCCATATATAAAATTTAGTAACTGTATCGAAATAATGAAGTTCTTACAATTACCAGGAAATGTTTGATAAGTGATTCCCCCTTATCTATTCTGATTATGAGCATATCTGTAAACTAAATGTTGAACATCAATCCTATTTGCTTTGCAATATTCATCAAATATCTTGTAAGTTCAATCAAGTTAATATGCCTGAAAAAACTAATAATCTGTGCAAGTAATATAGAGATGTTTGATAATAAACAAACATATGACCATCTCGTGGATGCATCAATTAGAACCGTAAAATAATGAAAGAGTTCATTTGGTGAATGAATATGTCCACATATATCCCCTTGAATGATGGGGATTCAAAATCAACTTTAGAATGAGATGATTTTATTATTATTCTCTATTTGTGAATATGCAGTGCATATGAGAAAGTATGCAGCATCTCAATAATGAGTTTCTGACCCAAATCATACACAGATATTCAATACTCTTATTATTCATAGTCTCAAAGTGACACTAATAAAGTTATATGCATTTGATCTAAGCAGGTTTCTTTATGTTTTGCTTGAATGATATAAAGTATCATTGATACATAATTTAATACCATCTGGTAATAAGATTTTGGCTCTTTTAAAGTCTTTAATCAGATCCAAGCATTAATTGTATATGTCTTTGAACTAAACATATTTCTTTATGTTTTGTTTGAATAATACCAAGTATCATTGATACATAATTTTGTATTGTTTGATAACAACATCGTGGCTCTTCTAGAGCTTTCTATCAGATATGTTGGACCTGATACAATATTAATATTTACTCTGAGTAAAGTCAAATTCATAAAAGATTTGACTCTACATAATTATATAAGTCGCTGCACTCCCGGCAAGACATGTATTTTTTTTTTCTACCACAAATTTTATGGACATTATGGGTAATGTCATTTTATATCTCATGATAATAATCTCCTCTTTTTTGTAAACATCGCTATTATAAACCCCACCATTTGATACACACACACATACGCATATACATCGAAAGTATCTGCCCATTTTTTTTTTGTTTTATTTTGTTTTTTTGTAGTATCAGGCTCAAACTGTTTTTTCTTAATTAACACACTCACTCTCTCTTATCATCTTCTTCCCCATGCGACCATACTCTCCCCTTTATTTTCATTTTTTTTTTCAGCAACTCTGAATATTTCTCATTTTTCAACAATTCTGAATATTGCTCTTCATGAGCATCAAACATGTATGAAATGGATAAAATATTGTTTCCAATTTCATTATACTTTAAGATCTTAAATTCCTTTTATGATACTCACAACATCATGCTAGATGTGTGGATCATTTTTTTTTCTTCAAATGAATGATATGCTAGGATCTTAAATCTCTTTTATGATACTCACAACATCTTACTGGATGTGTAGATCCTTTTTCTCAAATGAATGATACGTTAGGATCTTAAATCCCTTTTATGATACTCACAACATTCTACTGGATGTATAGATCTTTTTTTCTCAAATGAATGATACATTATGATCTTAAATCTCTTTTATGATACTCACAACATCTCATTGGATGTATAGATCTTTTTTCTTAAATGAATGATATATAAACGTAACACTCCATATATATATGAGATAAAACAAAATCATAGATCCTATTGATTTTTCAAACTTTTGGTTCGACCATGAACTGTAAGTTCATATATGTAATTCAGAAAACTTTAGATTTTGAATGGATTTGAAACCCAAGTTCCAAATAATAAAGTATGGCATTCATGTATATAGCACTGGATCATGAACTCTAGGTTTTCATCAGTTTTTCAAAACCATGCCAACTTAAATATCATATATTCATAAACTTTAAGTTCTGTTGAGTCAGTCTAGCAAATCCATATATTGCGTATAATTAAATAATACGAATATTTAAAGAGAATAAATAAACAATTCCGGGGGCTGAGCTCACCTAATATATTGCATAAAAATAAATGCGAATATTTAAAGAGCATAAATAAATAATGACAGAGACTGAGCTCACCTAATATATTGTATAAAAAAAAATGCAAATATTTAAACAATTCCAGAAGGCTAAACTCACATGATATGTTGCATAAAAAAAATGCAAATATTTAAACAACATAAATAAATCCAGAACTATATATATGATCCGTTAATGGCATAAGTCATCTTATATACGGAACTATAAATAGATTCAAAATAGGGTTGATTTTTTTTATGGCACTCTTTCCAAAGTCATTTATGAAAAAGTCATTAACTTAATAAGTTTTATAAAAATAGCACTAAAGTATATGATCTACCAAAATTGCCCTTCACTTATTCTTTCTCTCTCTCTCTATTCTTCTCTCTCTTTCTCTCTCTCTCCTCTCTTTTTTTTTCAAAAACCTCAATTGATCCATCAATAGAGATCAAGACGACCTCCGTTGAAACAGCCGACTCCATTAGAGGTCTTCGAAACGACCTTTGTTATAAAAAAAATTCTGGAAATAAGTCTCAGGTACTTGGCAATAAGTTTGGGTAACTGAAATAAGTCTTAGGTAGCTAGAAATAGCTTGAAATAAGTCTCGGGTGATCTACCCGAGACTTATTTCCAAATACCCAAGACTTGTTGCTAACGAGACTTATTTTCAGAATTTTTTTAATAACGGAGGTCGATTCGAAGACCTCTAATGGAGTCGACCCTTTTGACAGAGGTCGTTTCGACGGATGTCGTTTTGATCTCCATTGATAGATCAATGGAGGTTTTTGAAAAGAGAGAGAGAGAGAGAGAGAGAGAGAGAGAGAGAGAGAATAAGTGAGAGGCAATTTTGGCAGATCACATACTTTGATGCTATTTCCACAACACTTAATAACTTAGTGATATTACCATAAAACCAATGGAATTTGGTGCTATTTCCTCCTATTTCCTCTCTAGAATATTAAGATGTAAGTAAATCACCCATCAGGGATCCTTTTTACTTATAAACAATCATGCTAATAACGTGTTATAAATAAAATGAATTAATCAAAGAACATATGAACAAAAGAGAAGAGAAATTAAAGAGACGAGAGAAATAATAATATTGCTTTGTATTGATGTCTGAGAGATTGATCTCAAGTCAATTAAACTTTTCAAATGAGAAAAATATTTATAAGCAAATGAAAGAGGGACCACTGTTGTAATAATCCACTCTATATTATCCACCAAGCCCATCACTTACTAAGCTAATCCATAGCTATTGTCCACGTGTGTGATGACACATATATAGAATTGGTGAATGATTTAAGCTGTGGAAATCGGAAATCCACACATTATTCATAACAAAAAGAACCGATAAATAAATTATAAAAGAGAGAAGAATTTTACTACTTCAATAACCAATGATTTCGGATTACATTACATACGTGATGATCCTATTTATATAGAGTAATGATAGACGTCATAAAAAATTTTCCCAGATAATGTGGCACGTGAAGTGTCAGTATTTTATAAATCATGGAATTATGTGATGACTGATGTGATATTGACACCTCACGTGCCACATCATTTGGAACAGAATTTAGTAAAAAAATTTAAGACGTCTAGCATTATATTGGTGAACAAACGTCACTATATGCGTAGAAGCGTTACCGGATAGAACACAAACAAACACAATAATAAAGAAAGATAAGATGAAGAGAAGTAATCAAATTCAAACACATACAACACAAGAGATTTACATGGAAACCCAAATCGGGGAAAAAACCACGACTGTCAGGAAGATAAGAGAAAGTTCTAATATGTAGTAAATTGTTACAACCATACACTCAGGATTCTCTCTCTAAATAATACCCAAAATCCAATTACACCTAATGCCCACTTTGAGATCTTTATAGTATTTGCTATTTTGCTCCACACATAATAACCTAGTTATTATGGTCTATTTATATGAATTACATGGAGTTTAAGATAAAAGGAGATCATACTCCTATACGTAGAAGAATTACTTGTTCAACATAAATACTATTTCCTATTTATGATAAGTCTTCTTTTAAGGATGACTCCTTTTTCCTTCAAGTACAAGAATTTCCTAATCCGCATGAAGACAAACTCTTTTTCCTTTTCCGATAAGCACAAAAACTTCTAGAAGAAAACGTATTTCCTATCTTCGCACAACATTCCTAATCCAGAAAAAATCTGTCGTTGCCGCAGTCTGGGTCATGGTTTGCAACCCATGACCTCAACCGCGCAAAGCCAATAAAGTCCACCGCAGCTCAGAATACCGCGGTTGGTGCATTTTGCCTCCGCCGCGGTCTACACCTCGAAATGCTTGCTAGAATTTACCTCTACCTATGTCGTTGTTGGTGCACATTGTCTGCACCGCGGTTCCCTTCGAAATTCGTTTCTTCAGTCCTCAAGCCTTCCTCAAACATAACCCCATACTTCTAAACGCTCTCATGTCTTCAGGAAGTCTCTGCATTAGTTGTATCTCGTCAGGAAGTCTCTACATTCGTTGTATCTCGTTTGGTAACCATTGAAAATTCAAGCCTTATCCAACACATTACTCATTCGTACTTAGTCTATGAAACACTAGGCTACCACTTGCATTGCCACACGGCTACTCACGAGATTGATGTGTATTAGCTTAATTGATGTCAAGCAAATAACTTCGGTGATAAGTTTGGATAGCCACACATTACAACAATATTATGTGATTTGAAATTCATTTATTATTTTTATGGTATTGCACCATTCAATATGTGCCTTGGAAAACATGTAAATATTTTAATGGATTTGTTCTTGATTTTATCTCTCGAATCAAGATGCTGTTCAAATTTATCAATTCTCAATAAGTTAACTACCGCCAACAGGAGCGTAGCTCAGTTGGTAGATGGATGAGCTTAAGGTTTGGGTAAATGACTCTCAGGTCAGTGAGTCGAATTCTACCAATGGCGAAAGCTTTCAAAAAAAATACTTAATCCTAAATTAATAGATATTGTCAACAAAAAAAATAATAATAATAAAAATAAAAAAAAAATTAAAAAAAAAAAGGTTAACTACTTCATCTATATTTATGGGTGGCTTTACGGAAAAGCCCTTTAAAATTATTTTATTGACTTTCATATCCATCATTCTTAATTACTTTATTTTTCCTTTTTAAGTTTTCTCTCTCATTAATTTTAGGTTTTCACACTCATCAATTTTAATAGCTTGAATCTCCATCGATGCTTTCTCTCTCTTCATAGGTCTTTCTTGTCTCTCTCATTCATTCTTGTTTCTATCTCTACAATTTTCTACCTAAAATTTTCATTTTCTCTCTTTTCTCTTCGAAATATTGTTCTCCCCTAAACCCCAAGGGGTGGTGTCACTGGTCATTGGGGCGAGCCGAAAACTAGGACGTCCTGGGTTCGATCCCTAGTAGCCACGTTTCTCTTGGAGCCACTGGAAGTTTACCCGGCTGTTAACTTCAGGACCTCATGGGATTAGTCAAGGTGTGCGCAAGCTGACCCGGACACCCACAGATACCAAAAAAAAATTATTATTCTCCTCACCGAAACGATTCCAACAATATATTTTGAACGAAAATCTAATTATCATTTTTCCCTTCAAAAATGGGTTAAAAATGTTTCCAAAAACTTTACACTATGAAATATTAACATCATGTAATGATAAGGTTAGGTTTGAGCAATATATTCACAAATGATAAGGTTGTAATACTTGTAACTTCCAAGATGGAGATATAATGGTGTCAATGTTATTTGAGTTGGAATTAAAACTCAGGTGTATTAATGCATTGAACTTGACCATACATGTGAAATTATATGTATAGCGATCTTAATTTGGATATGGTACTGTAATCATATCGTTTAATTGATTCATTTGATATATCAATGAGTGAGAGCTATTAACGGTCAATATCTTGATAGGTTGGTGAACTCTTTATTTTAATATGGAGGTAGCGCACACTTAGAGGAATTCTACGAGCTCTAAATGGGACATACATCTCCTTGGGCTATTACCCTATTACATGTGACAATTATTATGAAATCTATACGCGTGGTATTCAATTGGGTATAATAAAATTATATGATATTGATTAGAATACATATTATAATTGGTGAACGATATCATTATAGTCATTCAGTCATGATTGGTTGAACTTAAGGAAATAAATTGAAAATGTAATCAAATGCACAAAAAAAAAAAAAAAAAAAAAAAAAAAATGCAGTCGATAAAAATAAATCTCCTTCTTGATTACGGATGTCTACACATAGTATATAAAGCTCACGCCTGCACGTAGGTGGACTGTATTTAATTGTTTCGATAAAATATTTATGTTTGAAGTTGAGTTATAATTATATAGTGGTATAAATTATAACTAATTTAATACAAAATTAAATAAATTAAGGAAGAGATGAATGAGACCTAATTGTATATTATGAAGCCGTAATAAATATTTTCCTAATGTCCTCTTCTAAGATCGATATTAAATAATTAAATGGTTACAAGTGATTTGTTTTAAGTCAAAGGGATTATAGACAATTTTGGCCAGTTTGGTATTGTTTTTAAGAAGTTAAAATCAGCTTATTTTATAATTTTTGACATAAAATGATGTTTGGTAAAACTTCCAAAAGTAAATAATTCATAATCTGACAAGTTTTAACGGTGATTTTGAGAAGTAGATGTGGGGTTACTTTTTGAGAGTGATTATAAAATAATCTATTTCAGCATTTAATGAATATTTTAAAATATCATTATTATCCTTATGAAATCAAATTAAAATCATTTATATACCTTATTTTATCTTAAAATTAAAGATTCTAATTAAATATTGATTTGATTTATAAAACCTTTTAAAAATATTTTTATTATTCTTATGGATTTTTTTTTCGAATTTAAATATTCTACTTAAATATTGATTTAATATATATAATTAATGAAAAAATAAAATAAAGTTCTAAAATCATGTCTATTTTAGTCATTATAACTAATATCAGTACTTTTGAAATAAATTTACCAAATATATATATACTGCTTTTGAGCTAAACAGTAGTTTAAAAATTTAATTAATCAAACATTTGTTCATTAACTTCACAGCTGATTATTCCTTCAGCACAGTTAACAGTGATTATTATAAAAGTTAGAGCAATACCAAACTTGCCCAAATATTGTTATATTATGGTTTTTCCTAAACCTAATTGTACACTATACAAATATAAACATGTGCTTATGTACCATCAAAAGGAGATTAAAGAAAACCTAATCCTAGCACCAAAGATTTTGACAGGGAATTTAGATCCTCCGTTAAGCTTATTTTTATCCTAATCTATATTAGATCTGTTGACATATGTAATCAATAATTGTAATTTATTTTATTTATTTATTTCAATTTTATTATTTTTAAATACAAGTCTTATTCTCAAGTGCTTCATATCAGGAAAAAGATTAACAGAGCAGAGGATTCTGATCCATTGACAGGGCATGTATTTTTTCTTTCTTTCAAGAGACCGAACAATCGCGAACAAGGGTTATGGCTACGACTTGAAACTTCTCCGGGATTGTTCAAGTTGTGTACGAACAACTCTTGCTAACATTTTTCCTCTATACTTGTTCTTTTGATTTGATTATTTATTTATTTACCGGTTTTAATGAAGTGATATGTTGTATGGAGTTTATTTAGGTATGCTATTTGCGGTGCAGTAATTCGAACCTAGAACATTGTCAAGCTTTTCACAATCAAACTATATTGGGTAATGTATCCAAACTTTATTTTTTATTTTTTTTTTTGAAAGGATCTAAACTCTTAAAAATAATATTTTTTTTACTAAATATATTTTTTTGACGAATTTTTTTTACTAAATATTAAATGCATAAAAATGTCATAAAATAGGATCAATAAACCATTATTTAGTAAAAAGGAATGACATGACAATTAATGAGAAAATAATAATGAAATACTATATAATATTACTATCAAGAATAAATTATTAGAATATCTAAAGAAATTATAATTATAGAGGCTAAAAGTTAAAACGTAGTGAATAGAACTTAAAATGTGGCTTATATTGATCATTTTAAAAAGTTCTTTTTTTTTTTTTTTTTTTTTTTGAAAGAGATCATTTTAAAAAGTTAGGAATACACTTATGTTTTTAATTTACCGAGACATTTATTCGGTAATTTCCCTTTTTTAATCCTCGTAATTCGTTAGTTTTGAGTTAGGGATGTTTATTTAATTAGGATTTTTTAGAACATTTAAAGATATTTTTCAACCGATAGATTTTCATAGATTTCTATAGATTTTTATAAATCAACATGGACTTTTATTGATTTGTTTAAATATATATCTCGGACTTTTATGGATTTTTTTAGACATATATCTTAGACTTTCATAGATTTGTTATCTCAAACTTCTAATATAGATGGATGAATTATACTAATATATGGCACAATCAGTCAGCCGAAGAGAAACTTCATTTCAAAACTCAATATCACAAAGATCTCAACTTTCATGATAAACCCAAAAAAATATGGAGCCGATATTAACACTCATAAAACTTATTAGTACACCCATATTTTATTAAAAAATTTAATTACAAAAATATCCCAATATAAATTTACCAATAAGGTGTGGTAGCCAAAAATGGCTTATAGGCCCAACATGCAAAGGCCCAGAACGTAATGATGTTAGGATCAGTCCAGGTCTGTAACGATGGTCGACCCGATACTGCTATTAGTATTGTTGACTGACCAAGTCAGAGAAGTTATCAACATTGATAACTTAACCATTCAAACATGGAGAGAATCTCTCCACGTGATTCTAGCCTACTCTGGCCGTTAAAGAGAAATTGGGTGCCTATAAAAGGGATCTTCACTGACCATAGAAGGGAGAGAGAAGATTCAAGAAAAAAGCTTAAGATTAGCATATTGAAACTATAAAAATTTTGTCAACCGGAATTCAAGCGGTTTCTCATTACGATCAGATTGCTCAGCACAAACACACCTAAGGCTAAGATCATACATCCCATTTTCGTCATTGTTTCCTTTTTGTTTTTTCTTTGTTCATTTGCAGGTTCAACGAAAGAGACAACGAGTCAGAGTCGAAAAACTCATCTCACCAGCAAGACCATCTTCAAACGACATCCTACAACTGACAAATCAGAATAGTTGTCTTGGGCTTAATTCAACCCGACCCGATCCTTTTTAATCGTCGATCGACCACCTACATAAGGACAAGTTACTTTAATTAAAAATAAACTAAATACTATATAAACTCATTAATTACACTCATATCTTCAACTATATTTCTTTATTAAATAAAACTTACCTTTCAAAAAAAAAAAAAAACTTTATGATAAACCCTAATTTTTATGATAAACCATAATTAAACTTTAATTTTATTTCAAATATCAAATTTTCTCATCATCACATAATTATCATATTGTTTTTGTCTTCTTTTATATATAGTTATAAACTCTATCAAAAAACAACATTTTTTTTTTTTTTTAACTATAGCTGTAAATATTAACAATTTTTTTTTTTTTTGTAAGATAGCCTTAGATGTCAATAAGAATTTTTTTTAAGATAGTTATATAAATAAGAGAATTACAAATTGAAAATCTTTTAATGCTATATACATATTTCCTTTTATAAGACTGCTACATTCAAGATATTTTCAAAAGTAAATTGGACCATCATTAAAAAAGGATTTGATTCCAAAAATAATATGTTTTTTTTTTTTTATGAATTGGGTAGGTAATAATTTAAAAGTGTTTTTAAATAATATGTATTAAAATAAATATATTTATTTCAATGAGGGTATTGTTGGCATTAGGATGTGTGTTTATAGTAATATTTAATTTTTAAATTTTAGACATGTGTGTACTTAAAAAAATGAGTGTACTAAATTTTAGGGTGGTGCTATTGACACACCCCCTACCAATCTATTTATGCCCCACTTTTTAAAATTTTGACTTAATAAAATAAAATTAAATGTTTTTATTAATTGTTTTGATTTATTTCCAAAACTACCCGATTTACTTATTTTTCAAACTTAATACACCCATCTTTGATCTCTGTTTACATCTTTTTCTCACCTCCATTAAATGATTTATTTTTTCTTCTTATTATTTTATTTTATTTTGAGTTTTTTTCTTCTTCTTATTTCATGGTGGAAGAGAAAAAAAAAATAACAGGGTTACTTCAACACAACGATAACTTAATATCATTCTAAAGAATGATTCTTCCATATATTTGATATATTTCAAAGACTATTTCATAATATTTTTGTATGTGTGTAAGAAGCAAAATTTAAGGTTTAAGAGTTAAGAAATAAAAATAAAAAATAAAAAAAGGTTTAAAAGAATATGGTTTTATTTTTTTTATTTATTTATTTATTTTTTTTTTTGAAAAGGAATGTAGGGTTTTAATAGGTTTACTTTGTAGAATATTTTTTTTTCCTTAAATTGTATGTCCTTTTAAGTAATTTTGATAAAGGAAAAAAAAATACTACATTATTAAAAAAATGGGGCATAAATAGACAGGTAGGGGGTGTGCCAATAACACCACTCAAATTTTATGAATGTCAATATCCGTACCCAACAAAATAACATATAAATACCTAAAATTTCACGTATGAATAAACGTTGCAAAAAAAAAAAAAAAAAAAAAAAAACGACAATAATTTCTACTCAATTACTAAAGTCAATCACAAATGAAAAAAAGTGACATAATTTATAACAATTTTGAAAGCAAAATTAAAAGGAAAATATTCAACATTCATAACTCATATTCATTGATTCTCATTGTTATTCAACTAATCATATAAACAAACAATAATCAACTAATCGAATAACCAAGTAAAGCTATACATAAAATATTGAAAAAAAAAAAAAAAAAAACATAACCTTAACCCAAACCTTGTCACAACTGGCCACCCTTTGATCCACGATTTTTAATTTATTCTCTATATTTCCAAATCTTACGAACTTTGACATGGATAATCTAGACATATAGGAAATGCTACAGTAAAATTATTAATTTAATTCATGATCATTTGTATATGAAAACATTTATTCTTTTCTTGTTTCCCGAATCTGTCCAACATAAATAATATTGACATTTGTCCACTCCAAAAATTATAAAAAATTTTATACTCATTTATAAATCACTAAATTTCGTAGAATTACAGTAGACATAGCATTATATCTACATATAATTTTTCATAATTTTCTAGATAGAATAACCCACCAAAATAAATTTATGAATTTTGGCTATTTGTCAAAATAGAGGGTTTTTTTTTTTTTTTTTAATGATCCCTTAAAAAATGTCACTATTAATCAACTAGGCTGTAATTATCAACATGGTCTCTACTTTTATCAAGTTAAGCATATCAAGAATCATAACCTAACATATTACAGAAGTTCAATAATGAAAAAGATAAACAAAGGAAAATAAAAGCAACGAACCCTAGAAACCAAAAAAAAAAAAAAACACAAAAAACAGAACAAAAAACTCAAAATCCTTGCAGAGAAGGTTGGACTCAATTTTTCTCTAGTAGACACACAATATAGGTATATTTATAACATACTAATATATATCACCATACTTTTTCCATATGTATTATTATTATTGAAGTTATATTTCTTACATGGCAGATTTTTTTTTCTAATAGACATATTTATAGCATACTAAATATGGCAAAAATGTGGTAATATGTATTAGTATGATATAAATATGCATATATTATATGCCTATGAGAGAAAAATTGAGGATGGAATTGTTATGACCCTTGACATTTATACCTCTCACCATAAAAGCCACCAAAATCCATAATTTACGAAAATTCTTTAAAATCTAGTCCAATTGAATATATCTTGATTTCTGCAGACATTTTTAAAGCCCCAGTTTAATACACCCAAATTTGGATGAAAGTTTCAGTTCAATACACTCATATTTGAAAAGACTATTTAATAGTGCATAAAAATCTAAATTGAATACCATTAGATTAATATAGATTCTTTTAAAGTTTTTAAATGTCCAAATTAAATATACCCTAATTTATAAAATTTTGAATTGTCTTTGAGAATCATAATTCAATATACCTCCGGTGTTCCGTGACCGAAAAAGCAAAATTAGAAAATCCGGTAATTCCGTAACAGAAACCGGAAACAAGTGTTCTCAGTTCTCAATAGATAACGACAGGGGTTTTTTGGTAATAATAACGGTATAGAGCGATCGATCATCATGGAGTAGGAGTGACAAAGACAAACCGGCAGTCGGCAGTCGACCCGGTAAAAACTTAGTCGGTTGATTGTGGACCCCACCATCACACGGATTCCATATATATATATATTTTTCTTCATATAAGTCCGTTCCGTTAGTGGGGACCACATCCCACGCTCTTTGAACCTTCCCGGTCCGGCCCGGCCTGGCCGCCCACTCAGCATTATAAATAGTAAGTAGGAGTGGGAGCTCCTCCAAATCTCACTAATTTACCAAAGCTTGAATTAAAAATTAAATTATTTACTTGTGATTGTCTCTCTAGATTCTTCGACTTTTCTCTTTTTGTCCTTCCATTCGTATTTGAACACCTCTCTTACTCTGCTCTACTCGCTCACCGAAACACCGTTTTTTTTTGTTTGTTTCCCGCGAAAATTGTCAACAATTACCTCATTTTCGCTCTCTGTTTGCACAGTCTACCAAAACTTGGAGGTACTTGTTTCGATTTCTTTATTGTTTTTCGTTTCTGTTTCCATTCGAGTTTTGGAATCAATAAGCTGAATCGTCTTTGAATTTCGAATATATTTAATTACATGTTCAGATCAAGGTCGTATAAGAGCAGATTAAGAATCTGTCGTTTCTTTTCACTTGTTTTTCCGTTTCTGTATTGATTTGTTCTTAATTCGTGAATAAATACAATACGTTTAATCCGATTTTTATTTTTTTTTGGTTTTCCATATAATATATACAAACTGAACGTATTTGTTAATGGTTTATTTATTATCGTCGTTTCGATTGAGCCCGTTAATTGATAATTTTCGTCATCGAGTTCTTTTCTCTAATTTTAGTAAAAATCACTTTCGTAATTGTCGGATTTCTTTTTCTAAGCAACAATTTTTTTTTTTTTTCTGGCGTTTTCATTAAACTGAGTTTTGTTGCAGGGTGATGGCACTTAACATAAACGACGGGGATTTTGAATACGTTGATGCTGATATTCATTACTACGGCGCTGATGATTTTGATGACGATTCTTTCGGTGACGTTGAGACTCCCAGAAGCAACAATTTCGACTCTGTGGACTCAGACTTGGAGGATGACTTCGAAACGGTATGCTTCTATTAAAATCATCAACATTTCGTTCGACTTATTAGTACAGTATCATTTTGAATGATGATCTATGGTTTCGGGTTATGCAGAGTAAGCCAAAGAGTGATACTTCTTCTTTAGAGGCTAGAAATGGAAAAGATATACAGGGAATACCTTGGAATAGGCTTAATTTAAGCAGAGATAGGTACCGGGAGACTAGATTGAGGCAGTACAAGAATTATGAGAATCTCTCTCGCTCTCGCCAAGACCTTCAAAAGGTTAGTTTGTATTATACCTTTTTTTTTTGTTAATGAAGGTAGTATGTAGTAGTTATCTTAAATTATAGAGTTCAGTTTTGGTTACCTGTGTTTATCTTAAAGGACCCTGATCTTCCTGAGGTAATCTGTGAAAATATTGGTTTTATAATTGTTATAATCCTGAAAGCTCTCGTTATTTTATTTGTAGATTGATTTTAAATAAGAGGATAAATTGTATCAAATTTCATTTTAGTGTCATATGAATGTGGATCTATGCTTTTAGATTCTGGCTAGACTAACAAGGAGAACCGTGGTTTTAGAATGGACTCACTGTTTTATGGATCCTTTTTGAATAGAAGGAAAAAGGGTATTCCTTAACTTCAGTTTGTAATTTCACTTGGTTGCTTTTAATGATGGGGGCTTTTCTCTTTTGGTTTTCCTCCATTTATTGTCTAAGATGTGGATTCTCATAGAAATTAATTTCATTCTGTTGTCTTTATTTGAAAAACAATAATTTGTATCCCTTTCAGAATTGTTGCTAAACATTATATGTTGACAGGAGTGCTTGGAGATAGAGAAGGGAAAAACCTTCTATGACTTTCAGTTCAACACAAGGCAGGTCCAATCAACGATTGTGCATTTTCAGGTAGACTTCGGTTACTTTTCTGAAGAAATTGGTATTTTACCAATTTCACCATGGTAGTTTCGGACTAAATTTGAGAGAGAAAACATTGCACGACATTAATTTGATTAATTTTTTTTTTTTTTTCCATTTCCTTTCTTGTTCATGTAAATTGCATTAAGTTTCACTCATTCAAGGTCTTTGAACGACAATAAAGATCATATTGACCGCATAAAACTTTAGTTTCCTCCAGGGTTTGCATTATACAAGTAGTCTTCTCTTCTATTGCCTTAAATTTCATTTATATGCATATCATATTAGTCTTTATAAGTTTTGCAGGTCTTATGAATATGTTTATTAATCTGTATGGAACTTGTTATGTATGATTATAGTTTTGTACATCTACCATTCATTAGAAGGTATGTAGCTTGCTTTTATGTTAGGTTTAAAAGGATTTCTTATATACTCAGAGATGCAACTTACCTACGGCAAATTTAAGTTGAGAATTGCTTCAGATTAAACATGGTCCAGTGAGGCCATCGTTACTACTTTGTGCAGATCTTCAAATTGGTGATACAATCTATCTTTAACTTTTTTTCTCAAGAATTTTTAGGTGTTTGTGAAACCAAACACTAGCTATGCCTATGTGATGCAGAGCTGGTTTTAAACTTGCTAGTTTGGCTATTATTTTTCTTTTTATTTTGAACCATTACATTGGTTTTGTAACAATGATTTTGAATCTACTACTGATGTAAACTTCTCTTTTTATTACAAATGGGTTTTGAATAATTCTTTACTTAAACTTAATAGAATCAAATTCAAAACTCCCTTCGATTCCTCGTTAAAGTCACCTCATGGGTTCAGTTTAGAACCAGACTATTATGAGTTTGCAGGTTTATCACCCTCATTTATTAACTCTTCGTATTGTAGGATTTTCTCAAATGGTTTTGCGACCTTTGTTTCTTTTAACTACGTTGAAGAAATGTCCTATTGAAGGCATTGGTTTCAGTTTATATTCACTCAATCCTTTTTTGCAGATTTATGAAGGATGCTTACTTTACATTCACAGTGCTAGCAAAATTTATAATAAAATTAGATGAAAAGTTTTTCGAAGGTACAATCTTGAATAGACAAGACAATTTAGTGCCAAATTACAGATATCGATGCATCATGGCTGCACATGACTTGGCAATTTCAAGATTGCTAGTGACTATCTTAATGTTGATGTACCTTCGAGATGTTTTGAAACTGGGTAACAATGAGAGTTTTATTAAGAAAACTGGAACAATTTTGTTGGGCTTCAAACACATGGTTAATACTTGGATATGCATTGATGCACTCGTTATTATGGCAGTGTGCAAAACTATACATATCATGCTTTTCATATTGGAGATTTAAGCATTGAAGTGATTTGAATGGAGGTGATTCCTTTGTTAGGCTATTTTAGGTTATGCATAAATTCCTGTTAAGAGTTTTAGAATATCAAATTAAATGTTTAGTTAATAATAACGTTTTGTGGTTGTATGAATTTGAGAAATTTTGACTATATACATATGTTCCATACTTGTCAATTGCATGCTATCAGCGAATCATCCCATCTCATCAGCATTATTAAATTCAGCGTGTTTGCGCCTTTTGAAATTTGAATGGTTGTTGTGGGTGTAATGTTATCTTTGCATTGTGATGATATTTGGCCCTGAAAATGTTGTTTTTAATTTACTGTTTCATGTAATTATATGGTTTTAACCCTCTGGCATTTAGGACTGCAATTTCTCTTATTTCAGCCTTTAAAGCAGGTTGGGAGTTATATCTGAGCAGCTGGCGCCTTAAGGATACTTTGTTATATGGTATGATAGGAAAATATTTGAGCATTTAAGAGACCTATATAGCCATTTCTGTAGTTTAGATGTGTCCTGCTCATGAGGGGGCTAATTCAAACACCATCTTCATTCATGCTGATATTTTATTTGATATGTTAATTGGATGCATATATATCCTTTACAACTGTATAATCTCATTAATCTCATGTCATTTTTATTCTGTTCACAATGCATTGTTTATCTCTTTTCATGAACTACACATTTTCTGATTTTGATGTGTTCGTAATCAACTGTGATACCACCTAATGAATCAAGAAAATCTATACCTTGTGGAATTGATACCAGGAGTTCTTAGAATATTATAAATTGCTCATTTTAATACTGTTTCATTAACTTCTTTTTCAATTGAAAATGTTGTTAATAATCTGATTTGGTGCATAGGTTAACTCTATTATTGATATTTTTGTCACTTTTGTTGTCTTTCCTTCACAGTTGAGGAATTTGTTGTGTGCAACATCGAAGCA
This sequence comes from Acer negundo, assembly GCA_035582765.1. NCBI lineage: Eukaryota > Viridiplantae > Streptophyta > Magnoliopsida > Sapindales > Sapindaceae > Acer > Acer negundo. The sequence continues at coordinate 8,181,673 of CM069231.1, read as the reverse complement.
TGATGTGTACCTCTTACAGAATTATTCTGTAATGCACTGGTCCTCATTGCTCCGAAGGGGCAAAGAAGTGCTCAATGTGGCCAAACCAGTTGTTCCTACCCTTGTATGTAGCTTCTTGGTTGACCAAAGACTGAACACAAGTTGTGCCTCCTCTTTATAGTTTAAAATGGTCTGATTTCATTTTTGGTACAGAAAAGTCCTGGATCGTTGGCTCAGTCTCTTAATAGAGTGCAGATAAGCACTATGATTGTTAAGGAAAATTTGATGGTTGCTGGTGGTTTTCAAGGGGAGCTTGTGTGCATGGTAAGAATGTGGTCAGTATATTTGATTTTTCATATGCAATATGAAGTATTAGACTCCTCAAATTCTAATGCTCTTTTGATTGTCCAGTACTTGAATCAACCAGGGGTTGCATTCTGCACAAAACTGACAACGGATGAGAATGCCATCACTAATACGGTGGATGTGTACCGTAACCCTAGGTAAGTAACTTCAAACTCTATTTTGGTAGATGTTCTAATTTTTTCTCTATTGGGAAGGAAGTGTAATTGGATCTTCTATCTGTAGTGGCTCAATGAGGGTAGTGACTGCAAATAACGATGCTCAAGTTAGGATATTTGATGCTGAAAATTTTGGCATCCTTAACCAATTCTCTTATGATTGGTCTGTCAATGTGAGTGCATTTATCGGTGAAATTCCCTTGGTCTTTTAAAGTTGATCTTGATTGTTAATCACATTTTTGACATGTTCATTGATGATTCATTCTCAAGAATATCACTGTTAGCCCAAACGGCAAACTGCTTGCAATCCTTGGGGACAGCACGGAGTGCTTGATAGCTGAAACTGAATCTGGGAAAGTAGTTGGAAATCTACAAGGGCATCTAGACTATTCATTTGCTTCAGCATGGCACCCGGATGGAAGAATTTTGGCTACTGGGAACCAAGACACTACTTGCAGGCTGTGGGACATAAGGAACCTATCCCAGTCATTGTCTGTGTTGAAGGGGAACATGGGTGCCATCAGAGCTCTCAAGTTCACCTCAGATGGCCGGTTTCTGGCTATGGCTGAGCCAGCAGACTTCGTTCACATCTTCGATACAGAGTCTGGATATGTCAAGTGCCAGGAGATTGATCTCTTTGGGGAGATTGCTGGAATATCGTTTAGCCCAGATACAGAAGCTCTATTTGTCGGTATCGCTGACCGCACGTACGGCAGCTTGTTGGAGTTTGACAAGAGGCATTATAACAAATACCAGTTCTCCATGTTCTAGAGAGAAAGCGCAACTTTGGAGACATGTATATGTAGCTGAATTATTTATAATTTCAAAGTTTGTTTGAAGCTCAGTTTTTGAAGTTAATATGCTACCAGTAACAAGTTGGAATTTTGCTCGTATTCCCCCAAACAATAATGAAAATAGCTATACCTATATCAAGAATGTGGTTACAAGAATCCTAGAAATGGTTATACAATCTTATAATACATATATATTTTATCATTGAATATACAACTTTTGAGGGGTTTGCATGGTACAAGCCCTGTATCCCTTCTAAGCAGTCAAAACTCAAAAGAGATATTTTAGAAATGTTTTAATTATTCTATCCTTAAAATAATTAAAAATAATAATCTACGTTATTATTCAAAAGCTCTTTTGTCAAGTGCTTTTTGGAGTCAAATTAATGATGCTTAAAAAAATAAAAATAAAACTTATGGGCAGGTGCATGCATCTTATATGATAATCGACGTTTATTTTGGTTTAAATGCCTCGTATATAAGAATAATAATAATAATAAATCAAATCAAATGTGTTAGTTCTATTTTTCTTGCCCTCACTCAAACTGAAGTGGACCTACCCAGTACCCACTAATAATTAAGGACTGTTTTTGACTTGATAAAATTGTATAGGTAATTGTATGCAAAGTCGTGCAAAAACTGAGATGATATCTATTACTAAGTGGAATTAATGTGCACGAAAGGGATCTAAAAACTCTTTATCTTCAATTGCGTGATGGTCTTGTTAATTATGTGTATACAGAATTTATTGTTGAATTAACACTGTCGATCGAGTTGCTTTCAAAGATTAATTGGATAGTGTATGTGTGTACGTGTGCTGCCCCCAAGTGCCTGCCGACACACACACACAAAAAAAATAATTAAATTAGATTTGTAATGAGTTGTTGGTTTGAACGTTAACCAGACTTGTAGTTGCGTGGAACAGAACATTTCTAACTTGTCTTTCTCTTTATTTCATGTCCCTGTTAATATGGATCAATCAATATAAGTAATTGATCTATCTGCTTAGACTGATCAACGGTACGTACAATTAGACGGTCCAATTAATCCTAAAATGAATGATGGATCTTTTATTAGACTCAACAGTATTTGAAGTTTCATGAGTGGATTTCATAATAATCTATTAGATTTAACAAGATCAAGGTCTATCAGGCGTGATGAGGTTAAACTCATGACCCAGATTGTAACTCTCAAAACCGGGAAGGGGTTTTCCTATATTTTGTGATTTAATTGGCAAAAATAGCAACTTTTGATTCCCTAGTAGTGGAAATTTATTTTGAAGTTTCCAACCATCAAGACAAGTGACCCTTAGTTATGACTTATGAGATTCATATATTTGTCCATGTTGGAGCTGCTTATAATTATGACAAGCGTGAGGGAATGTTCAATGGAAGCAGTATTTTCCGTCTGTGTATAGGGAATGTTGAATGGAAGCAGTATTTTCCTTTTTTCTCCATAAAACATTTAGATTTCTGAAAGTCATACCACAGGCCTATTCTTTTGGATATGGCCAATAGGGGTTTTGCAATGAGAGGGAAACGCGGATTTTATTATGAAAGATGTTGGGCTGAGAAAAAGGATTTCCGGTCCAAAATTCTTGGAAGGTTTCAGGTAGTCTTAATTCTTTGAGTAATGTGGTGGATCATTTGTCAGTTTGTGCTACTAATCTTCAAAAGTGGAATCGGGCAAGCAAGATTAAGTCTCAGATAGAAATTTCAAAAAAAAAAAAAAAAAAAACAAGTCTTGTCTAGTTTGACGAATCATTATGGGCAGGCTGATTGGTGTGTGCAGAGAAAGTTAGAGAATGAATTGGATGTTTTGTTGAAAGAGGAGGAGGTGTATTGGAAGCAAAGATCTAGAGTTTCTTGGTTGAAAGATGGTGATTTTAACACCAAATTTTTTCATGTAAAAGCCTCGGCGAGAAGGAATCAGAATACTCTTCGATGCTTGGTGGATTCAAATGGGGTTTGAACGGTTAAGAAGAATGAAATGGAGAGCATTATTTTAGCCTACTTTGTTTTTTTGTTTGCGAGCTCTAACCCGTCTAGGGTGCAGCTGGATGAGGTGCTAAATTCAGTTTCTGTGAAGGTCCAACCGAATTTGAGGGACTTTTTAGATGGGAAATTTTCTGGGGATGATGTTAGAGAGGCTTTGTTTCAGATGTATCCTAACAAGTCTCCAGGGATTGATGGCTTTCCTGCGGGGTTTTTTCAAAGGTGTTGGGGGACTGTGGGTGAGGATGTGGTGAAGCTTTGCTTAGATTGTTTGAATGGTGGCCAAACGGTGAAGGGTATAAACCACACTCTGCTTTTTCTTATTCCAAAGGTGAAGAATGTGGAGAAAATGTCGGATATTAGGCCAATTAGTTTATGTAATGTTATTTACAAGTGCATCCCAAAAGCTATCGCTAATCGTCTTCGTAAGGTTTTGGATAGTGTGATCAATGAGACTCAGAGTACCTTTATTCCTGGAAGACTTATTACTGATAATGCTATGGTTGGTTTTGAGTGTATGCATGCACTTCATCGAAAAGTGAATGGTAAGAAGAAAGGTTATATGGATATGAAGTTAGATATGTCAAAAGCTTATGATAGGGTTGAGTGGTTTTCTAGGAAGGCTTAATGAAACGTATGGATTTTTCTGAAAGGTGGATAACAAAGGTGATGGACTGTGTCTCTTCGGTAACTTTTTTTTTCATCTTGAATGGTAAAATTAGGGGGAATATAAAGCCCTCACGGAGATTGAGACAGGGGGATCCCCATTCGCCGTATCTTTTCCTTCTAGTTTAATCACTTCTTCTGAAAAAGTAGGCAACTATTCAGGGTTTCGGTGCAGTAGGTTGGGTCCGAAAATCACTCACCTTTTTTTTTTGCGGACGACAGTCTCCTCTTTACCCGAGCTTCGGTGGATGAGTGCAATAATGTTAGGAGGTTGTTGGGTTCTTATTCTAAAGCTTTTAGGCAAATCGTTAATTTTGATAAGTCCGCGGTTTGTTTTAGTAAGCAGATTTCGTCGGCTAAAAGGACGGAGTTGGTGGATATTCTTGAGATGGCTGTGGTCCTTCAACATGATTCTTATTTGGGGCTTCCTTGTGTGTCAGGTAGGAATAAACGTATCTTGTTTGATGGGATTAAATAAAAGGTGTGGAATAAGCTTCAAGGCCAGAGCAGTCGCTTCTTTTCGGGTGGTGGGCGTGAGGTTCTCTTGAAAGCTGTCATTCAGTCGATCCCAGTGTATTCTATGAATTTATTCAAGCTCCCAGCTTCGCTTATTTGTGAGCTTCATAGGATGAGTGCCAGATTCTGATGGAGTGGCTGGGGGTCAAAACGTAAGTTGCATTGGTGCTCGTGGGATTCCCTTTGCAAGGGTCGTGAAGATGGTGGTCTTGGTTTTTGTAACCTTAGTGCTTTTAACAAGGCTATACTTGCTAAGAAATGTTGGAGGCTCCTTTCCAATCCGGAGTCATTGGTGGCTCGTGTTTTAAAGAGTTGTTACTATACTAAGGATTCGTTTTTTGATGTTAAAAGAAATTGTTCTGGGTCTTTTTTATGGAAGAGTTTGCTGTGAGGGAGGGAGTTAGTGGTTAAGGGCTCTAGATGGAAAGTTGGCAATGGTCGGTCTATCAAAATTTATAAGGATCGCTGGATCCCTAGGTTGTCAACTTTCAAGATTTATTCCCCTCCGGTGTTAGGCTTGGAGGCTGTGGTGGCTAATTTGAAGTGTTCGAACGGCTCTTGGAAAGAGGATCTGATTTTTCAGCTGTTTTCAAAAGAGGAGGCTGAGGCTGAGGCTATTTCTTCTCTCCCATCCAGTTTTTCTATGGTGGAAGACAGTCTTCTATGGCACTTTGATAAATTGGGTAGTTTTTCCGTGCGTAGTGGCTACTGGCTAGCTTCTCAAGTTGAGCTGAATCCAAGTGGTTCTAGCTTAAGCTCAACTGTTTCTTGGTGGAAGTTTTTCTGGAAGCTTCATCTTCCTTCGAAGATTAAAATCTTTATGTGGAAGGCTGTTAATAATTGGATCCCGACAAATAATAACCTGATTGCGCATGGTTTGATAATTTCTTCTTAGTGTCCGATTTGTTTTCAAAAATCAGAGTCTTCCCTTCATGCCTTATGGTGGTGCTCTGCTCTCAAGAAGGTTCAAAATGTCTGCTTTTATAATGGTATTTGTAAGGTTTGGGAGTCCTTATCTTTCTTTGATTTTGTGCTGTATTGCAAGAATTTTGTTGATGTCAGTTTCATTGAATTTCTTTGCATGGTGTGGTGGAGGATTTGGTTTAGAAGGAATCATATGGTCCATTCGAAGGTTTTAATTCCTGATGAGGGTATTTTGGAGTGGGCTTCCAGTTCCATCTGTTATTTTAGAAAGGCTTCTAAAGCTGAGAAGGATAGGGTTGTGATGCAGCGTGTTTCACCAAAGTGGATGGCGCATACTGCTGGTGTTTTCAAAATAAATACAGACATAGCTCTTAACAATGTCGACAAGATCACAGGTATTGGTGTGGTGATTAGAGACAGCTGTGGTCGGGTTATGGCTTCTCTTTGTCAGAGTTTCATGGCTTGCTTTTCTCCCCAAATCGTAGAAGCTTCAGCTATTCTCAGGGGTCTTCGTTTGGCTCTTGAGACAGGTCTGACTCCAACTGTTTTGGAGTTTGATGCCTTAACTGTGGTTAATGAGATTAGGTTGAAGGCTTTTTCCTGTGCTAAGATTGGAGTGGTGATCCAAGATATTTTTAGTATTTTAACTATTTCCAATATTTCGTCTATTAATTTTGTTCCTAAGATTGCTATTAGTGTTACGCATAACCTTGCAAAGCTTTCTCTTGGTTCTTTGGGTGAGTTTTTCTGGTTGGAAGATTGTCCCCTTGCGGTGGAGAGTCTGGTTTTGGGCGATTGCCCTGGTTCTTTGTAACCCTTTCGTTTTTTATGAAGTTTCCTTTCAAAAAAAAAAAGAATACTTGGTTTGAGCAGCACATCCTACAAATCTAAAGATAACTGGATTTTGGTACGTAAAGTCATTTAAAAATTTCGAAGATGAAATTTCTTTGAGGGGTTATATTGTAAGTTGAAACACCCATACGTGCCCAAGTTAATTAGTTATAGTGTAATGACTAATAAGGCTTGGGTTGTATAATGGACCACATGTGTACTAATAATTGTAGTGAAATTAGAATAATGTTGCGGTTTGATTTGATAACTTGTTATCCATATTTTGTACTTATCTTTCAATTTTCATGATTCCTTTAAAATTTGAAAGTTTACAAGTATATATATAACATATATGTTTATTGACTATGCATGACTTTAATGAAATTACACTACAGGGGTCTAGATTGAACCTCAAAATTTCGTGAACTTAAATTTATTGTTGTCTTACTCTTCGGTCTTCACACCTTACTTTGGAACTGCTACTATATCAAGGTTTGAGCCGTTTGGTTAAAAAGAAAACAAAAGAAAAACGAGATAAAACTTCAGAGAAAAGTAGAGAGAATTTCCATAATGTTTCCATTCATTCAACCAAATGTGGAAAATACCGAACACTAAATAATTGACAAAAAGTAGATCAAATGATCATTACAACAGCCAATCGCAAAATTTCAACACTTACCAATATGTGTTTAAAATATAAAAAGGTTTATTCGAGCAAGATTGTGTAAAGGATAAGTGTTAATATTTTAAATATTCCTTTTGTGTTTATCATTGCCTTGCTATGTACAGATTACTTGTTGTGTACAGATTACAACTCATGTTAGTTTCCTAGTACAATTCATATTTCCTAAACTACAAGTCCTGCGTGACTTTCTTGGTGTGCAAGTCCTACGTGACTGCCCTTGTGTATATATATAGTTGTATCAACTGTGGTTCAGAATTAATATACAGAAATATATTCATCCTCTATATGGTATCAGAACTCCAATAAACTCAAACGAGTCTTCAACCGATCCAAAAACAATGACCAACGATTCTTCTTCTTCTTCCCTTTCACCGGCGGTGACAGTCATCTTATCAAACTCCTCAGGCCATGATGTCAACACATCCGGAAACACCATTATCTCCATTAATGTCGCTGCTCAAGCAACTTTGAAACTCACTGCAACACACTATCGCTCCTGGAAACTTCAATTCCACACTCTCCTCATTGGTTTTGATCTTATGGGGTTTGTTGATGGGAAACGCCCATGTCCGGCTGAGACCATCACAACTGGTGATACCACCGTCCCAAATCCTGCTCACCATATATGGGTTAGACAAGACCAATTGTTGCTTAATGCAATACTTAAGTCCATAACATCATCCATTATTCCATTCATCGCTTCCGCCAAAACTGCCCATGATGCCTGGATTGCTCTAGCCAACACCTATACGAAACCCTACAGAGGACACATAATGCATCTAAAAGGAGTTCTCACCAATATCACCAAAGGAACCTAATCGATCACTGAATATATGTAACATGCAAAAAGCATCATTGATTAGTTAACCATGCTCGATGTTCCGGAAAACCCTGAAGACCTGAAAGTAAAAATTTTGAATGGTTTAGGTGAAGAATTCAAGGACATATCATCTATTGTACATGCCCGCGACACAGCAATCTCCTTTGAAGAATTACATGAGAAACTTCTTAACTCTGAGGCATCCTGAAACAAGAATCCATAAGGACCCAAAGACTTCCTATCACAGCAGACTTTGCTGCCAAACCCTCTCCCAATGGTCACCAAGCCAACAACTACCACAATTTCAACAACAACAGGCTGCACACGCAGCCATCATTCAACAACAAGACAGTTGCCGCAAACTTTCAGGACAGACACAAAACAGCTGCCGTAAATTTTCAGGTCAGAAATTCCTCCTCTCTGGCGAACAGGTCTGGTGGTAAGGCCTTACCGTGGCTTCTGTCATTTGTGCGGCACACAAGGGCACACAGCCAAGAGATGTTCGGACTACAGCTTCTCTCTGGTTAGTTCAAATCAACACTCGCAGGTGAATGAATCTCGTGCACAATGGCAACCTCGAGCACACTTTGCGGCACCAAACTCCACCACACCGGAATGGCTACTTGACTCAGGAGCCTTGCACCATGTCACTTCTGACCTAAACAACCTGTCATTGCACTCTCCGTATGATAGCTCAGATGACATAATAATTGGTGACGGATCAGGTTTATCTATCACACACTTTGGCTCTCTCCATCTTCCCACTAAAACCTTATTATTCTTACTATCTAATGTTTTATGTGTACCCAATATGAAACAAAATCTGATTTTGGTCTCTAAATTTTGCACTTCTAACCAAGTGTCTATTGAATTTTCTCCCTTTTCTTTTATTATGAAGAACCTTCGTACGGGGGGACAGCTTTGCTAGGATAGACTAGGAACGGTGTCTACGAGTGGCCATCTCATGCTAAGCCAAATCCATCTCCTATCATCGCCTTTTCAATTGTTAAGGCCACTCTTCCTAACTGGCACCATCATCTAGGCCACCCGTCATCAAAAATAATCTCGAGTCTAGTAGGTTCCTAAGCATTGTCAATTATTTCACATAGCACTTCTAGCAAACCATGTAATGCATGTCTTTGCAATAAAACGCATAAATTACCCTTTTCAATTTCGAATGTTTTAAGTTCTAAACCTCTTGAGGTTATTTACTCTGACGCTTAGAGTTCTCCAATTTTATCCAAGGATGGTTTTAAATATTTTGTGTTATTTGTTGATCATTTTACAAAATACATGTGGATGTATCCCTTAAAACACAAATTTGATGTTCATGCAATTTTTATTCGCTTCAAAACCTTGGTGAAATTTTTTTAAAAAAAATTCCATCATATCACTTTACAGGGACAATGGTGGTAAATACATAGCATTAAGGCACACCTTAGCACAACATGGCATTTCTCACTTCACCAAACCACCACACACACCAGAACACAATGGTGTTTCCGAGCGTCGTCATCTTCATATTGTTGAAACGGGTCTATCCCTTCTCACTCATGCAGCTCTACCTCTCACATTTTGGTCATATGCATTCACTACAACTGTTTATCTGATAAATAGGATGCCCACACCTATCTTAGACATGCTATCCCCTTTTGAAAAAAAATTTGGCTCACGCCCGTCCTATGCAAGATTGTGCGTATTTTGGTGCCTCTGTTATCCATGGATCAGGCCATATAATAGTCACAAACTTGAATCTAGGTCTAAAGCATGCATCTTTATTGGATACTCATTGACACACAGTGCGTATCATTGTCTGGATCCAATTACTGATCGTATATTCGTATCCAGACATGTCAACTTTGTTGAGTCCATCTTCTCATACACCACAATTCAAACCGATTAACATAAGTCTAGCTCTACCATCTGCACTTCATGGCTGCCACATGAGACTTTAACGATATCAGTATCGACCTTTCTTGCTCACTCTTCTACAGGTTTGGCTTCGCATGAGACTCCTCGTCAGAACTCGTTCAATAGCTCTCGAGCTCCTGCTGTGAACCCTTAGTTCTCACAACCTCAACCTGCTCACCCATCGGTCGCACCAAACAGCTTCATACCCACTTCGATCGGACAGCGCACCACATCTGATCCAGCTGATCCCGTCGCACCTCACAGCTGCCAAATCATCCCGCTGCCTCACTATACAGCTGCCGCACCAGACTTGCCTATTCCGATTGCACCCCATTTGCCCCAACCAGCTGAAACATCTCTACAACCAGCTGAAATAAATCCTCAACCAACCAATCCAACCACATCTCAGCCACTGCCTATACCTGCCACCATCAGTCACCCAATGCTAACACGCTTAAAGAATAACATTCACAGGCCTCTCACCAAACTATCCTTAACTAATGTCCTATCACCTCCTCAAACTGAGCCTAGATGTGCATCACAGGCACTAAAAATTCCGGAATGGAAGTGTGCTATGTCAGATGAGTTTGATTCCCTTATACAAAATGAAACATGGGTTCTAGTCCTTTCAAATCCCTCACACAATGTGGTAGGCTGTAAGTGGGTGTTTCATATAAAAAGAGCTCATGATAGGTCAATCTCTCACTACAAAGCTCGCTTAGTGGCCAAGGGTTTTCATCAAAGGTCGGGTTTGAATTACAAAGAAACATTCAGTCCAGTGGTTAAAACAACAACAATCAGGGTCTTGCTAAGTATTATTGTCTTAAAAGGGTGGTCTCTTCACCAACTGGATGTGAACAATGCGTTTCTTCAAGGTCATCTAACTGAGGATGTATTCATGGCACAACCACCAGGTTTTGTGGATCCAACCTCCCCGTCACATGTGTCACCTCAAAAAGGCCATTTATGGCCTGAAACAAGCTCCTCGAGCGTGGTACACTGAACTTCGACAATTTCTTATCCACAATGGATTTGTCAACTCTCACTCAGACACATATCTATTCATAATTCATGCTAACAACTGTTTAATTTTCTTGCGGGTATATGTTGATAACATCATTATCACTGGTAGCAATAGAGACCTTGTTGACAAATTTGTTAATCTGCTTGCCCGACGGTTCTCGATCAAAGATCTCGGTGCACTATCCTATTTCCTTGGAGTTAAAGTCCTATCATGCTCGACCGGTCTGTTTCTCTGTCAACAAAAATATGTGACAGAACTTCTCACTCGGACAAAGATGCTTGAATCCAAACCGGTCTCAACATCACTCCCTACGGATCATGATCTTAGGCTTCTAGATGGCACCTCTCTCGCAGATGCAACTGAGTTTCGTCAGGTAATTGGTGCCCTGCAGTACTTATCTTTCACTCGCCCTGACATCACTTTTGCCGTGAACAAGCTTGCTCAATTCATGCATCGCCCAACAACTGGGCACTGGTCTTTGACGAAACGGCTCTTGCGCTACCTGCATGGCACAGTCGGTCATGGCCTTGTAATCCGCCGCAACTCCACTTTCTCCCTCCATGCTTTTTCAGACGCCGATTGGGCCGACAATAAGGATGATGGCACATCTACCAGTGCATATGTGGTCTTCCTCGGGTCAAATGTCGTCTCTTGGTGCTCTCGTAAACAACGTTCCGTCACCAGATCCTCCACTAAAGTTGAATACAGAACTGTTGCAGCTACTACCTCTAAGGTAATCTAGCTTACTTCTCTCTTACAGGAAATGCACGTCCCTATTCCAAATCTGCCAACCATCTACTGTGACAACATTGGTGCCACATACATGTGCTCTAATCCTGTCTTCCATTCACGGATGAAGCACATTGCCATTGACTTCCACTTTATTCGTGAAAAGGTTCAAAGTAAGCAGCTCTGGATCTCTCATGTGTCTTCTTTGGACCAATTAGCTGATTCTCTCACCAAACCGCTCTGCAGGACAAGGTTTTGCTTATTACGGTTCAAGATCAATGTCTCTGAAATGCCCACCGTCTTACGGGGGCGTGTAAAGGATAAGTGTTAATATTTTAAATATTCCTTCTGTGTTTATCATTGACTTGCTATGTACAGATTACTTGCTGTGTACAGATTATAACTCATGTCAGTTTCCTAGTACAATTCATATTTCCTAAACTACAAGTCCTGTGTGACTTTCTTGGTGTGCAAGTCCTACGTGACTGCACTTGTGTATATATATATATATATATATATTTGTATCAGCTCTGGTTCAGAATTAATATACAAAAATATATTCATCCTCTATAGATTGATCATAGAAAATAGTTAAATAGTTGTACAATTTTTGATATATCTATATATATATATATATAACCTTAAGCAGATTTATTTGTTATTAATGTTGCCGTATTTTCAACAGAAATTATAAGAAAAACACTTTATTCTTTAGTTAATAAAAAGCATAGGAAAAAAAAAAAAAAAAAAAAAACTCAACATGAGAATAGCTTATGCAATAGCCATTGCTTCATGAGATAGAATAATTGAAATTACAATAATATTTTTATTTTGGTTTCTTATGCAAGATGAGAAGATCAAGGATGATAAGGAACAGGAATCAAGCAGAGAGAATCTCTTCTTCTAAGAGTCTCGTTAATGGCCTCCGACATGTCCAGTTTTTCAGCTTCCATTCCAGCTGGTAGTTTCCAATCAAAATGATAGAGCAAACTTGCTAGTGGAAGCTCGATACTAGCAAGTCCAAAAGACATTCCTGGACAAATTCTCCTACCAGAACCAAATGGAATGTATTCAAAATTCGTGCCGTTATAATCGATAGGAGAGTCATGGAACCTCTCTGGAATAAAACTGTCCGGATCGGTCCAATATTCAGGATCTCTACCAATCGCCCAACCATTGATAACCACTTTGGTTTTAGCAGGTATGTCGAATCCATTAATCACACAACTCTCTCTGCTTTCTCTAGGGAGTAACAAAGGAGCTGTGGGATGTAATCTCAATGTCTCTTTTATAATTTGCTTCAAGAATTTCATTTCGCTTATGCTTGTCTCGTCAACTATGCCTTTTCTATTGAAGAATTCCCTCACCTCAGCTTGTGCCATTTTCAGTAGTCTAGGATTTTTTATCAATTCGACCATTGCCCATTCTATAGTTGTGGCCGATGAGTCCCCACCAGCTGAAAAAACATCCTGCAAGGGATGATTTAAATAAGGCTTCTATACGAAAATAGCTAATTAAAACTTCTATGAAATATTAGATTTATTGATTTTTAAAAAACTTCATTATTATTGTCAACTTTTCTATTTTTTTAGACAAAAATGTCTTTAATGAATTTCTAATGTGAATGCTAGTCAAAACAAAAGTGAAATAATTCAAATTATAAATTTATTGAAAGAGAAAACAATTTATGGATCTATGAGGATGTATAAAAGTATGGACAAAAGTGAAAAATACTCACTATTATTACTGCTTTGATGTTCTGAGTAGTTAAGTGAAACTCATCATCAGGATCACCATGCTCTTGAACTTTCAAAAGAATATCAACCAAATCTTCATCATCATCTACTTCACTACTCTTGCCAATCTGTAATCTTGCTTTCTCTTTATGTTCACTGATTACGCTGTCGAGTATTTTGTCAGCCATTCTGTGCAAGCTTTCTAACTGAGGCCTGATTCCACTGATCCACTGAAGCAATCCAATGGATGGAAATAGGTAGGCAATATCCAATCCTGCTGCCAAAATCGTAGCCCTCTTGATGCACGACGTGACTGATTCTTGTTCTTTGCATTTCTTACCAAAGGCTGCCCTTGAATTCACGTCATGCGTTAGCGCGTAAATTTTCTCCGTAAGGTTGATAACTGATTCTGCTTTTGAATCAATCCAACTGATAAGCTTAGATGTCTCTTCTTCTCGTATTGATCGGAATGATTGGACTCGTTTCTTATTAAAAAACGCCTGTGTACAAATTTTTCTCAGTTGTATCCAATACTCACCGTAGGGTGCAAAAGCTATATCGGTACAATCATAGGACATGATCTTTATCGCTATATTATGACCCCTTGATGCAAATGTAGCATCATGAGTTTGCATCACTTCTTTCGCGACCTCCGGTGAAGAAACAACAATGGCTGAAATCTCTCCCAATGTTAGATGCATCAAAGGTCCATATTTCTTGGACAAATCTCTCAGCCCATGATGGGGCATAGAGCCGATAAGTTGGTGCAAATTTCCGAAGATAGGTAATTTCCATGGACTCGGGGGCAAATTTAAAGTTTTCTCTGGGTTTTGGATATCTTTCCTAGTTTTAACACCAAGAAGACAAAGAGAAGAAAGGTGAAAATGATTGAAATGAAAGAGAGTTCTACTTCCATGAGCAAGCGCAGAGTGTGATAGCAGATAGAATAATGAAAATTTAATACTAGAGAGTATTAGTGGTTGCCAATATATGTGCATGCATGTTGTAACCCTTTTATATTGTTTCCTTTCACTTGATGTTATATGGCTCACCTTTGTTTTTTTAACGATTGTCTACTGGGATCTACCAATATCGAACATTACATGTGGATATCTTATCTGGGGATCAGGATCCTCTACTGTTGTTTTTTTATTGATTGTCTACTGGGATCTACCAATATCTAACATTACATATGGATATTTTATTTGGAGATCGAGATCCTCTACTGTGTTGTTCTATATAGGTCAGGATAAATATCAGCTCAGCAGAAGATCCAAATTCCTTATCTGGATGTGTACTTCCATTATATATCAGCAGAAATCGGCAAGTATATCTTTGTCCACCAAGACAACGGGATTTTGAATATGGCTCACCTTTTTTGACTAATAAAAGAGTTTGCTGCTACAAGCTTTTTTGACCTTCTATTTTAAACAATTATTATTAGTATACATTGAATAATTCAAGCAGGGATCATGGAATTGGGGTAAGGTTTGAATTACTTGAATTGGAAATGAAATTGGAATTTTTCGGGATCAAATATTAGTATAATATTATTTGCATTTTCATTCCAAAAGTTGAACTCAAGTACATTTGACATTCTAATGTATCTGAATGTCTGTATGATGAGTCATGGGAATCCTAACAATAAATTCCAGCTGCAGGATCAAACCAGCTACTTTCTCAATTTAACTATAAATTCCATGACCAACTACCTTGACCATGCTGTGCATGATTATATTAAAACAATCAACATATGGATAATATATTCTAATATGAACAGTATATGATTGGGCAATCACACTTCAAATTTCAAATTTGGGTTTGAGATAATGAGGTTTAGCGTCTCTATTATTACAATTGCCGGTAATCACAGCTTGTTATTTCATCAAGTCAGAATTGTCTTCATAAACGAGGTGAGTAGAGGTGTCAATGCGGGCCGGTCCGGCTCATTTGTGGCGGGCCAAAGGGGCCTATTTTTGAAAATGGGCTCAGCCTGGTATGGCACATCAAGGTGACGTGTCATGCTAAGCCAACCCATTTTCAATAATGGAGGGCCCGGCACGTGCTCATGGGGAGGGCCAGCGGGCCAGGCCTGGCTCGGCACGTAGACCCATAGTTTTTTTATTTATTTAATTTAATTGTACAACTTGTAAGTATATTATAATATTATTTAAACAATTTAAATTATATAGTTTTAATTGTAATTTGTCTATCTTATTTATTATTTTAGTGTAATAAAAAAAATAGATAGATTTATTATTTTATTTAATAAAATAATTCAAAGAATAAATAAAGATAAAATATGAAAGAAAATAAAAATACATGAAATTATGAAAATATAAAATGAAGAATGATTTATTTATTTCAGATTTTCAATATTACTTGATTGCCTCATTAAAAATTTTACCAAGAAAAACCCAGTGGGATAAAAATTTGGTAAGGGAAAAAAAAGTGCAATCTCTAGCATACACGGGTCGTGGAGTCGTAATGGGCCCGTTTCGGTTCCGTTGTAGTTATATCTGAATTATAGCATCTGCCTGTCTGTGTCGAGCCATGCATTTGTCCATATGCATGTTTAAATGACCGATTCCCGACTTAGAATTGGTATATAAGTAGTTACAAAACTTACAACGATATTTTGTTGTGACCCCACCGTCTGGGTTTGGTATTTCTTCTTTGTCAAAACACTGTCATACGTTTGAATTTAAAATGTGCTTTTTAGGTTTGGGAGGACGTGATGTCAGTGTTGCGTCGGAACCAGGAGGTCCTGCTGTCGTTTCCATCGAAAATTGAGGATGATTATGATCCATTTCTTACAATCCAATATTAAAATATCATTTCCAGAAATTGACTCATTAGTCATTAGTCATTAAAAACTAAACATAAAATTATAAATATAATAAGCATGAAAATATTTAAATTCATTACTAAGCATTTAATCATAAATATACTACTTATTAAATCTAAGCATTTAATCATAAATATACTAAACATAAAAATATTAAAATTAATTACTAAACATAAAATCATCAATTTACTAACTAAACAAAATATACTAAGTATAAATTAAAATATACAAATATTAAAATTAATCACTACACATAAATTCATAAAATGATAAATTTACTAAAATCTAAGATTCTAAGATTAAATATTAAAATTTGTAACAATTATTATAAATATTAACTCATAAATACATTAAGTATAAAGCCATAAATATAATATATACATAAAAGTATAAAACATAAGAATAAATATCAAAATTAATAACTAAACATAAATATGTTAAGTATAATTGTATAAATATAAAATTTAAAAACTAAAGCATAAAATTAATTAATATCATTTAAAGGAAAAACATACCTTTGAGTTTTGGTGGAGATATTAGATAATAATATTAGTAATATAGATTATAGTATTAGAAATTTAGAATAGTAGTGTAGAGAATAGAGAGAGAGAGAGTAAGAATGAGAGAATGAGAGAATGAGAGAGTGTGGGGAAATATGAATGGGTGGGGATATTTATAGAAAAATTTTAAATGTGGGTAAAAATAAGAAATAGAAGAGATGAGGAAATAAAGTGTAATTTTTGGGCATTTTGAAAAATTTGAATGTTTGCTGACATGAGCAACGCTCAAATTTTTATTTAAATAA
Source organism: Acer negundo (assembly GCA_035582765.1). Taxonomy (NCBI): domain Eukaryota; kingdom Viridiplantae; phylum Streptophyta; class Magnoliopsida; order Sapindales; family Sapindaceae; genus Acer; species Acer negundo. The sequence goes on along the minus strand of CM069231.1, from coordinate 8,164,893 downwards.
TAATAAAAAAATTATATAAAAAAAAAGGTCGGTCTGGCGAGAGCCGAGCAAGCCGGCTTTTCTTTTTTAAAAAAAAATTATATTTCAATTTGTTACATTATAATTTATAATATTGCAAAAACATTTTTAATTGTAATTTGTCTATCTTATTTATTATTTTAGTCTAATAAAAAAAATTAGAAAATAAAAAGATTTATTATTTTATTTAAAAAAATAATTCTAAGAAAAAATAAAGCTAAAAGATTAAAGAAAATAAAAATATATGAAATTATGAAAATATAAAATGAAGAATTAGTTATTTATTTCAGAGTCTCAGTATTACATATTTATATAATTACATGATTGCCTCATTAAAAACCTTAACAAGAAAAACCTAGTAGGATAAAAACTTGGTAAGGGAAAAAGAGTGCAATCATATTACAAGTTAATGTATATGTACAACCTAGATTTAGTTACTGCCGGAACTCTTTTTGACATATAAATTTTGAAATTTTGAATAAATTGTTCGTCTACTGTTTCATTTGCAACATCTTTCGAGCACGCTCCCAATTCCAAATGCAAACCCATACCTCAACCATCTCTGGAGTCAAACAAGTTCTTCTTTCTTCAACAATTCTTCCAGTCGTGCTGAATACCTGTTCTGAGGAAACAGTGGAGACAGGGATAACCAGTACGTCACATGCTAGGTGTGATAGGACCGGATATTTATAGTCGTAAGTCTTCCACCATACCAATAGTTCAAATCTCTTATCTCTTTCAAATTTTGTCGTCGAATTGAGCTTCAAGGTAGCTTTTCAATTTAGCGCCAGATGTAACGGGAGGTTGTGAAGAAGAAGACTTGATGAGCCAACTTTTTTTCGGCATTATGTTCCAACTTGTCTGATTTGGGAGTGTCTAGTTCTGCTGATGGTCGTGCATCAACTCCAACATACCTGCGCTCATAAATACTAAAAACTTCAAACAACTTGGTTCGAATGTCAGAAACATTTGCAGAATAATCTATGTTCAAAATATTACCAAGACACTTTAGCAATGTTTCTAAACCAGATAATTTAACTCTAGGATCCATTATAAAACCTAAAGCATAAAAGAAAGGAATTATAAACCAGTATTTTTTAAACTTGGTTTCCATGGCAACAACTACAGGGCCTAAGATATCATCTTTCCTATAATTGTTTAACAATTCAGACATTTCTATAATATGATGGATTGTCATGGAAGATGTGGGGTAATAAACCTCGGAAAGAGTTACAGTGGAATCGTAAAAAACCTTTAAAAATTCAACAAAGATCTTTACAAAATGCCAATCATCGCAAATATACTAAACATAAAATTATTTAAATTCATTACTAAGCATTTAATCATAAATATACTAAGCATAAATATATTTAAATTAATTACTAACCATTTAATCATAAATATACTAAGCATAAAAATAATTAAATTCGGTACTGAGTATTTAATCATAAATATACTAAGCATAAAAATATTTAAATTCAATACTAAGCATTTACTAAGCATTTAATCATAAATGTACTAAGCATAAATATATCTAAATTAATTAATAAGCATTTAATCATAAATATTCTAAGCATAAATATATTTCAATTAATTACTAAGCATTTAATCATAAATATTCTAAGCATAAATATATTAAAATTAATTACTAAACATAAAATCATAAATATCATACAAATATTACTAAACATAAAATCATCAATTTACTAAGTACTAACTAAACAAAATATACTAAGATTACTAAGAATAAATTAAAATATACAAATATTAAAATTAATTACTAGAAATAAATTCATAAAATGATAAATTTACTAAAATCTAAGATTCTAAAATTAAATATTAAAATTTATAACAATTATTAAAAATATTAACTCATAAATACACTAAGCATAAAGCCATAAATATAATTATATAAAATATACATAAAACATATGAATAAATATCAAAATTTATAACTAAGCATAAATATGTTAAGAATAAATATAAAATTTAAAAACTAAAACATAAAATTAATTAATAACATTTAAAGGAAAAACATACCTTTGAGTTTTGGTGGAGAGATTAGAGAATAATATTAGTAATATAGATTATAGTATTAGAAATTTAGAATAGTTGTGTAGAGATTAGAGAATAGAGAGAGAGAGAGAGTAAGAGAGTAAGAAACTAAGAACGAGAGAGAGAGAGTAAGAAACTAAGAACGAGAGAGAGAGAGAGTAGAGAGAGAGAGAGAGAAACTAAGAACGAGAGATTGAGAGATTGTAGGGAAATATGAATGGGTGGGGGTCCTTATAGAAAAATTTTAAATATGGATAAAAATATAAAATAGAAGAAATGATGGGGCATAAATTGTAATTTATTGTTGTTTATTTCGAACATTTGACTGTTGTTGACGTCAGCTGATGTCAACAATGGTCAAAATTTTGAAATAAAACAATAAAAAAATTTTGAAATAAAGCCATAAAAAAATTAATTAGAACGATAGAATGAGAAATTAGTAAGAATTTTTAGGATTACAAATTAGAGGATTTCTATCTAAACCTTAAAAACTGAAATTGTGGTGTTCTGAAGATAAATTTTATTATATATGTTAGAGTTAAAGATTGTATTTTAGAGTTGCTGAGCTCTATTAGTTGTTGGGAGGTCTTGGTGATCAAGTTCAACAAACAATGGATATTGTCTCCAAATGTTGATGTCTTGCTAATATCAAAGGAACTAAGAGCTTGTTTGGTTGAGTTTTTAAAAAACATCTATTGGTAAAACATCTATTGGTAAAAGATCTACTTGTAGTAGATCTATTAGAAATAGAGTTTTTGAAAGAAAATTATAGTTGTTTAGTTGGTAGACTTTAAAAAAAAAATGTCTATTTTGAGAAACACATTCCCATGAGCTTTTGCCTAGTAGAAGTTTAAACTCTACTAGATTCTACTCAATTTAAAATAGACAATCTCAAAAACCCAACCAAACAACTCTAAAAAAACTCAAATAGATGTTGGTAGAACTTTTGAGACAGTAAAAAACCTAACAAAATAAGCACTAAGGGAGGTTGCTAGTAAAAAAAAAACTAAAATTAAAATTGTGATGTTTTTTTAAAATACTAGGTATCGGGGCACATGCAAAGCATGCACTTAAATTAGTATTTGAGTTTTATATTTGCAAATATACATATTCTTGAAAAATAAGAGATGTCAATACAACATGATATAGTTTTAATTCATGTAAATGCTATTACATTGATATAACACCCTAAAAAAGTCTTAAATTCATGGGTTTGACAAGAAGCGTCTATACACTTGCCTCAAAAAAGATTCCTCTCACGATGATTTAACAATGGTAATCCATATACAATTGTTTGCAATTTTTATTGAACATCTCAATAATTTAAATTCAACAACTATTTTTTTTTTTTTTTTTTACATCCAAAAGTACTTTTTGACTAAATTGCATAAATTGTGATGAAATGATTATTTAAATCTTTAATAACCGATATCCATATATATCTTCCTTATCAGATGAATCCACCGCTTGCAGTCAAATCTTTTTTTTTTATATATATATATATATATATATTAAAAGTCATTGAGTTGCATGAAAAATTAAATTTATACCCCTATAATATTTCTTTTTCCTTTTTAAGTCATTAAATTCATAGAAAATTATGTTTTCATCCCCTATCTCATTTTACAATATAAAATAATCATCAATCCAAATGCCTATTAATTTGGGTCCAGTCCATATCATTATGTGTTACTATTACTAAGACATTTCTATTAAATAATACTACAAACTCAAATATATTCCATCTAAATTCATTATAATTAGGGTAAACTATTTAACAATGATTTAACCTATTTAGAATTTTAAATTAAGATAAATCTTGAAAATTACTATACAATCCATGTTGTGATACTATTACCAAGACATGTCTATTAAATAATTCTATAAACTCGAAGGCTTGTATTTGTCATTTGACTTTGAAAGAAAATTTAAGGGATGTTATAATCAAAATCTTACTAAAACCTATCTAAGGGATGATATAATCAAAATCTTACTAAGACCTATCTATTAAGTAATCATATAAACTTTGAGGGTCTTATTTATAATTTGACTTTCAAAGAAATTTAAAAAATAAAAATAAAAAAAGAAGGAGGCGGTGGGGTGTGAGGGTGAGTTAATAGATAATAGAAATAAATAAACTGTTTGAATGGGCCTATGAAAAAAAAAAAAAACTATTTGAATGGATCTGCTTGCTCATGAACGTTTATTTTTTATGGTGGGCTTCCTTAATTTTCAAATATTTAAACCCAACAATTCAATACTTGAGGTTGGGCTTGCTTCTTATATAATGGGCTAATTAGATTATTTAGAAGTTTATATATATAAATATATATATACGGTCCCGTTCTGGTCGGTACGCACTGATGTAACTATATCAGTGTTAATGTATGTGGACCACTAATTATGGAAAAGCTTTGACAAGTACATACACTTTGAGTTAAAGTATGTAAATCTAGTAGTTCACATCCAACGCACTGATCTACCTTTTTCTTATATCAGTGCGCACTGACTTGAACATTCATATAAATAAATAAATATATATATATATATATATAAATTGATAAGACAATAATTTTTAAATGAAGTCATGAATATTATAATATAAGAGAAGGGTAGCAATTCATTAAAACAATAACTTGTGTTTATAAAGAAATACATATAAGTAGGTGAAAAAATATGTTTGAGAATAAAAGAAAACATATAGAATGTGAGACATATTCCCCTTGACATGATGAGGTTGGTCCAATGGTATACTCATCACACTTATACTACGAGATTGTGGATTCGAGTTCTCCCTCCTCTTTCAGAAAAAAAAAAAAAACCCAAATTTTTGTATAATTTCAACAAAACAAAAAAAGGAGATAACTGCCCTTCCATTTTTCAAAGGACCAACGTACTCTTAGACATGGCGCCGGTTCGGTTTGAACTGGTGAAACGAACTGATAAAACTGGAATCGAAACCGGGACCAAGACTAGGGCGGTTCCGGTTCCTTTTTTTGAGGAACCGTCGGTTCGAACTGGACTGGAACCGGCATTTCTGGTTAGATTCGAACCGGCGGTTCCTGTCTTTTATTTTTTATTTTTTAAAAGAAATTAATAAAAAATTAACATTTTATTTATAAAAAATATATATATTTAAAAGAGAAATGACATTGTAGAATATTGGGCTATGACTCATAACCCTTGTCCAAGTAATTATATGTTCTCTTCCATTCTCCTCTTTTTTATACAGGTTATGCATCTCTTCATTACTCTTATTTATCCACTGTGGAATGTGGGATTGAATACATCTATAATTATAAATTATAATCAAAGAGTCACCTTCATGAATTCTTTATCAATATTATTCTCTTATAATTTAGTTAACCAAATTAATACTGTCATTAAAATCACAAATGTTTATATATATTAAAATGAGACATAATCAATCAATTGTATTGTTGTGAGCGTTGGACTGATGAGAGTTGATTGTTGTTACCAGCATGGTGTAGTTTGTATTAGTCGAGGAACTTAAAATCAATATATCCACCGATATATCTATATTTTGGAGAGACCGATATCAAAACAGGGGTAATATCCAATGTTTAGCAGATATCCGATCGATTTCGAAATATCCATAAAAATCTTTCGATATTCCCGAAATCCAGGGACATTTTGACAAATTATTTATAAAATAAAAATAAAATAAAATAAAATCTTAAACGCGTAAATTATTGTTCAAATAATCTATATTGAAAATTATTTTAAAAGAAGCATTAACAAATTTATAAAATTTTCCAACACAATAGTCAATAGTATAATTACTGAAGTTGAATTGGGCAAAGATTGTAAAAATAATCTGATTTGTTTGTGTAAAACCCATAATTTTTATTAAAAAATTAAAACAAAAAAAATAAATAAATAAATAAATAAAAGTACCTCAATTAATAGTTTTTATTCTTCTAGCTTACTATTTAAACCCAAAATACCAATATAGCGACAATATTAGAGACAATATTAGAGATAATTCAGGTCTTTTGAAAACCGTACATATTATCTATACGTAATTAGACCCTGAAGATTGTTAATTTTGGAAATGAGGTAAAAAGTTACAACTTATAATCAATTTTATAATTCCAATATTATAACTTCTTTGCATGGGATGAGTATTGTGTCATATACTCATATTTATATATATTATTTACATACTAATCTCATGAGTCATGAATGTAGCTCATATACTTTAAGGATGGAAAGAAAAGTTTTGGTGAACGGTGTAAAAACTTGAAACCGAGATATTGTTAGACTAAAGAGCATCTTACAACCGAGCCACAGTGGGTGTTGGTGATTGGAACCCTAGTAAACGCTTCTATTAGTAGTCATGGCAGCTATAAGCAAAATGCAACTGGATATATAAGTTTTATTACAAAAATCTATATAATAATAATAAATAATAATATCATTGAAATGGTATTCATACTTATAATAATATAATTTTTATTGCAGCTGATTGGTGGGTAATGTATGGAAATTGTGATCCATCATTGTGTGCAATAACAGTTTGCATACTGTCACAAACAGCATCATCTTCTGCATGCGAAAGAAATTGGTCTACATTTGTTTTAATCCATACAAAACAAAGAAACCGTCTTGCCTATTATAAGCTTGAACAACTTATTTGTTGTTATTATAATATGAAGTTGAAACTTAGGGATATGGCAACTGAAAAAGATAGAGTATATGAAACTGATTTTATGGATCTGCTTCAAGATCTACTTCAAGTAGCTGTTGAAGCAGGGGATGATAACGAGAATCTTTTTTTTTTTTTTTAATGGGTTATACATGCCTATTTAGATGATGATGAGGAAAATCTTGATCCACAAATTGCTTCCAATGCTCGAGATATGAGAATTAATATTGAACAAGTGATTAGAGAAGAAGTTGGTGTAGATCGTGGAGTTACTGTTAACAGCTCTTTTGATGACAAATATACCTCTGATGGAAATATTGGAGGAAAAGATGATGGAGATGATGAGAGGTTGGGATTCTAGTGCAAGAGGTTGTGATGCTGGTGCAACAAGTTGGGATGTACGTACCGGAGATTGGGATACTGGTGCAACAGGTTGGAATGCTAGTGTGGTAGGTTCCTGTTGGGATGCTTATGCAGGTAATTTTGATCAAAATCGTGGTAGACAATATGGAGGAACAAGTCAAATTGATGAAGATCATTTGAATATGAATCTCTCCTCAATGAGTATGGACACAGAAAATAGTTCTTTAGGTGATTTGCAGACAATGTCAGGTTCTTATGTACCATATTATGATAGTTATTGTGGTTACAGTATATTTGATTATCCTTCTCCACAAATGCCATATGCAATACCTATGCATACAAATCAACAATATCCATCAAGTTTGGTAAATCAAAACTACCCAATTTATGGATAAGTTGGAAGAGATCAATCAACGTTCGTGTGGCATATTAATAACTACTTTGAAAACTATGTTAGCACGTTTTCCTGGGAAAATCATTATTCGAATCAAGATAGAAATATATCTTATGTATTTGAATCAACAAAGAATCCATTTTGGTTTTAAATTTCAGACATGCAATGTATTATTATATATGAATTATGATTTATGATAGAATCTTGGAAGTATGGAACTATATATATATTTAATGATAATTTTGTTTATTAAATATTTCATCTCTTTATATTGTATATAATATTGTAAACGTGAAACAAAATATTATTCTATTAAATACTCAATTTTAAAACTTATCTATAGACTCTATCTATTTTATAAATTATAATAAACTCATAACTATGATAATTTATCGTTGAAATATGATTCATTTGATGTATAATTACTTGTTTAAAGTTGTCCTTAAGTTTCACAAAAAAATTCTAATTTTATATGTAAATATCTATCTTTTTTTAATATTTTACCGAATATCTACCAATATCGATAATATCTCCGATATATCTATAAATTTAGAAGCTCGATATCTATACCGATATCGATACCGATATTTTATTCCTTAGCACCGGTGATGGTGGTATTCACTTCTTGTGATTTTCAAATGACTAAGTGTTCATTTATCTATCATGAGGTTTTATTTTATTCTTCTATTATTATTATTATTATTATTATTATTATTATTATTTATCGGATAAGACATCCGGTAGGGATTGTAATTAAGAAACAGATTTATTATTATATTTCAATTAAGCTACACTATAATTGGGTCACTACTAGAAAGATCAAAAATGGAAGAAGAAGAAGAAGAAGAAGAAGAAGAGTCACTATAATTGGGTCACTACTAGAAAGATCAAAAATGGAAGAAGAAGAAGAAGAAAAAGAGTCAATTTATATATAGTATGTGTGTTCATATTAATTTGGGTTCATGTGAATTAGTAACAGAAATGATGTCTACAGTTTTTGAACTGGATCCCCTTTGAATTGTTCAAGTATAACTAGAAGTCTAGAACTGGAAATTGGAAATTGAGACCGAAGAGATCCTACGTCCCATATCGGATAATTAAAAAAAGTGAATGAGATGTATAACCTATATAAAAATGAGTATAAAGGAATAGAAAACTTAATTATTTGAACATGGATTATGGGCAATGACCCAATACTCTACAATATCATTTCTAACATTTTATTTTTTAAAATAAAATGTAATATTTTGAAATATAAAAAATAATAATAATAATAATAATAAATAAATAAAATCTGTTCAGAACTGCCGAACCAAAATCGGAACCGACAATTCCTGTTACCCTTTCCCAAGATCTAGAACCGGCTGTGTGTCTACGTACTCTAGTGACATTAATGTCTCTATAGAAGGTTGGTCCCTATCTAGTGATGGAGGAGTTCTCTATTGCCGACGGTGACTAAACTTATTACATATGGTGGTTGCCAACAATTTCAAATTAAATTACATTTATTTATTTTAATTAATGAAATGGCCTTTTTATTTTTACCTATAAATTTTAAGTTTTAAATATATTTTCATTGTACTGTACTAGGGAAATATTTTCTTTAAATAAAAATGATAAAATAAACAGATTCTCCTTTCAAAAAAAAAAGTCCTCAGTTAGTTTCTCAAAAATTGATTATTGGACAAGCAAAATTTGAAATAAACGGATTCTAATAAGTTTATCAAACCAAGTAAATTTTGTTTTTTCTTGTCTCTCTAAATTATTTAGAAATTAATAATAAGAATTATTTCTTAGATCGACTACGATAATCCAAGCTTGGACTGATTTCTCCATGATCACCAATTTACTATCAGCCTTAGGGACCGACAAGTTTGTAAATAAGTATGAAGTATGAAGTATGAATTGAATGTAATTATGTAAATCCAATCTTTTTTACACCAAACATCGAAAGTAAACTACAAGCAGAAAGATTGATTATTGAGAGTTGATATACAGTAACCCTAGTCTGGGTAGCTAGGTTATCGTGGAAACCCCATAACCATAACACTGCAAGAGTTATCTTCTCGAAATTACATATTTACATGTGAAGATATATAATGATAAAAGAATATCCACCATTCATTTCAGTCGTCTAATACAGATAAATTCACTTGCTTGCAAATTGCAATAAGCCAATAATTGCTCCAAATCATAAAAGTGCAAATTTACAAATTACAAACAAAAAGTAATGTGAACGAATCAGAATTGAATGCGCCGACAGGTGAGAGAAGTGGCAGTGCTTCAACTTTGTTGACTATCATTTTCTTGCTTAATGAGAAAGATTTCATGCAGCTCTGTTACACCTACCTTTCTTCTTTCAATTAATGTTGCGAGTTGCGACCCTGGTTAGCGTTCAAAAGTCAAACCAACTATGTACTGAATACAAAAGTCATTAATTTTTCTGGGGACATTTGGAGGCAGGCAGCACACTAACGTACGCTTGTGTCCTGATTCTTCAACATCGTTCAAAGCCAACATCGAATGTTGATTCAACTTTTCAAGTATAGACTGCAAAATCCATCACGCAATTGAAGATAATTATCATATATATGCAAAGACAATTTTTTTTTTTATTTTTTTATTTTTTTTGTTTTTGTTTTTTAATGTTGCCATTAATTTTACTCAGAAAAGCTTTTGGCCAAAGAGATTTTTGTAATAAGTTGTTTATTTGTTTTAATAATAGAATAAATAAAATTATATATTTTTTTTAAAAAGTATTACAGTATTACATAATCGAGGGGTTTTTTGAAAAGGGAAATAATTCAAACCCATAACCTCATAATGTAAATTGATGAGATTTGAATCTGCTTCCATCCTCAAATCTTAAATTATTGTAATATTTTAAATAAATAAATAAATAAAAACTCGAGCCCAAAAACTAAAAGCCTGAACGGGTTATTTAAATTTATAGCACTCTTTTTACCTATAGTTTTGTGATTGTTACCAAATTAATAATTCAAGATTAAATGGCATAAAAATATGGTAATGGATAAAAATACCCCTATTTTTACTTTTATTCTTTTTTCTATCCTCTTTTTTCTTTGATTTTTTCTTTTTCCTTTTCAAAACCCTTCATTGATGAAGGTGATTTCACCTCTCACCTCCAATGGAGATCAAAACGACTTCCAATGGAGGTAGTCGAAACGGTCGAACTCTATTAGAAGTCGTTGAAACGACCTCCATTGGAGGTCGATAAAGCAGATAAAAAATATATATATAGAAATAAGTCTTGGCAATAAGTTTCGGGTAGGGCACCCGAGACTTATTGCCAACCCAAGATTTATTACTGAGACTTATTTCTAAATTATTTTTGTTTTTTTATCTTCTTCTTCATCGACCACCAATGGAGGTCAAGGTCATTTCGACCTCCACTTGAGATCTGTTCAACCTTCATTGATGGATGAATGGAGATCTTTGAAAAAAAAAAACAGAGGAAGGAGAGATATTTATTGCTGAGACTTATTTCTAAATTATTTTGGTTTTTTTATCTTCTTCTTCATCGACCACCAATGGAGGTCAAGGTCATTTCGACCTCCATTTGAGATCTGTTCAACCTTCATTGATGGATGAATGGAGGTATTTGAAAAAAAAAAGCATAGGAAGGAGAGAGAGAGAGAGAGAGAGAGAGAGATTTTAAAAGTAAAAGAATAAGTGAAGGTATTTTAGTCTCACCACATACTTTGGTGCTAAAAAAACATGAGAGCTTCTCCTTACAATCCGTAAATTATCTGTTCACACTACAAATTGAAACTTTTTATTAATGACAATTTTAACTTAAACTAAAATTACTAAACAGGACAAAAAAAATTTAAAGACACTCCAAACTAATTAAATTATTAAAAAAAAAAAATTATCTCTCCTAAATCATTAGATTAAATATTACGTATTAAACTCTCTTCCATAAATATGTTATTACCATATTAAACACTCTCTCCTGATTAATCTCTCTTCATTTAAAAAATAATAATAATATCATATTTCCATATTTTTTCAATCAATATCGAAAAAAAAAAAAACTTATGAATATTTTAGTTTTTTACTAACAGTAATATATATACATATAAATATATTTAAAAAATCAGTTTTCAAATATATATATATATATATATATATATATACATATATGAAAACTTGAATTATTTCAACTAAATTCTATTAAACTCAAGAGTAATAAATTTTTTTTTTTGATATTTTCATTTTTTTATTAAAAAAAAAAAAGGTAGTTGCTTTTTGTTTTTTGTTTTTATTATTATTTTTTTTAATATATACATACATATAGTTCCTAAAAATCAAGTTAATTAGTAAGTGTTTTTTTTTTTTTTTAACTATTAATCTTGCGTGGGAAAAGAGAGTTTAATATGTTAATTAAAAATTTAGGAAAGAATATTTAATATGTAATAATTAATCTAATGATTTAAGAGAGATAAATTTTTTTTTTAAATAATTTAATTCAAATAAGATAAAAATAACAATCTTGTAATAAAATGAAGTGTCTTTAGAATTTAAGTGGTGCTATTGACACACCCCATACTGATCTATTTATGCCCCACTTTTTTAATTATTCATTATTATTTTTTCCTTTATCAAAATTACTAAAAGAGACATACAATTTTAAAAATAAAATATTATATAAAGTAAATCTAATAAAGCCCACATTCTTTTCCAAAAAAAAAAAAAAAAAAAAAATCAACGTTCTTTTAATTCTTTTCTTGAAATATATATATTTTTTCTATAATTCTCAAACCCTAAAAATACTAGTACTGGATCATATTTAAACAATAAATCAAACACTTGGGCCAATCAAAAAAAAAAAAAATTCAAACACTTGGGGTGCATTAGACAAATGAGATATTGATTATTATTTAATATCATTACTCTTTTAGAATCTAAAAGTGAAATGATGATAACCAAAACAAATACTTGCTATTTGCTTCTTGTTTCGTTTTGTTCGTGGGCTGTTTCTTTTTATTTTTTATTTTTTATTTTATTTTTTTAATTTTTTTTATTTTTTGTATTTTGTCTTGGGTTACTCTATTCTTTGCTTTTTTATTTGGACCGTTTGCTTTTTATTTGTCTTGTGATTTTCTGACCTTTTCTATAAAGCCTGATATTAAAAAAGAAAAAAACACTAAAAAAGAAATAAAATAAAATAAAAATTCATTCATGAGAAGTGAGAGAAAGACCATACCAGAAATAAAGAGATCTAAGATAGTGATATTACAGATGGGGTTTATTATTATTATTATTATTATTATTATTATTGAAATTAAAAACAGATAATGCATGTTGAGTGACATAAAATTAGTTCTAAAAACCATGATTCATAAAGAAGGAAAAATTAGAACTATATCAGTAAAGACCGAAGAAGTCTGTAACTAGAGCTTGCTTATCACTTGAATTCAATCTCTCACAACACTTCCAAATTTTGACAGATATCATAAAGTTCTCGTTTCTTCTATAAACGAGAGGACAATCTATTCCACTTCAGCCAAGTAATCGTCAATTTCAGCGGGTGTGAGCACTCTGAATTTCTTGTCAGCACTAATGATACCGATCAGTATTTGCTTGATATCTGCCCTTCAAACCCTTTCTTCGGGGATAGGGTTTAGTATGTTTGAAAAATAAATAAAATGGTTGTTTTGAAAATAAATAATATAAATTAATAAAAATATTTAATTTAATTTAATTAAATCAAAATTTAAATAAGTAGGGTATAAATAAATCAATAGAGGGTGTGCTAATAGCACAACTCTAAAATTTTTTAAAATTTAAATTTTGAGAATGGAATGTTTTTAAAAAAGAAATGTAAAAAGAAAAAATTGGATTGTCAAAAGAAGATCTCAAAAAACATAGAATTAATAACTTGGTAATATTCCCGTAAAGACAAACCCATTTGGTTATATTTCCCCCTATTCTCTCTCATGATATTTGCAACTAAACTTCAAACAAAATGGTATGTAAGAACTCTCTCTATATCTATATATATATATTCATAAGCATCAAAAATGCTTTCAAAAAATATTTATACTATACCTCGATATCCAAACAAATATACCATTTGATACCTTAATTACCACTTCCAGTATAACTTAAATTCTAACGGCTGTTTAACCTGACTTGGTCTTAAAAAATACTTGACAATGTCCAGATTAAAAAATGTAAATTAAAGAGTTATTAATCATTTTAAATTAATTCAATTAGCTAAATTCCAAAAACTACTAGAAGCAAGCAATGATGATGAGATATCCGGATCATGTGTCCCATCTTTCATCTTTGGCTAAGAATAAAGTCCTTCAATCAAATGAATGGATGTTTTCATGATAAAAAGACTGAACTTTGATTCACAAAAGATAATTAAAGTGTATATATATATATATATATATATTTATGGATGTTTTCTTTTTCTTTTTCTTTTTCTTTTCCTTTTATATTTGAGGAGGGGATTTAAACTCAATATCTCTATAGCAATCATTAAAATTATAGATAGATATCAATATAAAATCCATTAATCAAACACAAAAATAACTCAATCACCAACTTGTCTGATCTTCACTCTTAAGGTAAAACACAATTGGTGAGAGCTCTCGAATGAAAGCAATAGATCTAGCCAACTAGGAAACAATCCCTTTCAATCAACCTTAAAGTTTAAGATGAAACAGTTTATTTTATGGTTATGGTTGTGTCATGTGTATGTGTAGGGTGAAGTGTGATACATGTTATAAGTAAAAACCAAAATTTATTCATTCGTATATCATGTCTTCATGTTAAATTATAAAAAATAAAAATAAAAAGTGATAATAACTATATTTATTTTGCATTTAAATCATATTAATATTATATAAAAATACGATTGACCGAACATAATAGATAGTGTAATTATTTGAAAAGAATATGTTACATGCAACCTAATATGTTTCCTAAAATGTACATGAGGGTTGAGGTAGTTTGAAGTTGTAACATCTCAAGCCGAAATTAAAAATTAAAAAAATTCACTTTTATGCAGCATACCACTTAGGAATCAGCTACATTTGCTTTGGTAGGTTCAACTAAATTCTATTTGGTATTTAGGATACTGCAATTGGTTTTGATATATAACTGTAATGGAAACTTTTGAGTTTTTTATTTTTATTTTTAAGCTTGAAAATTTTTAACTTCCGAGTGATATACAATTTTCTCTCTCTCTCTCAAAAAAAAATAAAAAATATATATATATATATCATATCATCAGCTTTGAAAACTGAAAAGGCGTGAGAAAATAAGTTGAGAGAAATAATTGGTTAGATGCCATGTGCAATGTCTTAGACAAGTTAAAATTGAGGACCCCCACCAAATAAGTGAAAATAATCTTGGTTATAATGACATAAAAACTGCTGTGAAAATGACAAGAATGACTACTTCAACTTCCTCCGAAATTTCTTACAAACATTTTCAACTTGACATGATCAAAGAAGAGCTTCTTTCTTGCCTTTCCAGCTCAGGAAAAGAAAATGGTTTTGCCTTCCAGCTCAGGAAAAGAAAACGTGAAACGACATTTCATTTTATTTTATTTTTACAGAAAATACAAGTAAACGGTGTAATCATTTTGACCATAAGAGCAATAATGGATCGTTGGTCACTTGGTTGTTGTTGTTGTTGTTGTTGCCTGCATACCAATTCTTGGGTATGATTGGGGTTTAGGTGGCCACGTTGTTACCTTAAACTCCACCAACAAATTAATGAGTTTCTTCAGCCTCTGTGATGCTAGTGAGTAGTGAGTAGAGAGTAGTGCCTCTCTTTCTCTGCTTCAAATCTTGGACTCCCCCACAAGGAACCTGCCCTCAATTATACATTTCACACGCTATTCCTCTTCCCACCAATCATTTGTTAGAGGACCATTCTAAATTCGCAATTCAGAGAATGGAAATAGGAATACGATTCGAATCCATGATCTTATGGTATAAATGTGAGAAATATAGCATTAGGTTAATATCATGTTAATGTATATTTTGAACACTTCATAACCTAAACAATGTTAAGCACTTAGAAATGGCTACATTGTCTTAGATTCTAATTATAATTTAAGTCATTAAAAGGGGTTTAGGTTCAAATTTGGAACAGTTACATTTAAAGAAAGTTGGCGTGGCTTACGATGCAAAGAAAATATTAATGATAATAATAATAATAATTAATAAATCATTATTTTATATTAATAAGACTATAGTAACTTAATAATTAACAAATGAATGATTGAAAATTGAAGTAAAAAGATTTAAGTTAATACAACGAAAAATAATATTATAATTACATTTTAATTCTAATGAGTAATTTATCCTTACTTATTTAACCCCGTTTAGAGCAGAAGTGAATGTGAAGACGTAAAACTGTAAAAGTAAAAGAAAAGAATTATAAATAAATATTTTGTTGATAAGTATTACAATGCCAGAAGCTTTGACTTGAACAGTTCAACCCCCGAAAGTCTGCAACTATATAATGCAGACATAACAATTGTACAACCTTAAATATTAAAGATTGAAGAGAGCATAAATTTCTCTGATAACACGTGAACTGCACATGGCTCCCTTGTGTTGTCTCACTCTCAGTCACTCTCAGAGACCATATGATTCTTGATCCGGCGGTTCAAATATTTTGCTGCTTTGAAAATATAACGGCCGCGTGAAAACTGATATCGCCAAAGATCAAAACCGCGTCTATTGGCCAGTGGGCCCCACTTGTACTACATTCTAGAATCACAATGGACTTCGCTTCCACTTTACGCTCCAGCTACACCGACAATTTCTCTTCTCCTGATATTTTGACCATCATTTTCTCTCAATAACTCGCATGTTTTACGTTTAAGGATCCGTTTGGTTTTTAATTATTATTATTATTATTTTTTAAAATATTATAATAATTCGAGATTAAGCATGGAGAGGTGGAAAGATTCGAACTTATAGTCTCATAACGTAGGTGTGAAGGACATACCACTTAACCAATCTTATATTGATGATTGGTTTTTAACTCATTTAACTGTTTTATTATCAATTATTATGTATAACTCAAACTCTCTTTAAACAATCTATTTAAACTAATTTTTTTTTTTAAACAATAATTAAATGTAGATACATATCTTAATTTGGTTAATTAAATATAAATTGGGATAGCATTTTTAAACAATTAATTTAAATCCATTTATTTATATACGATTGAGCCTTGAAATTCGAAGTCAACAACAGCTAAAACTAGGAAAAAAACGTCGATGAAGTGAACAAAATTATTAATTATGGCACAGCTCGATCCGGCCTGAGCTAATAGATGACAACAACATCATTATCTTTTGGTTTAATTCCAATTTATTTAAGCAGATTAACGACTAAAAACAATTGTTTCTGGCGTCGACAAGCTGTTAACATTCGGGGCAGGCTCTTTTGAATGTTTATGTGGAAAATATTATGGATACGTGACAAATTAAAATGCAAACGAGATATATATTAAGGATTTAAATGGTGTTTAAAACATGTATTTGAATTGGAATTTATTACTTTCATTTTCATCTTATGGGACTTTTCTCAGGTGGGCCTGAGGATTGGGGAGGAACCAATAGAGAGATGCCAAAAAGTGGAAGAATGTGAACGGAATTGATTTGAAATGATTTTGAATCTGATTCGCATTCATGAACGGTGGAAAACGAGTTTGAGTTCTGTTCAATCACGAATATGCCTGCGAATAGGTTGGAAAATCTTGATAGATGTATATTCAAGCTATTACTTTATGGAAACCGATTGCTTATCTGAAAGATGTTACTTGGGTGATTTCAAATAAAAACAAAATTGTGACAAATTATTTGTTTTATGTCTTTTATTATTATTATTATTATTAAATTGGTACGTACCTTTACTATATGTATACACAAAATCTCCCTGAGGTTTGCCTTTGATATAGGCAAACAATTTTTTTTCTATAATTGACATTAATCTCATTAGCCGTTAGTTAATTAACACCATGTTTGGTAGCTGAGCTAAGTTGTTAGATGGACGAGCTTGGGGCTTGGATAAATAATTCTCAAATCAGCAGCTCAAATCCTATAAATGACAAAAGCTTTAAAAAAAAATCTGGTGTTGATAGTTTGATAGATAAATAAACAGGAGAGAAAGGAAAGAAAATGAAATGAGTGGATATTTTATTTCTTATTTAGATTGTTAAATGAGAAAGAAAGGAAATGATAACGAGGGAAAGAGAGGGAATAGTTCTTCTTGTTTTATGTAATTTGATTTCTCTTCAAAATTGGACAGAAAAGAAGGAAAAGAAATTAAAAGTTAATGGATTTTTTCAATAGTTTAAAACTAACTCCATTTGTTTCTTTTAATTTCCTTTCTATCCATAACCATTCAAACAGCCATCACTAAAAACACTATCCTTTCATCTCCTTTCCTCTCTAACTTAAAAAATAAAAAAAAATAAAAAAAATAAAAAATAATAAAAAAACCTTAATGAATTCAATTCAGACTCATTAAATTTTAAGTGGAAAAAACAAACAACTCCTAAATCGACTAATAATTTTAATGGTTCTAGACTAACGGCAGAAGGTCAATACCTGTTTTATAGAATAGTTGTTTCTTTTTATCCAAGAACAAACCTCATAAAGGTTTTATGTACTTTGCTCCACTTGAATTTTAATAATTATATAGTTTTTATTTTATTTTATAAATTCATATCATCTTAATGGCGTGTCATTAAGACAATGATGTATATTGTTTATTGACATCTTAATGATGTATTGATGTATATTAACAATGATTTAGTTTATTTGATTGATATGTCGACACTACCGTCTTTTATTCAATGATTAAGGTTTGCTATGCATGGTTAATTAGTAATCAATACATTGAAAGAAAATATGTTGTTACCTTGTTTTTTTTTTTTTATTGGACTGTAGAAGGCGACCCGCGAGATCTCGAACATTGAATTTCAACATTAATAGAAAGATATGTTACAATCGAAGTACACATGTATTTGTTTGTTATCCTTCAACTATAGTTATAAGTTTTTTTTTTTTTTTTTTTTTTTAATTTAGTTAATTCCATTGAGAAGTAAGTAATATTAAGGAAGGAGTGGTAGTATTTTGTTCAAAAATATTATAAAAATCAGTACTAAGATCACGTGAGTTATAATTGATAAATCATTCACTATGTCATTATTGTTACACTAAATAATAAATTTTGGAAAATAATAATAATAATAATAAGTGAAAAAAATTTCGATTTTAGTTGTCATTTGGTCATTTAAGTTTAATTTAATGGTTGATAGAGGTTACCCATAAATGTGTGATATATTTATTTTTCCTAATCTAAAATAAAGAGTTAATTGACAGTATGATATTGAAGTTACAAATGATAAACTAAAGATATACCCTTTTTTTTTTAATTAAAATTTACTATCTTAATTCAACCAATATATTTATTTCTTATTTGTTACATGTGTATAGTATATAATAATCATAAAATATAATAATACCATCTATTAAATACATCTAACTATCAAGAATTAAAGATATAGTTAAAAACAGTAAATACTGACACCATAAAAATAAATTAAAAAGTTATATTGATAATTTATATATATATATATATATATATAATTATCAATCATAACCATTACATTTACGGATATAGCTTGTAACTATGATTTTACTGTTTTATTTTATTTTATTTTTGATATATCATTTACAGAGACGTCAACTCAAATTTAAAATAGAATCAAGTTATATAATCGATTTTTGACTTAGCCATATTGGATAGTGGTTCGATTTCATTGATTTTGATGTGAGGAGCATATAATTGAATCAACTTTATCTCAATATTTATATCTTATTTTATTATTTTTATTATTATTATTATTTTGCCTGTTTAATTTATAAAAATAATAATGTAAAAAAAAAAAATTAAAAATTAGGAATGTCAACCAACTAATTAATCAATTAAATATTGCTACCATCAAAGAGTGTCACAGCTCTAACGTATACACTTTAATTTTATACAGTTGAACTCACGTAATTTGTTAATGATTTTATTTTCATTTGAATAAAAAAAATTAAGAATAATATAAAAATATTGGAGTGGAAATGAAATAAAAAAGAGCAGAGCATGTGTTATAGGTTTTGGGTTATGGATTCCACCCGACATGCTCCAAGATTCATTCCGGATCCTCATTAACCCATTTTGGTCAACTAAATTTAACCTATACTCTTTCTCCCTTCGGTCTTCGCTCGACATTTTTTTTTCCTAATAAAATTAGCCCCTAAGTATACTCTGGAAAAATATAGACATGCGCTCTTAAATTTCTATGTTGACGCCAATTTTGAGAGCGTTGATCACCATGTGTTTATTGCTACCAGAGTATGATTCACGTATTAAATTAAGGCGAATGTTACCTACCTTTCCCATTTGAATTTTTCATCCATTGCTTGAGACGTATATACGTTTTCATTTAATAAAAAATTCGTACATTTTGCTATATAGTTTGTTTACATATTTACCTCTGATGATTGTTTTTATCATTTTATTAATAAAGAGTAAATATGTAAACAAGTTTTGCAACAAAAAGTAAAGGTTTTTTATTAAATAAAAAAGTGTATACGTATCGATCAATGAGTGAAAAATATAAATAAGAAAGGTAGATAGCATTCCCTTAAATTAAAACTTATATCTTTTAAATAAGAGAAAAACTTTGTATAACCGGAATCACGGTACCGTAGTATAAAAATATAAAAATAAAAATAAAAATAAATAAATAAAAACAGGTCTTATGTATTTATTACGTGAATTCTATATATTTTTTAATTTTTTTATACTTCAGGATCGCCGTAGTACCGCGACCCTGATTGTGCGTAGTATTCCTCTTTAGACAAAACCCGTGGTTTCTAATTAAATATTAATGATAAATAATTAACTTACGGTGGCAATAAGTCAATAACATGTATTTTACACTACGGAACCATCGCAGGATATACTTAGGTGTAAAATAGTGTTCATTTATTTATTCTACCGTGGTTAAGTTTATTTAATTTGACGGTGACTCTGTTGGATTAGTCGGACATCAAGAAATGTCAAAAGTGATGAAAACAGTTGGACGTAAGAGAATCTCCGACACTATATTAAATTACTGTATCAATGCTAAAATTTAATACATTGTATAAAAACCATCCTTCAATACAGTATTAAATAATGTGTCAAATTTGACATATATTATATTATGTACTAAATTTGACAAATAAGGATCTTCTCCTCACCTCACCTCACTTAATCTTATAACACATAAGTATTGCAATAAATGAATGGTTAAGATGTGATTGACACTTTATTAAACCAATCACATGTTTTAAAAAAGGTGAGGAAAAGATGAGGATAAGGTGAGGTGAGGAGAGGATCATAGTTCAACCATCCTCCAATACAATACTAAATAATGTGCCAAATTTGACATATACTATATGTCAAATTTGGTACAACAATAAATGTTCATTTTTTAAATACAAAAATACTATTATATATATTTTAAATGAAATAATGAATGTATTAATGGAACTTTGCATTGGAGCATTAAAACCGCCCCGTCCATATTCCAAAAGGCTGTCAACAGGATATTTTACCCTCTCCTCCACTTTGCCTTGTTGTAAATTGATGACATCTTGTTGTTCTCTCCTGATGAGTCCTCCTATAACCACCTCCTCCAGCAGTTCCATCAAATCATGAACCAGCATGGTATCATGCTCTCCGAAAAGAAAGACAGGGAAGGAAACAGACATTACTGTGGCCATCTCTCGCTTTGTTGGCTCTCTCAGGGACTGGTACCAAGCTCTTGGAGAATACAGACAACTGCAGTTTGTCCGATCCGCAACAGCATCCAATGCCATGGGAATCATTTTCTGAGAATTCCTTGGCGACCCTTCCCAATTCTGATAGAGCGCTAGAAATCCTACACTCTGAAGGACTTTTGCCTTCTGAACCAGAGCCCCAGACTGTGATTGTCGACAACAATCTAGGAGGTCATTTTCCTCATGCAAACCACAGCGTAGGCCTCGCAAACCTCCAGACCCTCCAATCCCTGACCGCTCTCCTAGTACCAAACTCGTAAATGGTCCTTGGTTTGACCTCATTGAGTCTCCAACCACCTGGAGAAAAAAGATTTCTGAGATGAGCGCTTGACTTGACCTCCAACTGGCCAAATCTGAACAGAACCTTGAAGCTATCATGCGAGAATTTGTCACTCGCTTCGTTAGCTCTCTCAGGGACTGGTACCAAGCTCTTGGAGAATACAGACAGCTGCAGTTTGTCCGATCCGCGATGGGATCGAAATCTCCACAGCTATTTAAAGGTCCAACTCCAGATTTCGGGCATCTCAATGCTCCCCGAGTCTTATATGGCCACTATCTAATTTTAATTAATAAAATATTAAAAATAGTATTTTAAATAGAATTATGCATTAGAGCACGATGCTAAATTAATGTGTCAAACATAACATTTACTCTTTTTTGTACCAAATTTGACATTAACATTAGCATATGCATTGGAGATAGTCTAACAATGTAAATCGGATCAAATAATCTGAAATCAATCCAATCTGAAGTTTCGAACAAAAAAAAAATTGAATCCAAAAATACTTGAATACAGTTTTCAAATATGATATATAAGAAATTATTGTGCGGATTGGATAAATCAGAATACATTCCGAAATATCTAATTTGAAATAAATTTGGAAAATAAAAAAATTAATTTTAGATTAAAGAAATTACTTAAAAAAAGATTTAATTTTTAATTAAAAAACAGTTACATTAATTTATCATGAGATTTTTTACATTGTTTTGTATCGTGAAGCATGGGAAAAAAAAAGTCCGAAAAAAATCCAATGACAATAAAAAAAAAAAAATCAAATATTGATAGGAAAAAAAATCCGATTTCAATCCAAATCTTAATCCGAAACTAATATAATTCCAATCCAAATACAAATCCGAAATTGTAATACGCTAGTACAAATCTAATCCAATCCGAATTTCAGTTTGGAAGGCAATTAAAACAAATGATCCAAATTTTTTCAATCTGAATCCTAAAATTATAAAAATCTGAAAATTGAATCTGAATCCCATCTATTTGACATCACTAGGGTAAACAATATGGAATTGTGATGTCATTATTACATATCCAAAAGTCGGGATTCTTCAATTAGTCAAAGAACCGGCAAATGGTCAGACAGTCAAGAACGTGCAAGGCTGGACAAACATCGAAGTTCTAACTTTAACCATGGTTGAATTACAAGAGAACTGTAGTCTGTAGAAGCATGTGCACGAGCAGTATAGGACATGTTCTTCATTTGCAGCAACAGTTGCTATTGGACTTTAAAACGGCAAATATTTGAAGTGGTTGGACCCTCCTCGCACATTAAGTGCGTGTGTATTATTAACCTTACAAAAATATGATTTATTGTTAATAAAATATTAAAATTTATTAAAAAAATGCTTCATTATTAATAATTAGTTCACTTGGGTAGGGGTTGATCCAAATTTCAATTCAATGCGATGAGTTGATTGATCGAGTCTAAATTATCGATATTCTATTCTTTCAACTATTATAAATCTATATTTGATCTAAAGTAAAAAATAATAATAATCTTTATTCAAATAAATAAATAAATAAATATATATATATATATAATATGACGGTTCGAATATAAAATTTTTTTATGAACATCATTTATAACTAAATTATTTTAAGCGGTGATAAAATTTAAATTTTCTAATTTTATTGGTTCATGAGTTTTTTTTTTTTTTTTTTTTTTTTATTTTTTTTTTTTAAACTATCAGTTTAGGATTTTAAATCAAACCAATCATAAATATAAAAGGAAATCATGTTTTATATAAATTTGTAATTATTTTTATTATTAGTACATAATTTTATGAAGTTAATCTATTTACATAGCATCAATTAAAGTACAGTATAATCAATTAATCATCATTCCAATTTAACACTCTTTCAAATAATTTGATGTTAAAATTAATTCTATTTTTTATTGAGGTCCTGTTTAATATTATTTTTAAGGAGTTAAAATCCGATTATTTAATAATTTTGATATAAAAAAGTTGTTTGGTCAAATTTTTAAAATTGATTATTTGAGAATCTTGATTGATTTTGTAGTAATTTTAAGAAGCACGTGTTGGTTACTTTTGTAAAGTGATTATGATAAAATCTACTGTATAATTTAATGAATCTTTTTAAAGACTAGATTATCTTTATTGATTTAACATAAATACAAATATATCTCATGTTTAATTTCATATAACTCAATTTTATTAGTTCATCGTTGATTAAATGCTCGTTTGGTTGAGTTTTCTATTATCTCAAAAGGTCTACCAACGTTTATTTGAGTTTTTTTTTTTAGTTATTTGGTTAAGCTTTGAGATTGTCTATTTTAAATCGAGTAGAGATTAGTATAATTTAAATCTCTACTAGACAAAAACTCATGGGGAGATGCTTTTCCAAATAGACATTTAAAAAAAAAAAAAAAAGTCTACTAACTAAACAGTTATAATTTTTTTTTTCTCAAAAACTCTATTTCTAATAGATCTACTGTATATAGATCTTTTACCAATAGAGGTTCTCCAAAAGCTAAACCAAATAAGGTCTAAAATATAAGATTAATTAAAATATTTTTAAAAATAATTTATTCATCTTCTCAACCTAATTTCGGAACAGACACCCAAGCTTAGAACTTAGAACAATCCCCTAAAACTCATCTTTTTCACTATCTACTTCATCTTCTCTACCATTCTTCTTCGTTACCATCACAAATTCACCCAAAAATACAATCAATAAAAATTATAAAAAATAATTTTAAAAAAAAAGTGATAAAGATTGAAGTGTTGTAGATACAGGCATGGCAAGCAAAATAAATCAAATAATATAATAGTTAAAAGAAAAGAAATGAGTAAAGGAAGAAGCACCCGATTTTTTATTTTTTTTTATCCTTTTAGATTTGGGGCTATCAAACCCTGGATTTTTTTGGTTGTCATGGGAGTTTGAGATTAAGAGGTGTGAAAATAATTTTTTTTAGTTCGCTTGATAATTTAATTTCATGTCTGTTATAGTCATTATGTAAAATCACAGCAATTAAAGGTAAAGTTTACCAAACTTATGAATACTGCTTTTCAATCCACAACAATTTCAACAGAAGAATTAACTAAACAATTGTCTGATTAATTTCACATCGGATTATTTTTTTTAGCAGAACTAAATTATTTTAAAAGCAACATCAATACTAAATAGGCCCTCAATTGCTTTTCAAAAATACAAATAGTTAGCTAGTTTTTTTATATTTTTTTATATTATATATATATATATATTTTTGAAACTATACATATATAACTATTAGTATTTGGAAGGGTTTGAAAAATGTTTGATTAATTTTAAAATGTGGAGGAATATTTTAAGTTTGGTTTTCAAATATTCTTAATTCATTTATTTTTTTCTATTATTAGATTACAAGAACCGTTGAAATACGAATTTTTTTCTTTTTTTTTTTCAACTATTGGTTAAAATACAAAGTTAAAGTAAACACATATACAACATTTTAAATTTATTAATTTCAAATCAACTCAACACTTAATTCTGTTCACCAAATGCTGATACTGTAAAATAGATCAACACTTAATCAACTCAACACTTGATTTTTATTATGTTTTAAATAGATCTATTGATATGTGTAATTATTTGCTATCATTTATTTATTTTATTTAAATATAAAATCTTATTCTTAAGTGTTTTAGATTAAAAAAAAAAAACAATATAATAAAGGATCCTAATCCCTGAATGAGAATCTTTCGATTACGTACTGATCTCTAAACAATTACTCACTAATCTCTAAACATTTAGAGATTAGTGCGTAATTGACAGGCTCTCTACTCATTTGATGTACGAGGGTTTAACTGCTTTAGACAATTGCCGTTTTAGTGTCCAATAGCAACTGGCGACGTAAATAAAGAGTTTGTCCTATTTGCACTCACAAGTCACAACTACACATGACTTGTTCTTTACTTCTCTAGTTCTCTTGTAATTCAACCATGGTCAACCACTTAACCATGGTTAAAGTTAGCACTTCAATGCTTTTCCAGCCTTGCACGTTTTTGACTGTCCATTTGTCGACTCTTTGAGAAGGGAAGAATCTCGACTGTTAAATTTGTAATAATGATATCACAAATTTCATATTGTTGCCTGGTAATGTTAAATGGACCTTATTCGGATTTGGACTGAAAATTTCTGAATCGGTATTTTTTTTAATAAAAAAAAATTGCCTTCAAACTGAAATTAGGATTGGATTGAATTCGAAATTGCGGATCAGAATCATATTGGTTTCGGATTTGGATTTGGATTAAATTGGATTTTTTTTCCGAATAACAAATGGATTTTTTTTTTTGTTCAGATTTTTTTCGGATTTAATAAAAAAAATCTATTTTCCCCTATGTTTTACCGTATAAAACAATGTAATATATACATATATATATATAATATGTTTTTTGTATTTTTTAAATCTAAAATTAACATTTTTATTTTTTGGATTTGTTTCAAATTAGATATTTTTATCTTTATTTGGAAAAAAAAAATTATAAATGGATTTATTCGATCCGCACAATAATTTCCTATATACTATATCTGAAAACTAGATTCAGGTATTCTTGGATTCATATTTTACTTTGTTCAAAACTTCAAATCGGGACCGATTTCGGATTATCTGATCCGATTAACATCTCTATTATTACCATGCACCGGTTCTCATTACTTTTGATATTTATTGATGCCCAACCCAACTACTCTATCAGAGTCATCGACGGATTAAAAGATCTTAGAGCATATCCAATGGTAATGTGACTTGTATTTGAAAAAATAGTGATATGTCAACATTGTCAACCCACTTACTTCATATGTGGCATGTAACTAAACTTGATAGATATCCAAATAAAAAAGTGGTCTCCAATGCCTCACTTGTAAAATCTATGTTTTTAATGACGTATCAATTTATTATTGATCTCTTTAAATATACTTTAGAATTGTTGAATAAGATAAGGTAAAAGATAAGAGTGATTGCTGACTGGGCCAACAAGACGGCCGTCCAACAAACCATTTAAAATCAGAGAGTTATGTTGACAGCCTCTAAATAAAAAGTTGTCACTTCAGCTTGAAGTTGTACTTGAGAGATTGCTTTGAAGATAAATTTTTTAACAAAATGGATGTCCATCCTACGTGTATCTAATTTGATCACAACCCACATTAGTATTGGAGATGCTCTTAGACATGACTAGATAGAATGAATGAACGTTATTTATCACCGATTTATATTATGCGGTGGTCACGTAGTATGGAAGACATGTCATTGACTTATTGTCACCATAATTAACATATTTGTCATTAATGTTTAATTAGAAATGGGTTTTTTTTGCCAATGGACTCTTGTCAATATGGTAGACCTCTTCAACTAGTGTGTCTACCACCAAGGTTCAATCCCTAGGACATGCATGGTTTTGTGCAAATTTTTGAAGTCCCACCAATGTTCAATTGTGTGGGTGTTGTACCATCTATGTGTGGTCTCTTTCTCCTCATAAATGGAAACTAAGGTCCGAACTGTTCTTGTAGAATCCAAATCTCGTCGATATCGAAAGTTGTTATAACCATAAAAAAAATATATAAAAAAAAAATGGGTTTTGTCTGAACAGATTTAAGTTTAATTCAATGAACTTGAATATATTGTAGGATTACAAAAATATGATTTGTTTTTAAGAAAATATAAACAAAATGAATAAATATTTGTTTCAAAAAAATAAAAAATTAATACATAATAAATGATAAATGTTTATTATTAAAAAAAGTTTACCTAGCTAAGTTGATACAAATTTCATTTCAATTAAATGCAATGAATTGATTGATTGAGTCTAAATTAACAATATTTTATTGTTCACATGATTATAAATCTATATTTTCAATACATAAAATATTTTTAGATGAGTAAACGTTATTTATGACTAAACTATATTAGACGGTAATAAATTTAAATTTTCTAATTTGATTGGTTTATGAATTTTTATTTATTTATTTTAATTATCAATTCAGGATTTCAAATCCAACCAATCATTAATATAATCAGAAAACAAAATTGTTTTGTATAAATCCGTAATTATTTGTATTATTAGTATATAATTTTATAAAGGTAATTTATTTCCGTAGTACCAATTAAACACTCTTCAAATAATTTGATGTTATAATTAATTATATATTTTATTGAATTGCTTTAAAAAAATACCAATAGTTAGATAGCTTATTTTTTATTTTTTAAAAAACCACTAGTTATTTTAGTTGTCATATAATTTATAATTGAATGCATATATCTCACTCACGTTAGTATTTGGTATATGAGTTTTACTATTTGCTATCTATATTTGACTAATTTAAAAATTGTAGGAAAAAAAGTTGAAAAATATTTGATTATTTTTAAAATGTGGAGGAATATTTTAAGTTTTTTTTTTTTTTTTTCCAAATATTCTTAATGCATTTATTTTTTCAATTGTTAGATTACAAGAACTGTTGAAATACAAATTTTGTTTTTTGTTGATTTATTGGTTAAAATACAAAGTTAAGTAAACACATTTGCAATCTTTTAAAATTTATTAATTTCAAATCAACTTAACACTTAATTTTGTTCACCAAATGCGTGACAATGACATTATAAAAAACATTATTTTATTTAATTAATTGTATTCCTAGTAAGATTAAGATAAGGTGGTATAAATTATTAGTGGAAAAATACTCGACTAGAGTATGTTAATTACTTTTTTGTAGAGATTAAAGCCTTACTTTTTTTGGTTTATCCCAAATTTTATTTTTAAATTCGGAATATAAATTTAAATGAGCACCATTTACCACATAACTATACTTTAAATATTTGATTGTACAGTATAAGTCATTAGAATATATGAGAAACTAATTTGTACGCACTAACATATCATGCCACTTAATAATGATATCCGGTTATCATACTCCACCGTAATTAAACTAAATTATATTTAATTAGGTCAAACTCAAAATAGAGGAAGTTGGTTGGTGACCACATTAATTGATCACGTCCGTTCATCAACTGCCCCACGAACCCTTATCTCCCTGAATTTAATATTGAGAGGAGCCGTATGATATAGGTAATTGGTTGAATAATTTAATTAAATGAGTTTCGGAGAAAAGACAACAGCATGTGAAGTATGAACGCACTCACAAATGGTCAACAAGAAGCTTTAGATAGAAATTAAGTGATGACAACTACACTCCCACTAACATCTGACGGTTAGTGACGAGAGTGTAGGACAGGTGTCAGCCGATCAAGATGGTATGAATGCACGTGGCGAATAGTCAGTGGCGGATGAACGTTGATTGAAGTACACTTACGTCATAAATAAGAGATGGGCAGATGAGAGAGAAGGACATGTAATTTTTTTAAGATGAAAAGTGAGAGATAATCGAAATTAACGAGATGGGTTAGTGAGATAATCAAGGTATTCGGGCACTATATAAAGGAAGCAGATGTGGCCGTCTCAAAACACAAGAGAGGCTGAGAGATAAACACAAAAGTGAGAGAGAGAGAGAGAGAGAGAGTGTGAGAGAAAAAAGAGAGCTGAGAGATATTCAATCTAAGAGCGTTTTGTCTGAATTCAAGTTTCGCAAAATTTCCCCCTCTGTAATTCCCCGATTCTCTGAATCCCTTTCTGTTAATCATCTGTGTCTTTCAAAAAAAATCTAATTTTTGGGTTTGTTTTCAAAATTAAATTTGATATTAAAAAGCAAACTTAGTGAAGGATTTCTCGAAAGCCAGGTGTTTTCAGAATCGAGATCCAGGTTTTTATTTTTATTTTTTTATTTTTTAATATTTGTTTTGTTTTCAAGTGAATTTTTCGTCCCTTTTTTTTTTTTCTTTGTTAGTTGAATCTACTTGAAGGGTAGTTTTTGATCCCTTGGAAGTTGATTTTAGGTTTTCTTTGGAATTGAAGTGGTTGTCTATTATAAACCTCTTTGATCTTTTCAATATTTTTGTTTTGTTTTGTTTTGTTTTGTTTTTGTTTGTTTTGTTTTAAATCAGCAAAGAACATATCTATAGATACTTTGTTGATTAACAAGTTAGTAGTTTGAGTGAAGAAATGGCAGCTTTACTGGATTTATACAGTAGCAGAGCAGTTCAACAAGATCCATTTGGTGGTGGTGAACTGATGGAAGCACTTGAACCTTTTATGAAAAGTGCTTCCTCACAAACTCTTTCTTCTCCTCCCTGTATTTCTTCTACTTCTTATGACAACTTCATATCTTTCTCTCCTTCTCTATCAACACAGGAAATTCAACCCGGTTTCTACAGTCAGGATGCTTGCTCCACTTCGTCTACCCATTTCTTTTCCGATGGGTTCTCGATTGAAGATCCTTTTTGTGGTCTCCAGCAGCAGCTACCGGCTTCTCAAATCGGTTTGAATAACCTTACCCCTTTTCAGATCCACCAGATCCAAACCCAGATCCAGCTCCAAAACCAGACCCAAACCCAGATGTTTTGGCAGCAGCAGCTTCAACAACAACAACAACAACCACCACCACCACCACCACCACAAAATCATAACCTGAGCTTCCTTTCTCCGAAACCCGTCCCGATGAAGCAAGTGGGTATTCCTCCAAAACCCACCAAACTCTATAGAGGAGTGAGACAGCGTCATTGGGGTAAATGGGTTGCAGAGATCCGTCTTCCCAAGAACCGGACCCGTCTCTGGTTGGGTACCTTCGACACAGCCGAAGAAGCAGCCTTGGCTTACGACAAAGCAGCCTACAAGCTGCGTGGTGACTACGCCAGGCTCAATTTTCCAAACCTCCGCCATAACGGGTCCCACATCGATGGCGAGTTCGGCGAGTACAAGCCTCTCCATTCCTCAGTCGACGCGAAACTGGCGGCCATTTGTGAAAGCCTAGCCGATTCGCAGAAACAAGGGAAAAAAGAGAAGCTGAACACTTCCGCCGAGAAGAAACGACGCCGTACAGTGTCGGCTCCGGTGGAAGAACCTCAAACGGCGGCGGCGAGTACGGAGAATGTGATTGTCGGTGTTGGTGAAGTGCAAGGTTGTGTTAAGGCAGAGAGCAGCAGCTGTAGTGATGTGTCAGCTGTGTCGTCTCCGTTGTCGGATTTGACGTTTCAGGACTTGTCAGAACCGTCATGGGATGTGGCTCCGGAGAATTTCATGTTGCAGAAGTACCCGTCTTATGAAATTGACTGGGATTCTATTTTATCTTAATTTGTTGTCTTTCATGTTTATGTTGTAATTGTAGTTGGGTTTAGGATTCAGTTCTTTAGGTTTTGTTTAGTGGGGGGCTGCTGCAATGAAGTTTTTGGCAGTTGCAGAGCCAAAATGGGTCTTTCAATTTAGTTTAATTAAATTAGTAATGTTAATATTTTAATTATATCATGTAAAATCTCCATCGTGGTCTTAGCTGGTTTTTGTCAGGCTGATCCTGGGAGAAC
Source organism: Acer negundo (assembly GCA_035582765.1). Classification (NCBI taxonomy): domain Eukaryota; kingdom Viridiplantae; phylum Streptophyta; class Magnoliopsida; order Sapindales; family Sapindaceae; genus Acer; species Acer negundo. The sequence continues at coordinate 8,133,805 of CM069231.1, read as the reverse complement.
TAGTGTTCTTCGTTTGTGTCTATATCAATTCTACCGGTATTTATTTTTTTCTATCTCTCAACTAGCATCTCTGTTTGCAATCTGTTTGTATGATTGAAGATGATTGATCTTTGTGGATCACATGATGTTTGGATTGGTTGATATGAGGACAAAATATTGCCCATGTATTGTGGCTGAAAATTAATTGTAGAAAAATTCATGACGTGGACAAAAAAAAATTAAAGAATATGAAGTTGAGTTTCTAATTCTAGAAACTCTTAGAAATGCTAAGATCTTTAACTCTTTCCACCAATAAGAATATCTCCAATGCTATTATCCATTTGGAGAAAATAGAGTGCCATATAAGATAGATATTAAAAAAGTTAAAAAAAACTCTCTAATGCTATTATCTAAGTTGAATATAGAGATGATGTGTCAAAAAAAAGTTAGAGATTAGAAACTCTCATAGAAATGCTAACTAGGATTTCTAACTTTTTTCACCAATAAGATTTAAGTTTTTAACTTTTTTCACCATGAGATTAACCCTCATTTAATTGTAAAATAAAATAGGAGAGAGAGTATAAGAGCATCTCCAATACTATTATGCATTTGGAGAAAATGGAGTGCCATATAGGATAGATATTGAAAAAATTATAAAAACACTCTCCAATGCTATTATCTAAGTTGAATATGGAGAATGATGTGACCAAAAAAAGTTAGAGAATATGGAGTTGAGTTTGAAACTCTCCTAGAAATGCTGACTAGGATTTCTAACTATTTCCACCAATAAAATTAAAGTTTTCAACTATTTCCACCAATGAGATTAAACCTCATTTAATTGTAAAATAAAAGAAAAGAGAGAGTATAATAATTGTTTTATTATGATTGGATATAAAATGAATGCATATTTGACTTTAGATAATTGCATTGGAGATGTGAATATGTATTTTTTTTAATTTTTTTTTAAAAGTGGACTCATAATAAATAGAAATGATGATGTGACACTACTTAGAAACTCAAAAATGCATATTTGCATTAGAGATGCTCTAATAATTGTTTTATTATGATTAGACATCAAATGGATGCATATTTGACTTTAGATAATTGCATTGGAGTTGTGAATATGTATTTCTTTAATTTTTTTTCAAAAGTGGGTCCATAATAAATAAAAATGTTAATGTGGCACCACTTAGAAACTTAAAAATGCATATTTGCATTAGAGATGCTCTAAGATTAAAGCTTTCAACTCTCTCCATCAATAAGATTAAACCACATTTAATTGTAAAATAAAAAAGGAGAGAGAGTATAATAATTGTTTTATTATAATTGGATATAAAATTGATGCATATTTGACTTTAGATAATTGTATTAAAGACGTGAATATGCATTTCTCTAATTTTTTTTTTTTCAAAAGTGGGCCCATAATAAATAGAAATGTTAACGTGGTACTATTTAGAAACTCAAAAATGCATATTTGCATTGCAGATGCTTTAATATTAAAGATGATGGTTTATTATTTTTAGTGATTATATGATCTTCATATAAACTTTACAAAAACTATACATGATCATATACAGCAAAGAATAAATTTTTCTTCAATGAATTTATTACTCGGGGTCACAATTCTGTTGGTTTTGGAAATTTTGTCTTAAAATTGGACTTTTCTTTTTGTTAAAAAGGGAAAAAAAAAAAGTGAATGTGAACGTTATTCATTGCACTCTTAAACTTTAGTAGTACTAATTATGGTGCAAGTCACGCGTAATCTAGGTGAAGATCTCAACAACTACAACTTTTTATGGTACACAAAAGCCCTAATTCATGTTACTTTATATAATAATGATATTAGACTTAATTTGTCTTATCTCTAAGTTAATTTTTTAGTTTTAGATTAGTTGAGGTAATTGTAGGACATATTACTCATTGGCCAAAAGATTTATTTACCGACTTTAGGTATAATGTGTTGAGCTTGTTGCATATGTATTGTTAATACAAAACACCATAACCATTTGGCTTATTGAAGAGATTCATTGTACATCTAATATAACAATGGACAATAGTGTGGAAAGAAGCAAAAATATGAAACCTTGAGCAAGTTGCTTGTAACTTAACCCTGATTCCTCCTTGTTCACGTTATAACACATGTGACATGACCACACTTTGTCAACTTGTAACATTTTTGAAACTTGTTTTAGATTATATCCATATTCTTGTCTTTCGCTTTGGACTTACTTCAAAAAAAATATTACTTTATTGTTGCACAAATTCCATGCTCTTTTATTAACCTTGGCATACGTCAAATACGAATTTGGTTTTTGTTAGAAAAGAAAATGAAGAATACCAACTAAACTCAACTTAAGAGCATCCCAAAAAGATTCTTTTATTTTTACTCTTCAAATGTCTATTTACTTACCTATGTGGTAATTTAAGGAGTCAAAAAAGATAAGATATTCCAAAAGACTCTTCGATTAGAAATAGATTTATATTATTTTAATGAAAACACTTAAATTCTCCCCTCCCAACCAACAAATTAAGAACCCTAAATTTTTTTAGGGTTAGAAATAATAACTTTTCATATTATTAAATATTCAATATTAGTCTTATTTTAAAGATTTAGATGAGATATTTTTAATGGTATAATTTTTATGATGATAAAATTTATAAATTAAAACTTATTATATATTAATTGAAATTAATTAAAAAGATAAAGGATATAGATGTTAAATATTAATGATGATATGATATAAAAAATAATATAATAATAATTAAAGAGGGAGAAATTACTTTTCAATATTGAAGAGTGAAAAGCAAAATCTTATTTGAAGAATCTCATTTGAAGAGTCTGTTGGAACCAAATATACTGACGTGGCTCGTTTGATTTTTAAAAATATCTTACTTGAAGTGTCTTTTAAAGATGCTCTAACAAAATTATTTTTGTAAAATTTAAAAGAAAACACAATAAGATGAAAAGAGAGCATACTGAGAGAAGGTTGGAGGCCACCACCTTTTGTGTCTTTATTCTTCTTCTTCACCCAACCAAAAGGAAGAAACACTGGAATGGTCTGATATTATATTCAAATATTTTGCTTACAATAATACATTATGTTCCCATTTATTCTAAGTGAATTAAGAAGCAAAAAAGAAGTGCGAATGCAAGTGTAAATTCAAAAGGTTGCTTTAAAAGCTCAGGCAGTATTTAATTCTCAGTGGGAAATTTGTTCTACCAAGCTATATAGTACATATTATACTACCAACGTTATGAGTCAGACAAGAATCTGAATATGAACTTTCTTTACAGTGCATGAACATGATAATGGAGAATGTTAAAGCAATATGTTCTTGTGTGGATCTCAACTCTTCAAAACAAAAACTAGCTCAATACCACAAAAAAAAAATGCTGTCTAGAATCCAAAGGCAGTTCTTTCTCATCTTTGTTTCACAGCCTTCCCTTTTGTTCACCATTTGTAAATTTAAGCATAACTACTATATCATGCATTAAGTGACTGAATGTGCTCCGATGCGACTTGCGAGGTAAAACTATTTTATAGTTATCATGACATGGTGAATCCAAAATAAAAAATATATTTATATTGACTCCAATAATAAACTTACAAGACTTTTCATGTGTGATGCAACTTGCGAGGTAAAACTATTTTATAGTCATCATGACATGGTGAATCCAGAATAAAAAATATATTTATATCGACTCCAATAATAAACTTACAAGACTTTTCATGTGTGATGCAACTTGCGAGGTAAAACTATTTTATAGTTATCATGACATGATGAATCCAGAATAAAAAATATATTTATATCGACTCCAATAATAAACTTACAAGACTTTTCATGTGTGATGCAACTATACTCAGCTCATAAGTTTCAGAAAGAAAAAAAAAAATTAGAAACCCGCTTTTTTCTTTCAAACAGATACATCGACAGTGCAGTTAAAGAAAATTTGGCAGAGAACTTGACATACAAAATCAACTAAGAAATTAGTCTTATTTCAGTTATCCAACAGAAACTTCTTTCTGATTTAAAGGAGCTGACCGATCAACTGGGGAGAGTGCATACCAAGGTTTCCCATTTTCCTCATTTGATTTTCTCCGACAAACCAGCCAGTGTTGGACAAACCAAATACAGCAGTAACATAATGCCAACCGGGTCAATTATCAACTGAATTTACCAATTTCCATCTTCTTCTTGATTGCCTTTTGACCATGGTATATAAATGAATCTAATATTCCTGAAACTGTGAAAACACCTGTACACAGATTGAAAACTTTGTTACACACAAATTCAAGACAATTTTCGATATATGCTGTGATATTTTATCAATAAACAGAAAAAAAGTTATGGTCTAGTAGAATTTATAGAAGCCAAGCACCAAGTAGTTAAGATTTACGTCTTTTGTTCGATTGGAATTCAAATGGAAAAAGTGGACTGAAATTTTAAACTTAAACATATGAATTGGAGATGTTATGCATCACAGGAAAAAAAATGATAATACCCATATTTCAAAGAGATTTCTGTACTTACGACCACAGCGAATTATTTCACATGCATACAAGAACAGGATGTAGAAAAATGGAAAAGTTCTACTTCAAGCAGTAGTGATGGTTACACAAAGATACCGATGTCATCTCATTAATAAGTAAAAGCGTTTCAGATAGCAGATCCAAAATAAATCCTAGAAGGAAAAGAGACTAACTTATATAATTCCTTTCCATTCTTTCTTACTTTTGTCTTCTTTTATTTCCAATTGAGAATTGAAAAATTGGGTTTGATAATTACCTCCAACTATAGCACAAACATTGGTCAGGAAGTGCAAGAAAGAAACATGTTCCTCTGAGAAAGTCACCTACAAGAAGCAAATCAGATTGGATAGATAAAACAAACCCAGGAGAGAAGAAAAACTACTAAATTTCAAGTCACCGGTGTGAATAACCAGAAATCAGACCTCAAACTGGCCTATGCCAAGGTGTCAGTAAAACCCACCTTAATTGGAGAAAGGTCATAAAAGAAGAAGACCCCTGGAAGAGTCTGAAGACGACCTACATCTGCATTCCTGAAATGTTCGGTTACAGAGAACTGCCAAGAACAATTGTTATGACTGTTATATCATTCTGAACAAGTAACAAGACCAAAATTATAACTGGTGACATGAACAGGTCTAACCATACCTGATTTGACTGAATAGTGTGGCCATGCACATTTGTGTACACAGTAGGCACAACCTGCAAAAAAATAAAAAATAAAAAATATATATAGTGTAAAGAAACCCCAAAGTTGAAAGTTTTTCATCTCATTTACCCAGTGAAAAGTAGAGTGGCAATCATGAAAGCTTATACAAAAAGTTCCTACTAAATAAACGAGGAAAAGTCCAAGCATGTAGACATAAAAGTCTGAACAATATTTCAATATAATCTATGGCCATAAAAAACTTTTTTGGGCATGTCAGGTGGCCAGAACTTGGACATGGGATAGGACTTAAAACTTCAATCATATCTTCGGCCACCACACTTGCAATCCCGAGTGGATCCAGAATCCTGCATGAGCAGGACTCCAAAAGTCCCCACGCCATGGGGGGATGGAATTGGCACTTCATTTAAAATTATAAGAAAGAGTAAAACAAACTAGAATAATTATTATTTAGAAGAAAAATTTACACTCAATTTTATTTTATCAAAAAACAATTAGAATAAAATTATTTAAATTAATTTAATTTTACTAAAAGAAAACTTTTAATACTTTTATTTTATAAAATGATTTCATGTTATATAAAAAACTTTTAATACTTCTATTTTATAAAATAATTTCATGTATAAAAATGATTATAAATAATTTTGTCTCACTCAAAAAAAAAAAAAAAAATTTATTTCACTAGAAAAAGATCTGAAATAATCTTATTTTATCACAAAATTGATTTAATCCAAATCCTATTCAAACTAATCTTCCAATACTGCCAGGTGGATAATCTAAAAATCAAGCAAAGTCATTCCTCGCATAATTTCAAGGTTAAAATAAACCTAACTCATAAAATGTATGCTTGGCAGAACAAGTCACTCTCCAGCACATCACAGAAAGCCAGTGAATCGAAAATCGTAGAAAACCTGTATTATTCTTGTTCAACACCTAACATGTAGCAACAAACCTCAGTGACCAGTACACAATATATGTGGTTTGCAATTCCACGTACTTGGTTGTTACGTGCAAGAGAAGCAAGAAAAATGTTAATCAACAGCCTTTTCTTTGTTAGTGTTCTAGTAGGTGCTAGGCGCCAGTCTGCGCCAGTCGTACGGCAGACTGGCGCCTAGTGCCTAGATCCACAGCCTAGAATAAGCCAAAACGATGCCGTTTTGGATCATTTAGGAAAAAAAAATTTGACAGGCGAAGTCAACGGCATTGACTCTGACTAGCCTGCCTAGGCCGATTACTAGAACAATGCTTTGTGCACAAGGCTAATTCATGCAGCAAAAATCCAATGGGACTCCCAACATCTCGTAGATCCTTGTTAGAGGAGAAGCTCACTGCTTTTGGAAAGGGAGAGAAAGCCAAAGTTCTTCGGAATTGTGCTATTTTAATGATTTTTTGGGTAGTTTGGAAAGAAAGGAACAAGAGAATTTTAGAAGATTCAAGAAAAGAAGCCATTTGTTTTATGGGGTAGAGTCCAGTTTCTAGCCTCTTTGTGGGCCTTCTTTATTCACTTAAAAAGGATTGGAATTGTAGCTTAATGGTGTTGTTTTTAGATCTTTTGTTCATACATCCTAAATTCCTAATTGAGGGATAGATACACTTATTATTAAAATAATAATAATAGGAATGGAGCTGTAGCTTAATGATGTTTTTAGATCTTTTGTTCATATCACATAGCCTAATTGAGAGATAGGTACACTTATTATAATTATAATTATAACCACAATCATAATAAAGGGAAAATAATAGGACTGAAGCAATAATTTTTTCTTCTTATGTGCAAAAATAGATGGAGGATAAAGATGAAGGAATATGAACAAATCATGAATTGTTAAGTTCAGCAACTACCAAGTTTAGCATCTAAATAATGACGAAATCAATGCCATCTGATAGGGATACAGATTGTAAAAGGCTAATAAAGACAGAGTCAAGACACATCCAAGTTGAAACCCCAAAAAATCTTATTTCCTGTTGTGTTTCTTTTACTTCTACAAGACTAATAAATGCATTTTCCCAAGGTATCCAAAAAATTCTTTCACACACACAGATGGAGAGAAGTTAGAACATATTAAATATCCAAATAGCTTAGCTGACACCTATCGAGAAAAGAAATCAGATGAATTGCTAATCTTAAGGCTATGTTTGGTAAGAGGGAGGGAGAGTATGAGAGATGGATGAATTAAGAGGGAGAGAGAGTAGGAGGGATGGAGAGGATAACATCCATCCTAAATGTTGTTTAGTATTGAAAAGAGAGTTGAATGGACGGATTGGTATTTAATTTGTAAAATTACTATATTAGCCTTAAAAAACTCGGAGGGCAATGAAAAATTGGAGGGCATTATCGTAATTCCCCTCCAATCCTCTCTCCTTCCTCTCATCCGCCCATCATTGGGCGGATCTAATATGGTGGGCCCGGATGGATCATCTCTCCCTCCTCTTCTCTCTCCTCCCTCTCATCCAAGGGATTAGACCTCTCCCTCCAACCCGCTCCCTCCCTCCATCTTTCCCTCATACCAAACACAGCGTTAGATCAGGAAATTCAGAATCAATAAGAAACGAAAATTAATTTAGAACAAAAAGGGCATTTATAAAGTCAATGATCCAGACACGGAAAATTATAATGCCTTTGGCTTCCATTCTAGATATTATGGAAAGGAAAAATGGCATATATAATATACAGAAGCATTCATCCAGAATCCTTACCTTGATAAAATATTGATACATCCCACTTGGTGTTTCTTGTGCCCATTGCACACTGAAATTTGAAAAAAATTAGATAAGAAACTAACAGTAAGCGAATAAGAACATGTACCAATATTATATACAATCTCAAAAATAGCCAAAGTTTTCAAGCTCCATTCAAAGCTAAATTGAAGATGAATGTAAGGAGAATTACCCATCAAGAGGATTCACAACACCTGGAAAATGTTCTCCAAAAGCTAATTTATTGATTTTGTGACTTACCTGCATCACATATTATGAATTAACTTATTGGCTTATATAACAAAGCATGCAGAAAAGATCAGAAAGGAATTTGATAATGCAATAGTTTTCTTTTGTATCTAAAAAGAACTAAAAGAAGTACCATATCTTACATTAAAACTATCTTTTTGAAATGCCATTAAGTCATGTACATGAACACCTGATTGATGAAAGCTTTTCCCAGGGGCAAAATGAAAATTACCAGCCACCTTATTAACTTCAAGAAATCCATACACGTTACATCCTTCACCTTCTTCTTCCTTAATTCTCTGTAAAAACCCTTCTCTTTTGCACTGTTCGATAGGAAAGGAGAGACTGTTACTTGACTAATGTTCTAATTAGAGTTTGTAATAAGCATATTCAATAAACATAAATTCATTATTATAAATGTAAAGGGAGAATGGAAAACCATAATTATCAGGGTCCCATGGAAAAAATAGTAAGAACAGCCAAATAAAAAGTAATTCAACTCTATTGATGAACCCATACAAGTTGAACCGATAAGCATTTTGATTGCCTGGTACAGGCTTCGAATATTACCTTATATGTTGCATATACACAAACATTGGATGGCCTGTTGCACTAAAATATTGTTCTAAACACATTCTAGCCTTGTAAGTACTAGGTACTGAGTCTACTGTCGATCATCATCAGATACTAACTAAAATGTAATTGTGAACAAAAGGGTAGGCATCCCAGTTTCCACCTTTAGGAAACAGATAGAATAGACGCTCTGAGCTCACCACATGGATATGTCCCAAATTTCCACAAATCAATCATCATTCATCAATGTCCCATACATGTGATTTAAGATTAATAAATTTTTAAGCAAAAACATTAGTTTTTTTTTCAATATGCTTATGTGTCATATTAAAGCCAATGGATGAAATCCTAAGTAATTTATTCAAAGAGGAAATTAAATACATTAAAAATACAGCAGGAAATCGAACTAAAGAAATACATGGTTTTCTTGAGGAAATTCTAGGAATACAACAAATACTAGTTGCTCTTGCCATTCAAGCATTAAATGTAAGAAAAACTCAGTCAAGCAACAAACAATCACCAATCACTTCAATTTTCCAAAAGAAAACCAATCAATATAATCATCCAACTAATATTAGGCAGGAGAAAAATTCCTGTCTGATCTTGTTTATTTCAATTTGCATAGCTTAAAGGTCACATACGGAATCGTGATCTGAATTGGTAAGTAGGTGGATGAAAGAGCAAGATCTTACACAACTGCAAGGATAAACCCAGTCAACTAAACATTCTTATCACCCCAAAAAAATGCTATTAAATGCAGTATGAGATATACCGTATACGGGGATCAAACATCTTCCACTAAGCCAAAATATTAAAGCACATTTTCACTTCACAAGATAAATGATAATAAAAGTTCAGTAATCATGTAATTCATTATGGTTCAAGTTACTTCTGTGCTCACAAAGAACAAGTTCAGCAACAATATCTCAAGCTACAAACCTGGTCAATCAAATCGGGATTTGACAGTGCCCAACCTTTCTTTCGGTATGCTTCACGGACTTCCTCACAGGAATTGCAGCAATCCTCATCTGCCTGCAAGGTAAAAATGCTTGAGAAAAATCGTCCATAGGGAATACAAGGCAATTCTCTTCGATTAATAACACAAAGATCATCTCTAATATAGATTTATTATCAATTGTTATGAGGCATTCAATGCTGTCAAATCAAAGACTCAGATCACACATACAATTCAACATTTCATTCTCAATTAGCAACTGAGTTTAGCTTTAATATGTGATGATGATAATGTAATACATATTATAACACAAGGAACAGAGCTTCACAAATGACAATTCATGTTTTTACAGTTCTAAAATGATATTTGGTTGGCATCTACAACTACAATGTAATGGGAACCATTTACTCACTGGTGAATTATACAGAGCTTACCGCTTCTGCACCAAAACAGGAACCACAGTATGTCTCATTGTGCTCAAGCCTGCCTCCATGTCTCTGTAAAGGTTTGTCAATCTGTTCATCCAGAAAATAGTAATGAGCAAATGAAAGAAGAAAGCATAGGTCCTTTTATTTAGTTATGAAGAGAACTTTAATATTACACTGTGAGGAAAGCATGAAAGAAAAGAAAAAGGAAAACTATCTAGCTGAGTTGCTAAGTAGTTAAGTAAATGGCAGAATATCTAAAATTTATATCATTTCATAAAATTTTAAGGGGAATTCCACTAACAAACAATACCCTAGCCACTGAAAAAAAAAAAAATCATATTATCTGAATCCAATAACTATGATTATTGAGCTTGACAATGCTGCTAAAAAAAAAAAAATTCAGGTGCAGATTTGCAACTGGATTAATGGACCTACCCTGTAAACTAGCTACAGCAATTTGTCAAGTGTTTGTTCCTTCTGTCTTTATTAATATGGATACTTCCGGAATCAGCTTGTCTTAAAACAGTAGAAACTAAACCATGTTAGAAACCATATACCAAGAACTCCACCTAATTTGGTAATCATTGCTATTGTTACCTTTCCCATTCCCAGCCACAAAACCTTCTCTCTACAGCAATTTCAAATGCAACAGATTCACCGAAACTCCTACTCCCTCTCTTATTCACCCCATAAACTCAATTCTTGAATTTTAAAAAGAAAAACAACTCATTTCGCTTCTTTCACAATCCTTTGGTACTTTTTCGCAGATATTCTCCCAGGTATACTAGATCCCTGATCCTGTTCCTCAGTCATTGGTCAAATTTGAAGCGATTGGATATCTTAAAATCCAGAGTCACAAAGACATCAACCAGGAACTATTTCCCTTAATTCAGGACAAGGACGATCCAAACTTATGCAGGAGAAACAATAGCCTGCCTTGTGTACAGGAACTCACCAAATATTCCTGAAAGCTTCTCAAATCTCTAACTAGCAAGGTTAGTTCTCTCTCGGCTCTCATATTTAAACAACAAAAAATAAATATCCATAACCCTAAGCGAGGATGGTCTCACTCCATTGAGAGAACAACTTCACGCAAGCCAGGAGCTGGCAACCAAGCACATTAGGTATGGAAGGTCTAAACTCCCTACCACGTATTGAGGACTGAATGTGAATGGGTTAATTAATTCTAAAGCACAATTCAATCTATGGATAGGAGGCAAAAGTTGGTCATAAGAAAGGAACTTCAAGCAAAACTAATTACAAACCTTTGGACCACCAATCCCATCTTGCCTTTCTTCTATAACATTGCCTTGATTATCTAATCTTTTCTTGAAAATGTCATGTTTCTGCACGTTGCATAAAAAATCAAAATGTCAGGGTGTGAGCAAAAGGAAAGAAAGGAGTGCACCACGATTAATAGGAGACCAAGATTCATCATAAAGCAAAGTGGAAACAATAGTTCCTTGAAATACATACTACATCAAGGTGTTGCTCCCCACTGATATCCATGGCATCAAGACTGAGTATTGAACATGGAAGGGCGGGAAAAGTGACATCAAACTGCAACGTTAAACATAAAAAAGGCACAACTCGATTATTTTCATTAAACGAGTAACAAAAGTTTGTTCTCATGGTATACAACAAACTATCAAATTACCACCACTTAAAATATGCTAGAAACCATTTAAAGGAGATTGAATTATATATATATATATATATATCAAGCCAGCGCTCGCAAGAAGAGCACAAAATGCTGGTGGTCTTCTAATAAATGATTTCAATAGAAACTTGACTAAAATTAGTCTAACTCTAAGGTCAAAAGAGGGAATTTGTAATCTTGAAGGTTTGAAACAGCAAATAACATTACATTGATACGTAGAGTTTCTCCTCTCGAAGTATCTACCGCAAGCTTTGATTCAGTTACAGCATGGAGATACAAACCTGCAAACAAGTGCAAAACATAAGTTGCATAACAAATCATAATTAACAATTAGACGGAAAAATTTCCTTAATTGAAGTTACTTATTGAACAACAAATGCTGCAATGAGACAAGGATACCATAGTGTTACAGAGGAGAAATTGTCCAACCATTACAATAACATTTAAAGTGATCCGATGGACTATGGTTTGTACTACCTGTAAAGGTAATACTAAAATTTCATACACATAAGGTTTTACTACCTGTAAAGGTAATACTTAAATTTTATACACATAAGGTTTTCAGTTTGCTTGTATGTCAGCAGACTCAGCACAATGGCAGAGAAGCAAAAGGTGTTATATTAGTCCATAGATCCCAATCCCTAGTAACAACAACCTAATTACCATAGTGGTAGCCCAAAACTAATAAGCATGTCGTGAATTATGCACTCATCGATTGACATAAATGTTTGACAAACTATTTCAACTTCCCAATATAAAAGGTTTATAAAACCAGAATGAATAACCTTTTGTACAGTTTAATGGTCCACAAAAGCTAATCTGTTAAAAGCATAAACTTTCTAGTTATATCAAAGGCTATACCTACAGAGTCTGCCAGAGTCTCTAGTTGAAATCTTGGAGAAAGATAAGCTTAATTGCACCTTAAAAAATACAGAATACGGGATCACTCCTTTCAAGCCATACATTTTGAAACTATTAATATTGTAAATATCCAAAACCATAATTTCAAACACATTTCTTGACTTATCAGCAATTTGTTTTAGGTTTCATATATAGCCGCAGAAACATCATGAATTTAATCTTCAATGTCTCCTTTGTCATCATAGCAGTAGCAACAATTAATTAATTTGAAAATTTGTATGAACAAATAACTAGAGATTGTTTCTACTTGCTATTGGCGTATAAACCCGAAAAAAAAATGAGCGAGCTTTAGGCTATGATTGGCAGCATAATACAACCTCGAAAATTGAAATTGCAGGTCATTTTCTATGAAAAGATCAGGTTGTTGGCATGTCCAATTCACGCTAAACATTATCAAGAATTACAAATGTTAGCAGACAAAATGACAAGTTTTACCTTTTAATTAAACAAGTCATTAATTAAAAAAAAAAAAACGTAGATCCAAAAATATAGAGAGAAATGAAATGAAATGAACGTACGTAGTTCAGAGAAGAAAAGCAAGAGCATGACGACAGAGGAGACAAGAGTGATAACGCCACCGGAGAGTGTACGGCTATAGAAATCCTCATTGATTTTTGGATACGCATCCAAATTCCTCAGCCTACTCATTATACCGTCCATTCGATCGATTTATTCTTCTTCGATACTTTTATTATTCAACTAAAACTAATTTGATAAGCTAAATCTAATCTAATAAAATCAAAATAAAAATAAAAAAAAGAAAATAGAAGCTTAAACACCCCGTTATTAAAATGGAGAATTTCGATCTACGACCCTTTTTCAACGAGGCGTTTAAGATTTTGAAGACCTAAAAACTACGTTGTATTTCTGTTTTCTGTTTTTTGGTTTTGGGTATTTTGTTTTTGGTTTTTCTATTCCTTTTCTTATGCCAATCTCAACATCGAGTGCCTTTGCCAGGAGAGCAGCGCACTGCCAGCGCCTACCAAGTATTTTTCTACGGTTCACATCTACGTATAAGTATGACATCCTTTCTGTATTTGCAATTTAGGCCTTATTTTCTCCTTTCTTTTCTTTGGTTTAATATTAAAAACATCCCCTCACCTTTGAACTATTATTGGATGTCTTGATAAAAATGCTTTTATTTCAGAAACACCTCTTATGGACCAACAAACAATGCTTTATTTGGTAAGATTTAGAGGGTATAATGTTCAATTAATATAATTGAAGCTTAAATACGGACATTATAGACTTTTTAACATCAAAAATATATTAATTGAATCATTGTTTGTTAGTCCACAGGGGATGTTTATGAAATAAAAACATTTTTAGCAAGACATCCAATAATAGTTCAAAGGTGAGAGGAGGTCTTTAATATTAACCCCTTTTCTTTTTTTATAACATGTCCTTGCGTTTTACTATTTTACGGCCAATGTTTCTGTTGCTAAACTGTTTTATGTCTTTAAATTTTTTTTTTTTTTTTTTTTTTTTTTTTTGGAGAGAATTTTGATCGAGACAACTAATATTAAGATATTGTTGTAAAACCAAAGCATAAATTATAGATAAAAAAAGAAATCGAACCAGAGGAAACTTTCGTTTATACTCGTTTGAATAAAGCCGATTGCTTTACATCTTCATATATGTACAATAGAATCCATTCTTATTTATAGGAATGAAAGGCGGGGGTTAATTATTACAATTTGCCATTGTATATTCATTGTTGTCTCACTCATAGCTTTTATGTCTTACTTATATAGGTTTGCCACCCATGCCAATATTTTGACACCTAACCATGGTGATCAATCCACTTCTATAATTAATATATATATATATATATATAGTCTTTTATAAGGGTTCTCTTATTTTAATTTCGGTAAGGACCTTGATAAAAACACGTTCATCTTGATGAAAACACATTCATATTAATGAATTTTAATCTGATTTTTTTTTTGTGTGGATGGTAATTTCATTGAAATCCACGTATAATAAAATTTAAGAATTTTTCAAGCACTAAAACTATTTTTCTTGAATTTTCCTATATTTCGTATATTTTTCTAATGGCTTCATATTTAACAAAATTTGGATAAATTGTTCTAGTGCTTGAAAAAATTTCAAATTTTATTTATAGGTACATTACATTGTACTTATCACCCGTAAAAAAATTCAGATCAAAATTCATAAAAATCAATGTGATTTTATCAAGATCCTTATCAAAATTAAAATAAGGTATCTTTTGTAAGAATCCCTTATGAGAGACTCAAAAAATATATATATATATAATATGTTTGTGTGAAACGGCAAGTACATAATTACTCTAATAAGTTGTTTCGATGCCGAGGTTGGAGAGCTTGTGTTTGTGAAACGGAAAGTACACAATTACTCTAATAAGTTGTTTCGATGCCAAGGTTGAAGAGCTTTTTGCCATTAGAAAAGCTTTATTTGCATCTCACCATGTTGATTTTCTTGTCACTTGGTTGGAGACCGGCTTTTAAGTATTCTTAGAGTAATACTATACAACACAATAAATTAGGCCAAAATTTAACTCAAATAATGTGGTAAGATACTTGTCATAACCATACAATTATGGGATGATGTGGTGTATGACAAATCACTTAACAATTGATTTTTGGACTAATTTTTTAGGTTATCTAGTATTAGTGTTGTTCTTATTATATTAAAGAGTAATATTAAGCATTCCAAATATTTTTCCAAAAAATATACTCAAATGATTTGGCATCCTAGTAGATTTAATGAAACTTGACACCTCATTTGACACTTCAATCACCTAATTTAAATAAAACTTATTTAATGGTCCATTAATTTTTCACTATTTGCAAACCAATCCTTACAATAAATTTAACAAATGTTACGTTTCAAGATTTCCTTTATGTTTACAATTCTTTCTTCTTTCCTATTTCTTCCGG
This sequence comes from Acer negundo, assembly GCA_035582765.1. NCBI lineage: Eukaryota > Viridiplantae > Streptophyta > Magnoliopsida > Sapindales > Sapindaceae > Acer > Acer negundo. The sequence continues at coordinate 8,118,226 of CM069231.1, read as the reverse complement.
TTTCTTATCTTCTCTTTGTATTTTATATTGAAAGTTATATTGTTGATCAAAAATCTCAGAAATCAAAAACATTAATATTGTCATCTTCTCTTTTCTTGGATTTTTTCGAAAGCACTATGTAGTTGTATGACAATATCGGTTCAAACAAGATCTGATTTTAACTACATGGCTTGCTCACTTCTCTTTTTATCTAAATACAAGTTGGTGGGGTCATATTGTCAATTCATGATTCAATATAAACATATCACTTCTACATGCAGTAGGACGCAATTTTGAGCATCTAGTTATATTTGATCCGATGGTTGGAAAGTAGCGATGCAATGGCTATTTGATGTAGGACAAAGAACCTCTTACAATATTTGATATAAGAGATAGGATAAGAAAGAGACACGACAAAAAGAAAAATGGAAATGAAGGAGTATAAAAGAAAGAGAAGAGATAGGAAGAAGAAAAGAATTAATTATGAGTACCAATAAGAACAAAAATACATCAATCCTTATTTATTGAGGCTAAATAGAAAAATGAACTCAAACTCTAAGAGGAAAACTAAATGTACTTCAAATAAACAAAAAATAATAATAATTTGACTGGTGATGTTGTTTTCTCGAATCGGCCCAATTCCACCGCTGCAAATATCTTGCTTTATATCAAAGACCTTGGTTTATAGCTCCTTATGGCAACTACAGGAGTTCGGAGGCTTGCCAATAAAATTTGTTGTTCATGTTTCATTAACATAGGTTCTGTTGATTTAACGGAGATGATACAAGCTGTTGCAAATAAACATAGCCTCCTTTGTGATTTAAGTTGTGTTTTGTTTTTCATTTTGTTCTTTGTCAAAATTGTTAATAGTGGATATTAGTTGTTCGATAAAATACTCTATCGACAAGTTTGCCGGCAAACAAAATAAAAAAAGAAAACTCAATTTACTTTATAATTTACAAGTAGTGCTCTATTAACGATTTTGATACAGAGAATTATGACAAAATTTAATATCAAGATAAATGTATATCTTGACAAATAGTTCCTCTAATGAATGATATCAATAAAATCCCTTACCTTGTACGGTGCTACAACCAGGGCCAGCCCTGACTTTATTTGTTTTTATAGTTTTTTTAGTATAAATTATAAAACTGTAGAGCACTATGTATCCAACCATAAAACTAACAAACTGACCCACATTATTGAAGAATATATTTAAGTTGAGCTTTTTAAAACATAAAATTCAAACTTAAAAAATAAAAAAAATAAAAAATAAAAAATAAAAAACCAATCCCACAAACAGTAAGCATACTCTTTAATTCATAAAACTATAATTATGATTATTTAAAATCAAATAATCGTTTCAATTAAAAGCATTAATAGGCAAGGGACCAAGAGATTATTCACTCTCTAGTGTGGATTTTATCGGTTAATAAGTCAATAATAATTTGTAAGAAAAATTACAATTTGTAAAAATAAAAATAAAAAGAACTGAGAATTGAGAACCAAGACTTTGAGACTTTAGAGAGAGATGCTTGAATGGATGGGAGTATGAGATTGAGACTTTAGAGAGAGAGAGAGAGAGAGAGAGAGAGAGAGAGAGAGATGTGGCAGGCGGCAACTACGTTTGGTGGAGAAAAAAGAATTAAGCAATAAAGATGAATAGATGATTGATGAATTGAAACCTTGTAACTAGAAAAAGGGTTTGTGGGCAATGGGCATTAGAGAAACTGAATTGAGCTTGTGAAACTAGAAAAAGTAAATGAATTGGGCAATGGGCATTAGAGAAACTGTGGGCCATTTTTTTGTTAGTATTGTTGGGCTTATTTTAAAACAAATATTTGGACTCATTGAATTATTTGCAGCACAATATACTGATTGAGCTGTTAAAAAAAATAAAATAATAATGATAATAAAAAAAAATCAAAAAACTATACTTAAGCCTCCAGATAGAAATACACAGTAAATGAAATTTGGAGGTCCTTTGAAAACGGGGGCCCTAGGTGGTTGCCTCTTGTGCCTACCCCTTGGGCCGGCCCTGGCTGCAATCATATAAGTGATGTCGCTTTGAATAAATGTTATACACAAGGAAAAAAAGAATTGTAAGTCTTACAAGTTTAAAACTAATCATATCTCTATCATTTTTTTTTTTTAATTTTTAAAAAGGGATATTATTATATTTTCTCCTGACATTTGCATCATCGTTTTACCCCCTCAGTTTCCTTAACGTTATCCAACCGTTAAAAAAGTCAAAAAGAAGTAGGCTGACTATTAATCGTTAAGGGTAGATTAGTAATTGAATAAATAAATAATAAAAAGAATAAAAGAAAAAAAATTAATGAAATCATTAATTAGTGAAATGATTAAAAAATGAATTTTTTTTTAGAAAGGAATGAAAATGAAATTTTAATGATTAAAGCAGATCTAGATCTGTGAATGCCACATATGGTGGGGAAGGGCTTGATGAAACGCTTTTCCTATACTCTCCTCTTTCATATCTCCCATTCTCTTCCATCACCATTGTTCTTTTCCCCATCTCTCTTCTCTCTCTCTCTCTCTAACATCTCTCTCATTTTGATTTAGGGTATGAGATGGTGGATTTTCGGGGTGTTTGTGGATTTTGGGGGTGGTGGGAGGGTTTTTGTGTTGCAGTTGGGGTGGTTTTGGAGGAAGTGGTGTAGTGTTGGCAAACGAGGCCGCGAATGGTTTGCAGATTGTAAATGGCTTGTCTTGTGTTTTGTTTCCTTCGAAATGTTTGATTTGAAAGTTTCGATTTTTGTTTTTATTTTTTGTTGTTGGGAAAATGTGTTTTTTCTCGTATTGTTGAATTTGGTGATGCTATCACTTGATTACGGCGTAATATGTTTTTTTGGTACATTTGGGGTTGTTTGGTTGCTGGAAAATGAGGGAAATAGTTGTGATTGTCATGTTTGGTTGCTGGGATAATGGCTATAGTTGTCATGTCGGGTTGCGTGAAATGCTGGTGTAGGTGATGATGATGGTTGATGGAAAAAACTATTTTGTTTAGTTTTGAATATTATATTTTTTGTAATATACCTATTTACCCCTCGTCTACTTTTCATTTACATTTTTTTAAGGGACATTTATGTCTTGCACTCTTGCTCTTTCTTTCAATTAATCAATAAAGGAATTCAGTCTTTATGCCTTTTACATGCGTTAGATAGCATTTTTTTAACTTTTCTCTAACGGCAGGGGCGAAATGATGAATTCTAGAAACTGAGGGGCCAAAACGACGATGATGCAAATGTTTGGGGGAAATAATGATAAAGAAAAATTCAAGCCACTAAAACTGAGTTCTAACATTAAAATAAAAAAAACAATAAATGATAATTTTTTGATGAAAATGGACTGACCTAAAGGGAAAAAGCATCACAAGCGATTATATACTGAAAAACCCATATGCAGTATCCAGATATATATATATATATATAAATAAAGGAAAAAAGTAACAAAAGTAAACACGAAATAGTAAAAGACAGAGGACGAAGCCCTGAAAAACCCAAAGGCATACAGGCTAAACAAGAAAAACAAAACTAGGAAAATTTGAAAGATTTTTGACCCATGTAGTCATTACCAATCAACGAAGAGCAGAATGAATGAGTGGAGGACTACCAGGAGTCAGAAGGAATACCCAAAGCATGCTTAGAGAGAGCATCCGCCATCTGATTACTTTCCCTGAAAATATGAGAAACTTGGAATTCCATATGCGAGATCTGATAAAAGCAACGTTGCCAAGCTTGACGAACACGTCAGGTAACCTGATCAGACCTATCAGAAAGAAGCTGAACCGCATAAGAAGAGTCACTCTCGAGCCAGATCCTATGCCATCCCAACTTCCACATAATTGACGGCTAAAGAAATCGCAAGGAGCTTAGCCTTAAAAGCAAAAACCTGACCAAGAGGAACTGTGAAACAGGCCTTAACAAAATATCTACAAGTTCGAAAAACACCCCTACAACCCCCCACACCCGGCGAACCCAAAGCAGCACCATCTGTGTTAACCTTGATCCACCTTAGGGCCAGGGGAGACCAGACCACACTTCTGATAACCGGAGCCTTACCGGGACAACCACTGAGACCAAACCGATAAAAAATCAACAGATCATCAACACAATTACGCATGTAGCCGATCCCCAGACGTTTCGTGTCATAGACAGAGCGCTAAACAAGAGATAAAGCAGCCATAAAATCAACTAATTTCCCATAAAAAATCCACTGGTTACAGGAATACCATGCACTCCAAACCATCGCATGAATATCAGCTTTCCACAAAATCATAATCTGATCACTGAAAGAAATAGATATGGCCAGACGAAAAAAAGATCCCCAAGTGTCAGCGGAGATACGCCTCTGAAAAGCAGAGAAAACTGCCTCCCAAAAAGCAGCTGCAAGAGGGCATTTTAGAAAAAGATGATTCACAGACTCAGAACTAAAGCCACGAACACTACACCTGGAAGCCAATTGAAAACCCGACCTGCATAAACGATATTCGGTGGGCTGCCTATTAAGAAGAAGACGTCGAGTTAAGATCGAACGAAATGGAGGAATAAAGTGAGATCAGACTTCCCTCCACCATGGAACCTGAGGGATGTCATGAAACATTTGAGATTAAGTCGGCTTACAAGAAACCCTACCATCCCCAGAATGAGGCTACACCAAATAATCAGTCACTGGAGAAATAACAATCTTCTCAATCCGAAAACAGAGATCTGAAAACCTAGCACGAAAATGATCTTCCAAAATCTATCTACCATCACGAATGAAATCGGAAACCTTAGCATGAAGATGCGTGACCACAAAATCAAGAATCTTAAGGAGATCCACAATGGGCACCCCAAGCCAGTTATCGTGCCAAAAATCTCTTTGGAAGTCTTTCCCGATGAGCCAGATACCATCCTTGATAAGCCCAACATAGTTGGACCTAAAAGACGTCCAGATGGAAGAGGTGATGTAGCCTCCCCGAGGTTTCTGCAACTGCTTAATATACCTCTCATGTAAAAAAGTGAAAGCAAAACTATTTGCAGTTATAAACATCCGAAGTAAATAATCATTCAACAAGGCCAGATCCTTCAAACCAAGACCACAAAAAGTATAAGGTCTACAACAACAATTCCAATCAACATGGACTAACTTGAACTCCTCACAAGAACCAGTCCATGAGAATTTTTGATCTTCTTAGTAACCATCTGAATTAAGGAAATCGGCTACTTATAAACCATAAATGACTGTATAAAGGAGTCAATAATCACTGAGCGAATCAAAGTAGCCCGACCAACTAAAGAAAGGGACTTACCTTTCCACCTAGCAAATTTAGACAAAATCTTATCCATTATGGGCATTAAAATAGACTTCATGGGCTTGCCTCGGAAAATTAATGATTGATTAGGTATTTAAAAGGGAAAAATAAAAACCATATTTTCACATATTGTTTAGATTTAAATAAATTAAAACAATAACAAAAATAGCATATATAATAGAAATGACAACTTATACCATTTTCCAATACATATGCTAATGTCAAATTTGGTACAAAAAATAGTAAAATGTTATATTTGACACATTATTTTAGCATTGTACTTCAATGCAAAATTCTATTTGATATGCTATTTTTTTTATTATTATTTAAAATTATAAAAGTAAACAAATACAACAAATGCATTAAATGGATGCATTGAATATTTCTTTATAGTTGTTTCAATCTCAATTTTTCTTACCAAATTTGTTAAATTTTTTATTATTTAAAACGTCTTTTGAATTGAATATTTCTTCACGTTCACGTTGAATCGCTTCAGCAATATGTAAGTTGGATTAAAAAATTAGATTAAAAAAAGTTGACTGAAAAAGTTAGAAAAGAAATAAGTAGGTTTTAGAAAATTAGTTGAAAAATGTTTTAGAACCTAAAAATTAATTATTAAAAACTCATGCACTAATAAAACATTATATTTATAAAAAAAAAAGTTAAAAAAAAAATACGAATGTTATTATAAATAATATTTGTTAAAATTTAGTTGAACAATAATTTATTAAAGAAACTAAAAAATAAAAATGAAAATATAAGTTATTTGAAGATATAAATAGAAATAGGGATAGAGATAGAGACAAGGATAGATAGTGTGGTGGGAGTGAAAATTTTGTAGAGATGAAATATGAGAGCAATATCCCTTTTTGAAACTCTATTTTAGAGATAGAGATAAAGTATAGATGAAAGATGCTCTTACTCTATCAAGATAATTCCTACAATCTTTCTCCAAAAAAGTTAAGTTTTCATGGTCACCTGATTCTACTACAAAAGAGTTATAACTCTTATTTGATCTTATCCCGGCTCTATCATTCAGTTCTAACTTCCTTTTTACAACTGATTTCAATTCTCTATTAGTTTTAAAATATCGTAATTTTCCTGGGTATCAAGCTTATGATTATGATCAAATAGTGTATTTCCCACTTTCCATTAAGACATAATGATGTTGTGAGCCTAGCTTTACAATTGGTTTTTGATGTTGGTTTCATTTTTAAGGCATTTTTTGAAGTAGATTTGAAGGGCCACTACGTGCACATGCAAATGTGACCTTTAATTCTCCATCATTCCCCTTGTTTGAAGTTCTTTTTATAACTTCAAATCCCATTTTGTTTCCATACATTTTGTAGTATTCAAATAAACACTCGACTGAATCTTAAACATTTTCTACCTGGGGTCTTCTACATTTGTTTCTTCATCAGCTATGGGTGCGTCCTATAAACGTTTTTCATTTGCTATTTTTTAAAAATAAAAACAAAATAAAAACCGTGTTTTTGGTTTCAATTTCGAAATTTGAAAACGCGTTTGGTAACAAATGTTAAAAGCTGTATTCTAAAAATAAAAACATTAAAAACACGTCCGGTAGATTAATCAAAAAATATCAAAATTTGACAATGACCGACATGATAGACAACACCTCCTGGGCTTGGTTTGCTCTATTCGTTTTTTGCTTTATTTTGCTCAGTTTCTGTTTTCCCTTGTTGTAAGTTGAGTTCCTAATTTAATCAAAAAAATAAAAATAAAATTCATGATATCCTATGAAATTAAGAAAGGAAACATCAAATTTCTTATATTTCCTTTTATATGTGTTGATCTTCATGTTCACTAGAGAAATACAAGCAAGAAAACTTCAACAAGTAGTCTGTTATTCTTCGACTAAAGGAAGATCCATCTAGATGTGGTGATCTCAACTATCAGCTTTCTTGCTAGAGCAACAAAACCATCATGGAATTCCATTCAAATTAAACCATTCTGAAAATTCGAAATCGAAATCCACTACACCAAAAAAACCCATTCATATCAAACCATCATGGAATTCCATTCAAATCAAACCATCCTGGAAATTCGAAATCAAAATCAAAATCCATAACACTAAAAAACCCATTCAAATCTAACTCCCCATTATCTAAAATAAAATAAACCTTCAACAGTAAACTCGAAAATTCAAGAACGTGGGATGAGATCTTGAAAAGGAAGAGCATATCAATTGAAGAAGAAGAAGAAGAAGAAGAAGAAGAAGAAGAAGATTAGATCAGATCAGATCAGATTAGCTGAAGAAGAAGAAGAGTAGATCGGTGGCGAAGAAAAGCAGATTGGTGGGCTTTTGGCGTTGGAGCCAGATCGATGTTGCCGGAGGAGGATCTCAACTTTTCCGGCGTCAAGTGCGCTACAAAATCTGAAAGAAGAAGAAGACGAAGAGCATATCAATTGAAGAAGAAGAAGAAGAAGAAGAAGAAGAAGATCAGATCAGATCAGATTAGCTGAAGAAGAAGAAGAGCAGATCGGTGGCGAAGAATAGCAGATCGGTGGGCTTTCGGCGTTGGAGCCAGATCGGTGTCGCTGGAGGAGGATCTCAACTCTTTCGGCGTCGAGTGCTCTACGAAATTTGGAAGAAGAAGAAGATGAAGAGCATATCAATTGAAGAAGAATAAGAAGAAGAAGAAGAAGAAGAAGAAGAAGAAGATCATATCAGATCAGATTAGCTGAAAAAGAAGAAGAGCAGATCGATGGGCTTTCGGCGTTAGAGCCCGGAGGAGGATCTCAACTCTTTCGGTGTCGAGTGCTCTACGAAATCTGGAAAAAGAAGAAGACGAAGAAGTCTGGAAGAAGAAATGAAGAAGAAGAACGGTGACGACAAAGAGCATCGTCGAGGATGAAGAAAAAAAAGGTGATTTTTTTTAGTAATAAAAAAAAACAACAAAACAAAGTGAAAAACGAAATGAAAAACATCTAAAAATTGTTTTTCAAAATTTTCAATTTTAACACTCATTTTGTTTTTGTTTTTGTTTTTTGAAAATAAAATGAAAAATGGTTAACGAAGACGTTTTCAAAATTGTTTTTGAAAAACAAAAACAAAAACACCCCAAAATCTCTCTACCGGACAGCTCCTAAGTTTCCCATTTCATTTTCATCATCATCCTGGATGGAGTTTATGAATAATCATTAAAAAAATAAACAGCAATATTTTTATTAAAAATTCAAAGAAATATAAAAAATAAATAAATTTACCTCAATAACAATAACTGAGTCTTTGGAAACAAATACAATTCCTCTATCCCTTCTTTCTCGATCTATTCCAAAGTTTTATAAAAATATAAATATTATTATTGTTTAGTTTGGCTTAGCAAATTTTTTTTAAAGAAAACTATAAAATATAAAAAGAAAGCAGAGGAAAGCAGTTTTGTATAATATACCATGTTTAGGACATAAAATTGTTTTTCAGTCTCCAAGGTAATCAAATTGAAACAGTAATATATAAGCACTCTGCATGCATAGTTTCGAAAAAAAAAAAAAAAAAAAAAAAATCCTTGTTTATTTAATAAGAGTTCAGTTAATGCACCTGAAAGAATCTTTCAAAGCCTAAACAAAAACCATGATCACTTATAATTTATAAATTATAGTAGTCTAATTGCTTGATTAATAAATCTAAATCTATCAGATATGCCAATATATACGATTATGTAAATATAAAAGAATGTTTTTAAGTCTAAACTTGAAGTTTCTGAACACTAACTATTTGACAGGATAAAAAAAAAAAAAAAAAAAAAAAAAACTCAACTTTATCACAAAAACACTTTATAAAGTAATATATGAATAAAATGTAAAATTATTAAAAAAAAATCATGTCATGTTCTTTCCAAGTAGTCACACACTTATTGATTTGGCTTCTCATTATATATTGGGGTTCGAAAATTTAATAACACTCTTTAAATAGTGGGTTTTAAGACTATCACCAAATTAATAATTTAAGTTTTAATAGAACCTAAAGTTTTGATTTGACAAAAATACCTTTAAAACAAACTCACAAAAATAAGTTTCACGTTTTTTTTTTTTTCCGAGATTTATGTTTTGTGTTTTCCGATACTTATTTTGATGTTTCCGAGAGTTTTTTTTTTTAAGTTTTCGAGGCTTTGTTGAGACTTTTGTGTAATTTCCGAGAGTTTTAGGTAATTTTTAAGACTTTTCCAGACTTTTTACATTTTTCGACTTTTTAGGCAATTTTCATTTTTTGGTCATCTTCTCCATCAAAATCTCCATTGGAGGTCCAAAAAAATTGACCTCTTGTGGCCAATTTTGACCTCCAATTGGAGGCCGATTTCCATCTCTAATGGAGGTCGAACTGACCTCCAATGGTGCCTTTCATCTCCATTGATAGAGGATCTCCATTGGTCCTCCATCAATGGAGGTTTTTTAAAAGAAAAAAGAAAAAAAAAAAAAACCCTAAAAATAGCACAAATGTAATAAACGAAGGAGGTGGGATTAGTTTAGTCATTTGGTGCCATTTAAACTTAAATTACTAATCTAGTGATACTCTCAAAATTCAACATGAAAAGAGTGTCATTTCCGAATATCCCATCGAAAACAAAAAAATTGTAGAGAAAAAAATTGTTTAATTGTTATGATATTTTATCAAACAAACTCTTATAATTTTTAAAAATTAAAATAGTTTTTGGATGTTAGAAAAATACTATAAGTACAATTTAAATTTTAATTAGTTTTCTAACTCCTAAACATTATTATTGAATCGTGAATAAAAGGCCATAAGGTTTTCCTATATTAATTTTAGAGTAAGTTTTAGACATTCTAACTCTATAAATTAAGTTATATTCCAACTACTAATGTGTCCATTGTCAAATGAATACATATTAACAATATTTTTAAATTTTTTTTTCTTTAACATACCCTCTAAAATATATGATATAACTTATTATATTACAACGCTCCCTTTGGAAACCATTTATAGCTTCGTCCCTGAGTCCACCCCTCCAAAAATTTACCCAAGGGTGGATTGAATTATTATTATTATTATTTTTTTTTTTGTGTGTTAAGAGATTCTAAAATGATGGGTATGAAAAGCAAATAGTACTTGTCCAAGAATTGGATAATGTTTGGACTATCTCTTCCCTCTCTTCTCTTTTACTATTGCATGCCATTATTATTAATTCATGAGTTGTTTTTTCTGTGACGTTGAGGGAGTGTTTCTATAACTAAAAACAACTGAATTTATATCAATTTTAACTAGAAAGTGTACGGCCCGACATTAACATGATCCCGTAAAAGTACAACACAACACGACTCGATAATTATTGGGATGTGTCAAAGCATGACTCATTTCATGTAGTGTGCTGGAATGAGTTGTGTGATCTATCGGGCCGACATGTAAAAAGCACGACTCGAATGTGTATTAAATGAGCCATACTCAAATTCCTTAAAAAAAATTAACAATTATTTTTAATTACAAATTACATATGTAATTCATTAATTGCCGGGTTCCCTCAAGCAGGATCTGGCACAGCCCATAGCTCACATGGGCCTTGTAAATGTGGTAAGTGCCGGCCCAACACAACCAATTTTACATCACTAACACCGACGTTGTCTTTCAAAGGAAGCAATTATGGATTCTTACCGTAGTAGCTCCAATGAGGCCTAGGATTCTCATACTTGTTCTTGGTCTATTCCAGGAGATCAAATAAATCCTTCATCACATTGAACATTTCTCGACGTAGTGTCATGGGTATTTTGTCATAAAACAGTATAAAGCAACCATGATTCTCTAAAGCCTCTCTAACTTCACCACACAAAGCCTTCCATTTTTCACCATCATCACCACCTCCTCCTCCTCCAGTGAGTCCTCCTCTCATTCTCCTCCAAATTCACGATCACGATGATTAAAGTGATCTAGAACTTCGCTATAGAAATCAATATATGGTATTTGAGCAGCCTCACTTCCTATCTCTAGCTTTCTAAAGTTTTGTCTTGGGGATGCACACATGACTTGATTCTATTAGACATATATACACGGAAAAGTAATTAATTGACCCGGTTAATGTTTTTTCCTTTTGTAGTAACGTTTGGTGGGGCAATTATGTAACCCAAAGAAAAGAGTATATGTAGTTATATATAAAACTCATTTATCATCGATGGTGATTGTTAGATATCCGAACCGCACATGTATTGTCTGATATTGATAGGTTCTATCAGCCTTATTAATCTAAAGTAATAGTTGTAATTTTTTTTTTTAAAAAAAACAAGCAACTCCTCGACATGCATCACTCACAGGAATATTTAATATATATCAAAATTAGAGATGACCATGGTTTCGGTTAAACCGACGGTTTTGCTCGCGGTTTAACCGAAACCGTACTTCCAAAAACCGTCTCAAAACCGAAACCGAAACCGAAACCAAAATCGGCGGTTTCAAAACCAGTTGAACCGATTACGGTTTCGGTTTGGGTACTTTCAAAAACCGTCAAAAACCGGCCGTTTTTTTTATAAAAAAAATCGACTAATCAGAAGCTACCACGTGGCACTTTTTTTGAATTTTTTTTTGAAAAACCGAAACCGAACCCAAAACCGTCGGTTTTTAAACCGAAACCGAAACCGAAACCGTAAAACCGCCGGTTAGAAACCGTGTACCAAACCGGTTTTCCGGTTACGGTTTCGGTTTTGGGTGGCCACGGAACCGAAACCGCCGGTTTCAAACCGAAACCGAACCGAAACCGAACCGTGGCCACCACTAATCAAAATCGATTGCATTTGAAATAGAACTCACCTCGATTTCTATTTGTCATAAAATACATATTTTCTACTTCGATGTGTTCATATTTTCCGAAATAACTTCACCATTTTTCCCCGAGTGGCTTCAAGTGCATGTCATATTTCTTTTGCGATTATGCAAATAGAGATTAAATAAATACAATTCGAGCAATTAAAGAAAACTTTTTCTTTTTCTTTTTGTCATTCTCATCCCACTCAATTGTGAGTTTAGGACTCTAGCTAGGGACTACTTGATCCGTTTCCATTATACTAGGACTATAATGACCAATGCAGATAATATCTAAAAGATAAGGAATTTGTTGGATTATTTATTCCTAAGAGCATCTCCAAATGTAAGAGTGGTTTATGAAAAAAATAGATGCCACATAGGATTAATGGACATTTTGTTAATAAATCTTTTTCAGTAAAAATAAATAAATATTAGACATTATCAATATGACAGTCTACTTTCAGATGGTCTCTTGTACAACTATTTTTTTCGGTTGATTCAGCAAGTATTTAAAACTAACATTAATTTTTCATTTATTTTTAATAAGGAAATAAAATAAAAAATAAAAAAGGAAAAAAATATGTTAAAAAAAATATGTTTTAGACAAAAACATTGGAGTGTCTATCAAGTTTATTTTGGTGTTACATAGAAAACAAATCTCTTGACTTTATTACCATGTCAACGATTATTACTATTTTATTTTTTACCTTGCTGCGCTTCGATTTTTACTCTGTTTCTTGGTTGTGTTCTTTCTTCTTCATGTTGCCTTATCCTTAGCTTAAGGGGTCTGTTTTGGCCCGATTAGTTGGCCCTCTTTCCTCTCAGGGGTTTTGTTGTATGCTTTTTTCTGCCTTTTATGGCTAATAAAACTTGTGATGTTAAAAAAAAAAAAAAAAAAACCTATTATTAGAAGAGTAACGGTATTGACGCCTCTCACATTTTGTATATACACCCCTTATAATTTTTTATACTAATTTATCTTTAAGAAGTTCATAAATTATTTCAAATTTACTGCACTGCTCGTTTCTTAGATTTGATATTGTTATATTTCCAAGGAAACCAAATAAAATATCAAATAACTTAACCTTAATTCATACTGTTCCTATTTTGATAATTTACTGTTATTTCTTCTTGTTTTGGTACTTATATTGTCTGTGACGAGACTAGTTTTATATTTAGACTTTATAGTTGATAAATTTACTATAAGAGAAATCTTAAAAAACAAAAAAAATTATAATATGGGGTGCCTTTTAGAAATGGGGAACCTAGCTATGATGGAAACTTGGGCTGAGGAGCCCAACTCTCTATTTGATGCAACCATGGGCTACCAAAGATCCCATCGAAAACAAAAAAATTGTAGAGAAAGAGGATCCTTCAATTCAATCCCCATAAAGGATCGATAATCTTAAAGATAAAAGAATCAAATACATGTTTATATATATACAAGTAAATGAGTGCAGAAATTTTGTACCTTTTTCATACATGGTTCTAATAAATATCAGTATCAATTGAAAAAAATGTTCAATTAACACGGTATCTATTGAAATCTTAACAAAAAACGTATAAAATCTCGCACCAGATCACATCTAATTTACGTCAAGGTTATGATAATTAGTTTTATAGTATTATAGACGGATTATTACTTGTAAAACCTGGACATAAATTAGGTCCGGGTTTGCACCTATAATTCTTTTTTCTTGTTGAACAAACACACACACACACATATATATATATATATATATAGTTTACAAAAGGATAGATATAATTCTCTTTTGTTGACAATAAAAAAGACGCGGCAATCGTTACCTATCCATGAAAGAATTTGGAAGGAAGCTTTGTGTGCGTTCGTTCAACCGCTACATGTGTAGATCTAGTCAAAGATCCTGTTCAAGTAAATCAGCATATGTGTTTTATTCTCTGCAATCTGCATAGCTATAGCGCGCGGAGGTGCTGATATTCCATACAGATCTTAAACGTGATAAAAAAGAAATAAAATAAAAAAAGCAACTCTTAGTATTCAAGATTTGGATATATGGAATGGAATCCTTCTTGACAAAGAAAAATGAGCTCAACTTGTATTGAAATTTCAAAAGGATTAGTCGGTTTGAGGTACGTGGCCGGTGGGCCGATGATGCTCATGCCATCGAAAACTTTCATTAGTCAACTTGTAAAGAGCATGGAATAAATATTAATGAACTTCGATCAACATGAGATCTTTTTGGTGCAAATATTCCTAAAATGTTAAAGTTGACGAAGGAAAAAACAAAAGAAGAAGAACAAAATAAACCATGGATTGTTAAATTCCTTTTAAATGTGATTTTGTGTTCACATGTTTGGTTTGAAATTGGACTGAAAAATCTTGGTACTTGGAAATTGGAACCCACAAAATCTAAAGCTGTTCTAGAGGCAAAGTTCCTCTCCATGTTTCGAAATGAGCACGTGATATTTTTCTATCTTAATGTTAGAAATAATCATATCTCGTTTGGACTTTTTTTAAACCCATTAGTATACATATCTCAATCACATAGGTGCGTAAAGATTTGATCAAATCATTTGCAAGTTTGCCATCAAATCGAAATTATTTGGTCGAAATTCTTTTTAAATGGACTTAGAGGAATATGATAAAGTGTTCAATTGAAAAATGATTGTCAATTTGGTCTTGTCGCATATTCTAATCAAAACCTTTAACTGCACTCATCATTTTGACATGGACCTAATGCACAAACATTACCAAATTTCTCACACTAGCTCTATAATTATATTGGTGAGAAAAATGAAGAAAAGATGGATTTTATCTCTTATAACTACTTGAAGATATCTTATTATAGATACTAATCAGTTCAATGTTGTTAATCAAAAGAACATAATTATGGATGTCAAATGAGACAATGTACAGTTAAACACTTTCAAACGAACGCGATACTTCAAGTTGTTAAGAAGATGAAAGTTGGCAGCTGGGTGGAGATTCAGAGCAGGTTCAAGAACATTTGAGGTCTAAAGACGAAATTAAATATTACAATCTAAATTTTAATATTCTTATCTCTTCAAATATATATTTTTAAAAATAAAATTATAAGAGAATTTTTATTCTTAATTATATGAGATTTTGTTTTAAGTTATCTACAACCACCCTGACGAGATAAGATTTAAAATATATTCTTTTTTTTTTTTTTGTTTTTTGTTTTTTTTTGTTTTTGTTTTGAAAAGTTAATTTATTCAAAAAGGCCAAAAGCCAAGAGGGACAACCCCGCTGCAATAACAACAGCACAAAAACACAAACAGGGCAGCAGAACCAAACCCAAAACAAAACAAAGCCAAACCCAAGAACAACCCCTTAACCAATACTCCACTCTAAAGTTTGTTTATTCTTTCTTTCTCTAAATCTTAAAAAAGGAATATATTTTTTAATTACGTTAATTTCAATTAATTGAAAAAACAATTATTATCATTTAGTTGGGAAGAAGAACATATTTTTTAACAAATAATAATTTATCTTGAATAAGCTGATAAATAACAGTACTATCTCTAATTATAAGTTATAACTATAAGATTACATGCACATCACAACATAGCATGTGTTGGGAAGTTTTCTTTCTGGTTTGTGGGAGTAGTTATCTCCCGTTATGAGAGTAGATATCTGGATCGCACATATATTGTTTGATGTCGGTAGTCCTATTGTAATAGTCCTTCTAATATTAAAAAAAAAAAAATTAAATAAAAAAACTACAAGGTTACATAAAATATGAATAACATTAAAAGAAAATAAAATAAGCCTTATTAAAAGGTGTACTAGGCAGTTGTAGCCGACATGCAGTATAGAATATCATATGTATATATACACTACACAACATTACTGTTTAAACTGAAGATGTAGTTTTCCTTTTCTTGGTTTCATTTCATGCATGTATATATATATATATATATATATATGTATATTTGTAACTTCAATGTCTGGAAGGGCTTTTTGGCCCTTAACTACCTCTTCATTGTTTCATTGGAACAACTTTTTCTTTATTTCCCTTTTCCCTTGTAGCATGTCCCACCCACACTAGTTATCTAATAATTAATTAATGAAAATCAAAATTGTGAAATTAAACAAAAAGCCAGAGGATCCAAATCACCAAACAAATCAACAACTGATATACAACTTTTTGATTTTGAACATCAATTAAAGGTGTACGTGTATCTTATAATACTTTTAGACGTGTACTAATAAAACGTTTTCAATATTAATAATTAAAGGCATTTTCTATTCTATTGGTTCAAGGTCGCCGAAAAGAAATAAAAGCACAACCGGTGTTGTTGTTTGTGTTATGTGTAAGGTTTGAAACTAGTCAACAGCAAGAGTGGTGATGTTATGTGGACTGTCGGTTGGAAAATGATGAGCTGGTGGAATAGTAGTATTGAGTTTTCCTCCGTGTGGATGGTGGAATTTATCTATAGAAAATGGAAGAAGATATAGTCAAGAGGAGTACTAGGAATGTAGAGAGCTAAAGTTGGCAGCACTTATTGTTATATATACAGATCAGTAAGACCTGAATAACACATGAAAAAAATCTTCGGTGTGCCAGCCGAGTATACAGTTGAGTGGTGCACTTAACCATCAAAGATAAGACATGCGACCGTCACATATGTCATATGTGCTAGATAAGATTTCTTACCATATGTCTTATCTTTTAGTTGTCAAGTACAGTATCACTTAACAATACACCCATTGCACTGAAAAGTTTTCCGCATGTCTTTGTCTTATGAGGTTATATATGCCTCATCACTTGGCAAAAATCTTAGCTTAATTGACTGCTCATGGAGAGCCACACAACGAGCAACATTATCATCTGCCATGTGCTCTGATGCTGACATATATAGTTGTAAACCTAGTTTTATGCGTAACAATTTTAAAATACAATAAGCAATTTGAAATAAATGTTTCCAAACTATTTTTTATATAAAAAGGACTACTCATAAGTACTGTAATAAAATTTACAAGAAACTTCTTTATGGGAAAATAGATTTTATAAAAGTAATTGATCTCAAAGACTGTACGTGGTGCTTATAGTTTAATTACATGGAAACAAAGTGTTATTACTGATCAATAATGTTAGGACTGTTGGAGCGTAAGATGTAACGTGCATTGATGGTACTGCTTGATAATCAATACTGATTTGGACCATAGAGGAGTTGGTGCTGAATGCACTAACACAAATTTCAAATAAAGTGATCACTTTAAGGATCAAATAGGTGGAATCTATGTGTTAATTTTTGTGCCTAACTTCCCTTTATAGTTTTAAAAAACGACAATAATTATGGTCTAAGGATGTTCCAATTTCATCCAAGTACGTCAACCTCGATTTTCCCAAATTAATTAATTAAATAACATGAAAAGAGAAGCTATCAAGATTATGCATAGCTATATAATTAAACCCTAAGTTGCCCATAAAAAAATACCATTAGATTGGTGGACTAGGTTATCATAATCTACTTTTTATATCTAATATTCTTTTGCAATCTTCCATTAGAACAAAGGTGGGAAAATCTTCCCTCGACACCCCATTCGCTCTTAGGCACCTTAACTAGGTGTCTAGGTCTATATATAATTTAGAGGCCAGAGGTCACTGTCAAATTGTGTGTGATCTATTGTGATTAGAACATTGGAATCATGAATAATAATGCCTTTGAATCTCTCAATCATATAAGTTGATGAAGATTAAAGAAAATGTGTAAACCCAAGTATATATAGTTTTGATAGATGCACGGTATCAAACAAAGTGAAAGTGCTCCAAGCATAAAATAACAACATTTCACTTTTCATCTAGCACTAACAGGTTCTTTAGTGAATATTAAAGTCGATAAAAATCTAGAAAAGAAGAAGAGGAGGAGGATATCCAGATTATCGGGGGTGGTGGCCTGGTGGGGTTGGAGATTAGGGTTTGAGTGGGGTGGTGGGGATTGAGTGGGTGAACCACTACTAGATCACTCTCAACTCTCTAGACCCACAGTTAGTTTTGTGGGTCCGGATGAATCATTGCCACGGGCAACATGACATGTCATTTTAATAAAGTGAGACCATCGATCTTTGTGCAGCGTCCGGCTTTTCTTTCCTTGTTGAGGGGGCCCCATTTTTTCTTAACCCAGAAGAAAGCCATGAGGGATCTGGTTGTTGTGGCAGTTTTTTCAGTTTTTCTTACCATTTATGTCTGCAGTTTCCAGACCATCTTTTCTATTTTTGGATATATTTTTTTTTTTTCTTTTCAAGTGTGTGGCTTTTGGAGAGGGCTTCAAAATCAGATTCATATATAATGGACAGCTTAACAGACTAACGCAATTAATTAGGACACATGCAACAAGTTGGGTTTCTGTACTTGGGTTGTCTTTGTGTTTTGTCATTTCAAATTAAATAATCATACTTTGAGTAATTGAGTTATTATTAACACAAATCAATTCACACGAGCTATAATTGAATTGTCTAACTAAGCAGTTTGGTGATTTATTATCTCCTATTAAAAGGAATCAAAGATTGATCAAGTCAAACTTGAGTGAATGACTAATTTTACAGACCCACTTTGCCATTCCATTTCATTTTTTCTAGTAAATGTGGTCCCATATATATGCATGTAGTTTAGGATGAAAAGTAGGGATTGTGTACAAGAAGCTTTTGCAATAGCATATATATTGGACTTAACCATCTCTCTTAGTTAATCATGTTTGTAATGTTAATCAAATTCGACTCATAATAATAATTATAACAAGTTAATGGGATTTGGAATAATGATTAGTCATCTATAAATAAGCTTGTCAAGTTGAATTAATGAACTGCCAAGAACAATCCAGAAACAACCAAAACAATAAGTTGAAATGTCAACATAAATAATATCAATCAATAAAATTATTTATTAGGATAAAGCGCCTAATTAATTATTATTTTTTTTTGTTTTTTTGGGAAAGGATGATTTACCCTTTATTAATTTCAATTTTTTTGGAAAACATTATTAGTAATTTCTTTTTTTAAAATATTACAACAATTTATTGTTGGAGGAGGAGGACCGACTCGAACCCACAACCAATATTTTATTTGACTCAGAAAAAATGATATCAAATTATCAATAAATAATATAGAAGAATGTATGAGTATCATGTAAAGTTTTTGATTTATTTATTAAGACTTCTAACATTAAAAATGTATGGTAAAGCCTCTTCTTGTTGTACATTAGGTCGAAGCATTTCATTTATTTTCCTCATTGTTCTGTTAGATCTTAATCAATGAAGTTATGTGTGTTAGCAATCAACCGACCTACAAACTTAAGCTATGGTCCAATAATAGTATTTAAGTCCAACAATAGTATTTAAATCCATACACCCCTTCACGTGCAAGAACAAATGGCATCAGGTGGTCCAAACCCAAACATATATTTAAATAAATTTAAATAATAAATAATAAATTCAAATGCAATCACGTTGGGGGAGTTGAATCCAAGACCCCTAGAACAACTAAGACTTTAATACAATGTTAATAACTAATAAACTCAAAAGTTTAAATTGATAGGAAAAAGTTCAACAATAGTATTTAAACTCTCTAGTACTGGGCTCTTATGCCTTTTCTTAAATAAAATAAATAAATAAATAAATAAACTGAAAAAGAAAAAAGAATGAACAGGTTAGTTTCATCGTAGACACGGAATACACGGATTAAGTTCTTATAAAGTGTTATTTTTTATTTTATTTTTTTAAAGGGGTAATATTTTTTTTTCTTTTAACTGTTTACAAATTTTGAAGTAATTAGTGTAGCCAATGAATTTTTTAAGATTGGGTTAATTTTTTTTCGTTTTGATTTTTTTTTTTTTTTTTTTTTTTTTTTTGAAACATGACATCAAAGGGGTGGTCATGAATCTATTGGGACATGCCCATATTAATAAATACTACATACGCAACCGGATATTTACTTCTATAATATCTAAGGAGAAAACTTCTTACACATGATATCGATTTTTGTTGGACCCATAAGACCCACCATTGTACAGTTATTAAATCTGTTCGTGTAACCCAAAATGATCCTTTTTCATTGCATTCGTTACCATACTCGACCCATGCATGCATTTTTGATTCATTTTAAAATCTTCAGATTTCAGTCCATCTATTTTGACATCTGTATTAATTTAGATTTCAGTAAGATATTGAAAAAGACAATTGGGAAGCGGGAATGCTAAGAATAGTTTGTTTGTTATATATAGAATCAATTCTGTGTTCAAGTTAGTTAAAAATATATATGTGAGAAAGAAGAAGCAGTGGTTAATATCTCATACGCTACCTTGATATTGTCTATTTTTTGAAAATAAAGACGATTGGATGGTTGTCATCTTCAACCCACAGATATTGGCCAGCTGTTTTCTCGTCTTTAGAGTGAATGGAAAGGACAAGTTTTAAGGTATAATTAAACCTCTAATAAACAATATCATAACAGATCCAATTTTATTATTATTATTATTATTTTGAACAGCAACCTTATATTAAAGGGCCAAACCAGCCAAACACACAGAAAAGAAACACAACAAAAACGAGGGGAATTAACTAGAGCGAAGCAACAACAGCAAAACACCCAATTTTTATTTATTATGTAATGTATTTGAATTTGAACAAGATTTCTCCACCAGAAAAATTGGACAAAAACACAATTAATATAGCAAATAAAAGAGTTTACTTTTGCTCACCCCCTTCTAAATGGATGACACGTGTCCAGGAAGAGGTAAATTTGTCCCAAGAGATGATAGTATTTGGACAAATTTATCATCTCCATAAACACATGTCATCCATTTAAGAGGAGGGCATAAATTGTTTCTTTTTACACTTCTTTCCTAAAGACACTCCATTCTTAAAATTTAAATTTAAAAAAATTCTAAAGACATTTTCTTTTATTCTAAGATTATCCTTTTTATCTTTTGACACTCATATTCTAAAGACACTCTATTTAAAAAAATAAATTTATAAAGATACTATATTTTATTCTAATAAAAATTATGACGAACCATCGTAGCCTTTGGATTCATCCGAGGAGTAATATTTTTTTAATTAAATTACTAAGAAAAGAAATTATCACTCATAAATTATTAGATTAAATATTATATATTAAACATTCTCTCATAAAATTTTAATTATCATATTAAACTCTCTCTCCTTCAATACATATATCTAATTTTCTATCTTCATTTTTTCTCAAGCAAGAATAATAGCTAAGAAAAAAAAAATTACGAATAAGCTTGATTTTTAGAAACCATATATGTTTAAAAAAATAAAAATAAAATAAAAAAAACTCAAAAAACTCAAAAAACTAGTGCCCTATTTTTCAATATATATATATATATATATATATATATGAAAATGATTTTTTTGTTATTTTATAGGTATATGATTGCCTAGAAAACTTTAATTATTTCATTAGTCTTAGAAATTATGAGTTTAATCGAATCTAGTTATAACAAATCAAATTTTCATATATTAATTTTTTTTTTCTTTTTGAAAAACAAGATATTTGTATTAACTTTTTAATATATATGTATATACATTTATTTATTTATTAATGTTAGTAAAAAACTAAAATATTTATAAGTTTTTTTTTCTTTAACTATTAATTAGAGATTGATCGAGAAAGTATGGAGATAAGTTATATATATATATATATATATATTTTAGTAAAATGGAGAGAGAATAATTAGGAGAGAATGTTTAATATAGTAATAACAGATTTATGAGAGAGAGTTTAATATGTAATATTTAATCTAATGATTTAGGAAAGAGAATTTCTTTTTTTAATAATTTAATTAGTTTGGACTGTCTTTAGAATTTTTTTTTTCTTATTGAGTAATTTTAATTCAGATTAAAATTGTCAATTAAAAAAAAAAAAATTAAATTGGAGTGTAAATAGATAATTTGTGGATTGTAAGGAGAAGCTCCCCTTTATCACTTTCTTTAAGTTCGAAGATTCCCAAAAACCCTTGCGAGTTTTCACCATTTTTATAAAATAAATATTTCGAATTTAAATAAAAGAGGTTATGACTTATGCCTATACAATCAAACAGCGGGGATTCAACTAAATTTTAAAGCTATCAAGTATTTTTATATACCATAAGAGAGTTTTTATCTAAATTAAAAATTAGATAGTTGTTTTAGAGAGAAAGGTTAAACCTTGGTCTATTTTTCTTCAATTTTCCCTTTTTAAGTTACATAAAAATCACATCTAAATATTTTCACAATCCTTAAATATCATATAAATTATTTTGTTATTGCACAGAATTTGCATAGCTATTTGGGGGAGAACTCGAATCCAGAACCTCGTGGTACAAATGTGAAAAGTTTACCATCGGACCAAGCTTCTATGTTTAAAAATAAATAAACTAGAATCAAATGTACTTTTAAAGAAATAGAAACAAAGGAATATTAATTATTACGGTAATTACCCTGGTGGCCATCAACTTTTGCCACCACTATCAAAATGACCATCAAATAGGGAATGGATGGAAAATGACCATTTTTGGCAAGCATTGTTACACTAATGGCCATTCCATCAATTTCCATCTAATTTCATCCAATGAATGACATTTTGGTAATAAGGGGATGACATTAATTTATTTTAGATGTTTTTTTGGAAATCAGTTTTTTCTTTTGTTTTTTGAAACAAATAATTATATTTATTGCGTATATACGTATAGCATATTTCAAACATATATATATACATACGTATATATATATATATATTATATATAAATATATTTCTTTTTTGAGAAGATTAAGGCTACAAAATCTAAAAATTCTAAAAAATATATTTGAGAAAAAGTTAAAAAGAAATATATATATATTCTTTCTTGAGTAGATTAATGTTATAAAATCTAAAAATTCTAAAAAACATATTTGAGATAAATTGAAAAGAAATATATATATATATATATATATATATATTCTTTTTTAAAAAGATTAAGGTCACAAAATCTAAAAATTCTAAAAACTATATTTTAGATGAGTTGAAAAAAAAATACATATGTATATATATATATATATATATACATACATATATATATTATTTAATATATATATGTGTGTGTTTGAAATATACTATATGTATATATAACACTAAATATAATTATTTGTTTCAAAAAACAAAAGAAAAAATTGATTTCTAAAAAATATCTAAAATAAATTAATGTCATCCTCATATTTACCAAAATGCCACTTATTGGATGAAATTGGATGGAAATGGATGGAATGGCTATTTTCCATCAATTTTCTCATCCGATAGCCATTTTGATAGTGATAGCATAAGTTGATGGTCACCGAGGTAATTATCCCTTAATTGTTTTACAATTATATACGGTATATATAAAGCATGGCCCCAAATATATATGACACTCATAATTAAAAGTAAAACCCATGTTTAAAAGACTACTATTATATCTATTACAAATCACCTCAAGACTATTAATCAAGCCCCTGATTCTCTTTCACGATAATTATATGAACAATGAATCTCTCATTCAAAGAGAGATTAAAGAAATAAATAGAATGTAACTCCACCATTGTAAAGTAAAAGATAAATAATAAATAAAGTAACATATTTGTATAATAAAGTAGGTATATGATATCAAATGATTTTATATTATTTATTATAATGTAAAAAAGGAAAGCCAAATCAAATTCGCCTCATAATAATCACAATAATACTAAACATTCCATTTAAAATCCCATTTTTTTATCTCATTACATATGGTATGTGAGGTGTCAAATTGTGAGTGGATACACATTAATGATGATTTATCTCATCTACCCCATATATCCATTCACCATTTGATACCTTACATACCATATATGGTAAGATGAAAAATATTAGATTTTAAATGGGATGTATAGCATTGCTTTAATAATTATAACAGTTGAAAATTAGAAAAATAACACGTAAGGAGTGGGCCGCGTGAAATACAGATAGACAGAGACTCAGAGAGCAGGTAGAGAATCAGCGTAGAGGCCGCGGCTGCAAATCTGGTGGCAGCGAGTCCACAGGAGACTACGTGGCCAAATCCCTGCCACTATCTTTCAACAGGCCCCACCAACCAATCAGGATCCCACAATGTTTTCCAACACAATTTCTAGGAAATTAACAATTAGAGCATAAAAACTCCCACGAGTTGTACGGTGGACACTTCAACTTGTAATTTGTATTTTATTTAGCTGTCTGATTACTGATTCACGAGTGTATTATTGTTTGCTTACGTGGTGGCAGACATGATGCTTATGTCACTCAGTCACTCTACATAATATGTATATAAAAGCCACATGCAACAATTTTGATTCAAATGTACCGATAATCGGGGGAAATTAATTCAAATGTAACGATAATCGTAGCGAGGGGGGTGGGGTGTTTGGAAGCCAGGATGTTATGTACCGATAATCCGATTAATTCAAATATAACAATATTTGGGGGGGGATATGAACCAATCAAAAAAAAAAAAAACTGTTATACGTAAAGAAGAGGGGGGTGGTTCAAAAAATTTTTGTCACTATTTGGAGGGGTTTTTGTGAGAATGTCACTGGTTTATTAATGTAAGTTTAAAAGGCACCTATTTAGGTGACCAGACAAAAATACCCTCATTCTTGTCAGTTTGCGTCTGAAGAGAAAAAAGTTGAGAGAGAGAGAACAGTGGAAAGAGAGACCTTGGGTGCAAGAAATCCGGTACTAAATCTCACGGGAAACCTGCCGGCGGTGGCGATACAGTCTTGAAATCGACGAGAAGGTGATATGATTTTCTGACGCGTTTTTGTTGTTGAAACTTTTATTTGCGTTTGATGTTGGATGTTCGTTTGATTTGATTTGTTGTTGATTAGGTTTGTTTGATTAGGTTAGGGTTTAAATTTATGAAAAAATTCTGTTGAACACGATGAAGTTCTGGGTTTTCAAGCCTTTTCCGAGCTTTTCACATGTAATCCGAGCCTTTTCCGAGCTTTTCACATGTAATCCGAGCCTTTTCCGAGCTTTTCACATGTAATCCGAGCCTTTTCCGAGCATTTTGAATAGGTTTCTGCTATTTGAATCTCCGAGCCTTTCACACTGGCTCCGAGACTTTTAAAATAGGATCCGAGCCTTTTAAAACATTGTCCGAGACTTTTAAATAGTAATCCGAGCCTTTTAAGGAATATGAATAGGTTTCTAGAATTAGAATCTCCAAGCTTTTCATATAGTCTCCGAGCCTTTTCATATAGTTTCCGAGCCTTTTAATATATTGTCCGAGCCTTTTCATATATTTCCGAGCCTTTTCATATATTGTCCCTTTTCATATAGAGCCTTTTCATATAGTTTCCGAGCCTTTTCATATATTTCCGAGCCTTTTCATATAGTGTCCGAGCCTTTTCATATAGTTTCCGAGCCTTTCCATATAGTGTCCGAGCCTTTTCATATAGTTTCCGAGCCTTTCCATATAGTGTCCGAGCCTTTTCATATAGTTTTCGAGCCTTTCCATATAGTGCCCGAGCCTTTTCATATAGTTTTCGAGCATTTTCATATAGTGTCCGAGACTTTTCATTTAGTGTCCGAAACCTTTCGTTTTTATATTATTTATTTTATTTAACTAGATATATTTTTTTTATGTCAATATGCAGATGAGGAATCAACTAAAAGATTCGCTTAAAACTCAAGAGGAAGAAAGGTATTCGGGGAAAATAACTCGACATGACCATTTTGATGACCTTACAGATATCGACAACGCACTTAACAAGGTACCTGAACATCTTGCGATCGAAAAACGACGTCGGTATACTGAGTCGTGTTTTGGACACTTCCTTAGGATGGATCGTGGGATGAAGTTTTCAGCTGGCATTGTACATCGGTTGCTTATTCGCGAGTTGCATCACGATGGGCCTGAAGATGAGATGAGATTTTTGTTAGGAAGGCATTCGGTCCGGTTCTCAAAGGTTGAGTTTTGTCTAATCACCGGATTGAAGTTCGGAGAACTTCCTGACACGTCGACCTATGATATGGTAGAGAATGGCATACACCAGCGGTACTTTGAGGGTCGAGATGAGGTCGAGTATGCAGAGCTGAAAGCCGTTCTACGGATTGGTGTTTTTTCTGAGCAGTACGATGCGGTTAAGCTTTGCTTATTGTATATGCTTAGCTTGGATACTGATGGGGTTGGACGAGAGAGAGAAAGTTCCAGTATGGCAGTTTCGCCTAGTCGAGGACTTGGACGCTTTTGATGCGTTCCCGTGGGGTGCACACGTGTATAGGCGGTCTATATACGGTTTCAAGCATGCGTTGGATGGTCGACGTAGGCGGTTTGAACAACGCCAGCGACGAAAGGGCGTTGATGTACACACCACGGAGACATATAACATATATGGGCTAACGCACGCCCTGTTGGTGAGAATTTTGAATTTGTTATTTTTTTTCATATGACTTATGTATTGTATTGGATTCTTATCGTTCTTAGCTGTTTTGTAGATATTTGCTTTCGAGGTTATCCCCGAGCTTGGCAACAGCGGATGTGGGAAGCGGAGGGAAATCGAGCTCTCCCCCCGAATTCTAAAATGGGAGTTGAGTACGCGACCGAGGGGGGAGAAGTTGAATAGCATTTTCCTTGAAAGTGTAAATATCTATATATATATATATATATATTTTTTTTTATGTTCATAACTATTAGTATGTATACAATTACAATGGTCTAACTGCAATTTCAGATGTTTGCGAGGGTGAAATTGGTGCCGACGGCAACTGAGAGGGCTGAACGGTACTTCGAGGGCATTTCCCAGGGAGGCAGTTTGTATGATGCTGATCTCGGTGATATACCTGTTCCCGTCTCTGACCCCGAACGATATACAACTGCTGGAACCAGTGACACTGAGGGTCCGTCTTTCGAACCCAGTGATACGGAGGGTTCTGACTCGGACGGTCGTCATATTCGTCTCGCGAGGACTAGGCGGGTTCGATTCACGTTGCCTAGAGAGCCTCGAACTAGAGATGACTCTCGAACTGGAGATGACTCACGAGGAGGCGTTGGAGGGCAAACAGAGGTACGTATAATTCTTTTTACCGTATTATTTAATTTCAATCGAGTGAATGGTTTTAGTACTGACAATTTCGAAATCCTTTCAGGACCGTCGGTATACTGAACTAATGGATGCGTTACGCGAGTTACAGGAGGAGGTGCGAAAGAGTAATGAGAAACGAGATCAACAGCATCAGGAGTTGCTAGATTTGATTCGAGGGCTTCAGGGTTCGACGTCGCACGCCCGTACTCGAGGTACACGGTTCGATGACCCACCCTTCGATGACCCACCCTTCGATGACCCAGAGGACACCGAGACTTCAGTCCCAGAGGGAGGACAGGTAGTCATCAGGGTGATCAGCAAGGGCCTGGTGTGACACCACGAGAGGAGGTTACTCGGTGGTACTAGTGGTAAAGATACAACACCTATGGAGATAGAGCAGGAACCTCAACAGGTTTTACCAGAACAGCCTGTTCATTCTCAAGAACTCGGTATAGAGCACCTCCTTACAGCACACCCCTCCGGTCGATCCTGTGCAGAGCACCCCTTCATTTATTCCACAGAGACAGAGATCCCCAGTCTCAGTGCACCCAAAGAGCTTACACCTGCAGGCGATCGACGGCGACATAGTTCCAATGTACAGTGCACCCCTACAGGCGATACAGGGGGACATAGTCCGTCAACACATCACACCTCTGGAGGCAATACACGGGAACAGAGTTCCTCCTTACAGCTCAGCCATCCAGTGGATCACATCCTTTCTGTGGACCGGATTACCCCACCCCTTCAACGTCAGGATCGGGTTCGCAGGGCAGGTTGGCAGCAGCGGACCCCATACACTGACCCCTGTCGGCCGAAGAGGCCAAGGATTAGGCCACAACCAGCACATGTATGGGCGCCCCACGCATTGATAGATCCTGACCACCTTGCGGCGTACCAAGCCTATAAGAGGAACTCGACTGGGGAATTGTAAGTATAATCGCAAATATTACAAAAATTAATTTGTATTTTGAAACTGCTAAGTAAAACGACTTTCTTATATAACTTTTTCAAAAATTATACAGGCGTGATGTGGATCTACTCGAGCCAGTTGGTGTCCCTTGGTTCCAACGATTTCAAACGAACAGCATGGAGTTGGAGGATACGGTATGGTCCTTACCTGAACATTGTGTATAAGATGTTTCTGAAATAGTAGAATGCTAACAATACAAAATGTTGAAATTGTCAGCATATGGACGCGTACTTGCATATTTCGCGGAAGCGTCAGAGATATTACTCCACTGTCTACGGTCCGAGGATCAACATACTGGATTCACAGTTCTATGTAAGTGTTTAATTTGTACGGCTTTTGAACATCTATTTATGTGTTTCGTACATCTTTTATCTAACGTTTTATAAATTTTCTTTGTACAGTCATGGTTATTGAATGACTGGGAGAGATTGATGGGAAGTGGGGCCGACAAACCCCGCCGCAGTTGGTCTATGTTCAAGCATCAGTGGTCCACTGAGGACCTTGCGGTGGTACGTGGATTGGTCCCGGTAGGAACCAAACCATGGAACGAAGTTGACGTGGTCAGTGTTTTATTAATTTCTTTTGAATTTGAATTTTAAATAAATTTCCCATTGATAACACTTTGTTGAAACACATACAGGTTTTGATTCCTTGCAACCTTGACTTACGCATTGGGCACTAGCCAGCGTCGACCTCACAACAGGGAGTATTTACCTGATGGACCCGTTCAGACAGGAGGTACCATTTCGCCATAGGAAAACGCAGCTCGCTTGCTTACGATATTTTTTACCGTCGATGCTGCATGCGTTGGACTTTCACGGTCGCAGACGGAGGGGCGATATGACGTATACATTGCAGAATAAGCCCTTTCCACTCAACATTGTGTCTAGAAACCGTGTACCCCAACAGGATAGAGGGTATGACTGTTTAAAGATCTTATTCTATCCTAATCGGTTTTAATAACATTCAATTCTAACGGTTGTTTATGTGGTGAATTGCAGTGGTAACTGTGGTGCTCATACTTTGAGATTGATAGAGTGCGCGGCAGCGAACAGGGATACGTTCGACTGGTCAGAAAACGAAATGGGCACCATCCGAGAGAAGATGGTTGTGGAGGTTTTTTGTAACTCAAAGGATTGGTCTTCCAGTTAGTGATTTAGTTGATGTACATAACATTTGAGTAATGAAATGAAATTATTTTTAAAAAAAATTTAGTTGTTTACAATTAACACTTGAACACACATTTGATATATTGAAATCCATAAACAATACAATGAATTGTAGACACTATAACAAAAGATACAGTATGGCATTAAACGAACAACCAATAAATATATCATAATAGTTTAACATAAAAAAGCTTAATAACCAACGGTCTCATAACACAACTGTATCGAGCATGGTTCCCAACGTCTGGACGATGTTGGAAGACATCAAGTTGGAGACATGTTCCTCTTGTACTGCCTTGTTATGTTTGATCGCCTTCCTCAATGGCTCAATTCATTCCACGGTAGAGTCTTTCTCAGGGCACGTTTGTTTGTTGTGTCCAATTGAATGACAGATGCTGCACTTGCGACGGTATTCATCGGGAACACTTATGCTGGGACCTTCATTAACCATCGGTGGGTTGGAGCATCGCCTGCTATTATGTCCTGATTGTCCACATCTTCTACACGACTGTGTGGTTGTCCTCTCCGAAGACGAGGCATGTCGACCCTCCATCGGGCGACCTGATTGTCTCTTCGACTTTGGATTTAAACCACCCGAGATGCGATGTCGGATGGCACTACCCATGAAGAAGGATGCCCAACAGGCATAATAGGAACCGAGTATGCATCAATAAGTGTCTCTCTCTTGTAGTAGTCCGCACACAGAGATGTGTAATCCAAGTTTCGCTCTCTACAACAATGAAAACAATGAGATTCACGAACCCAAATAATATAAATCATTAACTGTAACATCTCATGTACCTTGCCGTTGCGAGTGCATGAGAACATGGGAAATGGTCCATTTGGAATTTGTTGCATGTGCAAGTCTTCAAGTGTAAGTTAACCGTCCATTGGTTTCCCTTCAATTTGACGGAGAATATGTTCTAGTCAACCGGATTTACGGTCGTATAATTACACTTCTCGACACGTTTTAGGATCACAAGATGTGCTGCGTCGGTCAGTTGATGACGCATGGACCGTGCAGCTGCATGACGATCGTGAAATCAATTTTGTAGCATATTCCTAATGAACTCCGCCAGTGTCATCATTGGCAGTTGCCGTGCGAATTTTAGGCATGAGTTTATGCACTCAGCAACATTTGTGGTCATCAGCCTGTACCTTCTTTGGGGACAGTGTATGCGAGACCACTTGTGTGGATCGGCAGCAATGGCATATTCGAATGCACCCTTGTGCAGCCTATGTAACTCCTCCATGTGCATGTTATAATTGAATTCACTGTACGTCCTAGCTGCTGAATCCATTATGTCGGCAACATCCTTTCTGTGGAATCGCTTCTTCATATTTTCACCAAAATGCCAGCAACATATAGTATGGGTTGCATAAGGGAACACTTTAGAAATCCCCGCTTCAATACTTGCATGGCGATCGGAAATGAAAACCAGATCATCTATATGACCAAGGGCACCCCTCAAGCATTCCAAAAACCACTCCCATGAAAGGTTGTTTTCTGAGTCACCGTACCCAAAAGCAATTGGATACACCTGTTCGTTTCCATCTTGTGCAGTTGCAACAAACATTGTACACCCGAATCTTCCCTTCAAATGGGTACCATCAACTGCAATCACAGGACGCATACACCTCCGAAAACCTCTAATTGAGGACCCCAACGACATGAAAAAGTACAAAAATGTATCATTGTCTGCGCATTGTAAGTCGGTGATTGTGCCAGGATTTTGCTGTTCAAAAACGTACGCAAACGATGGTAACAATTTGAAACTTTCTTCATGCGTTCCATAGGTCAAGGACAATGCATATTGCAAGGCATCATGTGCCTTACTGTACATGACTTGGATGCCATACGTTGTTTTCATATCGGCGATTATGTCCTTCGGACGCATGAGACGACCATCATGTTGTTAAAGTCTAGGTGCAATGACTTCTCCGATTATGACTGCACTAGCTTATCGGTGGCGACGGTGAACCTCCTCCAAAGGACAACTGTGTTGGTTGACAAAACTTCTGACTTGGAAGTAAGTCCCTTCATCTCTCCTCACCGCTCTTAATTTCCACGTACAGTCGTCAATGATGCAAACTAGATGTAACGTTGTCTTATTAGACCTTTTCACCTTCCATTCAAAGTTCTCCCGCATTGAAAAAAAGGCCAACTAGCCTCTTCAAATCCTTTTTACTCGGGAAAAATTGACCTTTATAAATCATGCATGTAGGTTCTTGCGTTGCCAAGGTGTTGCTTCTACCAATACCAAACGAGTATGAATCTGCTCCGGGAATAACCCGCGTTATCGTATTATCAGAATCAGATACAGTTATATTATGTCGGACCTCGGAAGTCCCAGGCATATTTGGTACAGTGCAACTAACTCCTTGTACATGTCTTCTTTGTGTT
The DNA here is from genome assembly GCA_035582765.1 of Acer negundo. Taxonomy (NCBI): domain Eukaryota; kingdom Viridiplantae; phylum Streptophyta; class Magnoliopsida; order Sapindales; family Sapindaceae; genus Acer; species Acer negundo. The sequence goes on along the minus strand of CM069231.1, from coordinate 8,086,561 downwards.
TGAATTTGTGTACGCTCTTCATCCACATTTTCTAGATCATCTACCTGTTCATTATTTGCCTCATTATCCACCTCATGGTATTGCTCAATTCGACAACCAAACACATCGCCAAATTGAGGTTCAACTACTTGGTCAACCGCTACCGGTGGGACACCACACATGTTTTCCCCATTTTTCGGTGAAACTCCTTTGGGGATATAGTTGGTTGCTACCGCTAAAGGATCCAAATTGTTGGGTATTTTCAGGAGGAGGAATATCATTCCCTATCACATCTCCAGGTGTCCTCTGAGTTAGACTTACACATACTTGAGGGATCACCCGATCTTCCCCTAGCATAAACTGAACATCATCGTTATTTCTTATAAATGTACGACATGTACTGCCAGGAACGATTGATGCTGATGCCGGATCAACATTCAATTTGTTTACATCATACTTCACAATGGTATGCACGATCGCCACCAATTATTCGTAAGTCATATTCTTTGACACATACATTCCCTTGTTATCGGATCCAACAAACCTCTGACTTCCGTCGGGTAGTTGCTCCCATTGACCGTTGTAAGATATTACTATTCTAACCCGATTCATGATGCTGTCAAATTAATCAAAACTATTAATTAAAACTCAGGAGTACAAAATATTTTCATAAATTACATTTACAAAGGCTCGGGTGAGGATATTTAAAAGGCTCGGAGAACACTAGCAAAGTCTCGAAGAATACATGAAAGTTTCGAAAAAGACATTTTTGGTCTCGAAAAAGTCTTTAAAAGACTCGATTAGTAATTCAATAAAAATTCTCGGAGAAGACCTAATAAGGCTCGATTAGTGATTATTTGAAAAGTCTCGGAGATGACTTGAAACGTCTCGGAGAAGACTTGAAAAGGCTCGATTACTAATTTTTGAAAAGTCTCGGAGATGATATGAAAAGGCTCGGAGAAGACATGAAAAGTCTCGATTAGTTATTTTTGAAAAGTCTCGGAGAAGACATGAAAAAGCTCGGAGAAGACTTGAAAATGCTCGAATAGTTATTTTTTAAAAGTCTCGGAGAAGACATGAAAAAGCTCGGAGAAGACATGAAAAAGCTCGGAGAAGACTTGAAAATGCTCGAATAGTTATTTTTTAAAAGTCTCGGACAAAACTTCAAAAGGCTCGGAGAAGACTTGCAAAGGCTCGGACAAGACATGAAAAAGCTCGAATAGTTATTTTTTAAAAGTCTCGGAGAAGACTTGAAAATGCTCGGACAAGACATGAAACGGCTCGGAGATGACTTGAAAAGGCTCGGAGAAGACTTGAAAAGGCTCGATTACTGAATTTTGAAAAGTCTCAGAGAAGACTTGAAAATGCTCGAATAGTTATTTTTTAAAAGTCTCGGAGAAGGCTTCAAAAGGCTCGAACAAGACATGAAAAAGCTCGGATAAGACTTGAAAAGGCTCGATTAGTGATTTTTGAAAAGTCTCGGAGAAGACATGAAAAAGCTCGGAGAAGACTTGAAAAGGCTCGATTAGTGATTTTTGAAAAGTCTCGGAGAAGACATGAAAAAGCTCGGAGAAGACTTGAAAATACTCGAATAGTTATTTTATAAAAGTCTCGGACAAAACTTCAAAAGGCTCGGAGAAGACTTGCAAAGGCTCGGACAAGACATGAAAAAGCTCGGAGAAGACTTCAAAAGGCTCAATTACTGATTTTTGAAAAGGCTCGGAGCAGACATAAAAAGGCTCGGACAAGATATGAAAAGGCTCGGACAAGACATGAAAATGCTCGATTAGTGATTTTTAAAAAGGCTCGGAAAAAGGTGACAAAGTCTCGGAGATCCACAATTGTCACAATGAAAATGTGAACAAATGAAAAGAAGTATTTACACGAAATATTACCTTGTTGTAATGAAGCACGTCCAGTTGTTTTGATCTTGAACTTCTATTTGTATTGAGAGAGAGATAGAGAGAGAGAGAGACTAACCTCGTTATCGTTTTTGTTGGAAGTGTGGAGAGAGAACCAGACAAACACAATAACATAAATGATTATCTAAGGGCAATTTTGGTAGTTCATCATAATAGGTGCCTTTTAAACTTAAGTTATTAAACCGGTCCTAGAGTCACCAAATCAGTTGGAAAAGGTGATACTTTCCACCATTTCCCGGGGGGGGGGAGCCTATTATACGTAAAATGTGATAATTAATGTTCCCTTGTCCTTTTATTATTTTAATAATATAAATTAACTTATAATTTTAATTTTTATAATTTTATTGACTATGAAAATAGGAGATAAAATTAATTTATTTTAATATTTTAATTTCTTATTATTTCATAAATTATTATCTAATCTAGTATGTATTATATACAAGTAATACTAGTCTTTCCAAAAAAAATTTCAAATTCTTTCTCAAATATATATAGTATATGATGTGTCAACTTCTTGTAAATTATGAGATTATGTGATAAATAATGTGATGTTAATACCTTACATTCTATAAACATTTGAAAAAGAATTTGGGAAAAAAAATTGGGAAGCCTAGTATTACTCATTATATATATAATATATATTTTTTAGATTTTACTAGAACAAACTAAGTAAATATTGAACTCTTATAATAACTACCTTTATTATTTATTTTGTTAGGTTAAATATTAATTTGATTTTGATAAATTTACTTTATTAGTTTATTATTTAAATTTTCTTAAAATTTATTATAAGTTAATTTGATTTGATATGAATATTATAAAATTAAGTTACAATTATGTAAATAATTGTGTTTTAAATATATCAATGGTATAATGATATTTTAATTAAGCTATTGAAATTTATATTTTATAAGCTGAGAACTATTAAAATATTTTTTTTCAGTTATGCATACAGTTAAGAACATGCATTAATTTTGCAACAAAATAAAAGACGTTTTTTCATACTCTTTGATTATGTAATTGAAATGAAAATTAAGAAGAAAATTAGATTTATTTGGTTATAAATAATTTTCTAGATATAAAATAGATATGTTATATTTTAATTAGTTAATGTCTATTTTATTTTTTTATTTATATCATTACTTTTAACTTCAAACGGTATCACATTTTATTGAAAATTATCAAATGCAGGATTCCGCACTTTTTATTGTACGAGATTTCTATTTATATTATTTGAATATTGTGTGACCTAGCTACAATATTAGTTTTTGTCTGGCCCCCTCCCCCCTCCCAAAGCCAAAGTCCTGGTTTCACCCCTAGGTTAAACCAAATTTTTTAAAGCCATCCTCAATTATAGTAAGATTTTTTTTTCTTGACTTGAATATATAATTGTTTGGCATATTGCAACCTACGATAGTAATTGGACTGTCAAGAAATAAAAAACAAAATTACATATGTACACATGTGAACTTTCGACCAAATTCATACTAAAATTCAATAAAATTTTTTTTTTATCCACGTGCCAATCAAGATGAATTATTTACTTTTTTTTATTTTGTTAACAATCAGTAGTATAAAGTAAACATATTCAATTAAAGTGTGCTTCAAAGATTAAAAGACGTGTTTTAACCTCAAAAATTTCTATTTTGTTTGTTTGATGTGTAGCATTTTTATTTAGTGAGCATAGTTTGGTAAATAAAATTGTAAAATAATGGTATTTTAGTAAAAAATAAAAAAAATAAAAAAAAATAAAAAAAAAAATAAAAAAAAACGAAGAAAGCAAATTTTATAATTTTTTTCAATTTTTTTTTCCAAAAAATCAACCTGGGTTCCCAAGGTGATTATCAAATAGCTTCGCCCCCATTGACAATAATAAAACGTTGTAATATTTTCAAATAATTAGTAGCTATTTGGTATATAGTTTAGGGATGACAAA